>JAWPHD010000658.1:5000-418287 GCA_037043455.1 Cyrtodaria siliqua | reverse complement strand
TTTCTATCCAGTTTATCAGGTGAGGCTGAGAAAACAATGAAGACGAGACTGTGCCGAGGGCTTCATATTTTTCGTAATATTAATTGCAAATAGTCTGCGATAAGGAATTTGGATCAGTATTCTCATTAGATGCTTGATGTTTGGAACTACTAGTATATAATGTACTAGACCGTGGTTTAAAACTACTACCGTACGAGAGAGAAGTTTTCTTAAATGAAGATTGCTGCTGAGGGCTTAACTATTAAACAAAAGAGATCTTGTGGTTAAATAAATAGTCGTCAGCCAAGCGAGTAGCGTCTTCGGGGGTTTCAGCCTGTTGCTCATACAAATAGGTTTAAACGTCATTGTTAATATACCTTTTGAAATAAAAGGTTATATGTCCAACAGGTAGATTAGCATTCATAGAATACAATCACTACAACAAGTATTTCAATGCAAAGGTGATACAAAACGTACATCACAAACACATTCAGAAAAAAAGCGCATCACAATCATATAACGGTTGACAACAGTGTACTGCATTCAGTGGCAAAAGGGACCACCGGGGAGTTTAAACCGGTTCAATGGTGCACCAAACCTCACTCTTATCCTGTTATCATCCCTAAACAACAGGACAGTGTGAATAAAAATGATCCCCGCCGAGTTAACCCCTTACATTTGAGAAAGCGTAGATATATGCATTAAGAAAAAGCGCAGACATGTTCATGTATATGATATATCAGAAATAAGTTAAACCTAAGAAGCTAATCTCATATGTACTCGATGACTTGTCTGAAGTCAGAGCATAAAGGGGGAAACTGTTAAGAGCACGACAAAACGGTTTCCGCCTTAAAGGATTTAGGATCACGTTGCCATACAGTCCGCCCACCGCCCGTCCTGTCGTTGCACAATCAAAGAGGAAAGGTTAATTGTAAACTGTAGAATGGTCTACGACTAAGCATGTCGTTTATAAATTTTCGATTAGTTTTAATAAATAACTCATGAAAATTATCACGACCGATAATCTTCATAAGTTTGTAAATCATATCTCCATAAAAGACGTGTTGTGATAAACCTTGTCTTAGAAGTGTTTTAAGATTGCTATTATATTTTTTGAGGAGATCAGTGTTACGATAATAAAACTTTGGAAAAAGTCTTACCTAACTTATGGTAACGGTAACCCTGTTGGAGGAGTTTTTCAGTAATGTTAAGATTACGAAAGTTGAAGTCCTCAACACGGCTACAAGCTCTGGCAAAACGAATTAACTGAGAAATAACTGCAATGAAGCGGGCTTTATAAGGCTGTTTGTGTAGTCGAGGGATTCAGTACATTGTAGGGAGTTTATTATGCTTCTCGTTCAGTTTGATCCAAAACTTGGAAATATGTGGAATATGGTCACGAATGAGTTAATCAGACTGTACGAGACGGTACTCCCGAGTTTATCTTTCAAAACATTAGCATACTATAGCCGTCAAACAATAATAATAATATTATTAAAAGCTTTTTCCGCAGGAACTAAGACATATTCATTATGAAAATTCTGGATCCCTTTCTTCAGATGACGAAACGCAAACCTAGGTCTAGGTGGTAATAATAATGGATTAGATGTATAAAACTTTATTCTAGCATCCATTGTTTTAAGAATGTTTTTCTTCCAATCATTGAGCGCTTGAATAGCTGCCTTTTCTCGACGACACCGTTTATAACTAAGGATTTCAGCAGAATCAGTAATCTGAACACAACCCTAACCATAACTCTTCAATTAAAATAAGTTGCCTTAATTTATAATGATTGCGCTCAATTTTCTAGGATGCACACCATCTATCAAATAACTGTTCATTGTTACGAGCAAATTTAACATGTGTTTGATCATGTACTGTTTTGCAATTTCAAAAGTTCTGCCTACATGCCTCAGGGACAAATTCATAAGCCTTCACAATCACGTTTTTAACAGTTTGGTATGAGGAACTTTGCCCACTGTCAATTGAATGTAAACGTTACCAATTAAAACACTTTGTAAAAGTTAAATATAATGTTCTATTGGCCATTTCAAATTCTCAGCAGTTTTCTCAAAATGAACAAAACAATTGTCAACTTCCTTTTTCTTGAAAATGTGGTACTAATCTAATATGTTTAGTAACATCAAAAGTTGAAGTTGAGTGGTTGAGGGTGGAGATGATTAACTTCTTTCATCTTCAATTCAAACTTATTCCTGTCTTTTCTTTTGTTGCCATTGCATTTTTCAATTTGTTTTTCAATTTCCGTTTCCATTTGTCTTTATTTCAACTGCATTTCTTTTTCTATTTTCATTTCTTTTCTAATTTCATTTCGTTTAATTTTACATCAAATTCCATGTCTACTACCATACAGTTAACCAAGATATTCTTAATGTCAAATTTTATCATAGAAGTTTTAACTTGTGTTAATTCATAATTTTGGGCAAGCAAGAGCATGTCACCGTTTTGCAGTATATCAAACACCTCCTGGGTAGGCTAAGCGACAAACTGTTCAAGGTCAAACACCATATCGATTGCTGCCGGTTTTTACAGTTTATAATATTGAAAATTTACAAATACATTTGCACTTTTATTAAGTATTATTGTATTACTTTAATATTGCCAAAAGGAATGTATAAATGATGAAAGCAAACAAAATGTTTCAATTCCGGACGAGCGCCCAATTTCTGATACGGGTAAAATGTAACAAGAATGGAAACAAAACTAGCAACAATTATTTTTAAAATATAATCAACAAATGTATTCAAATACTACAATGAAAAATATTCACTTACATAAAATACATAAAATGAATCTATTTCTGTAAAATCGGATATACGAATAAAGCCCAAATAATATTGGCAGGTCATTACGTGGTCGCGCCTTAATTCCATTAAACATGTTTTACTGAAAATATTGCAATAACCTGCTTACAATTACTTATCAGATGTAATAAGTTTACCATATGCAAACTGTTTAAGCCAAAATTAAGGTTTTATTTCATACACCAGTCAACCCCGTTTTCGTTTTCGTTTTCTAAATTGTCAAGTGTCCCTTTAATAAAAGTTATCAAATGTCCCTTTTATAAAAGTTATTAAGTGTCCCTTTAATCCAATTTCTCTTTAAGTCTTTCCTGGTTTGTTAATTCACAATAGTCCATATAATCCAGTATCACTTTTAAATAATATACAACTTTGTGTATGCGTGACCACAGACGAACAAAGTGTGATCACCTTTGTACAGGCATTCTTCAACGAAGAATGCAACACTCTGTAATAATAACAACTAATTTCCTTTAAATAACATTTTTATTTTACGCCATAAACCATGCACCATAAGCATAATGGAAACTTACAACACTGTAGTGGCATTTAGTTTGGATACAGAGTTTATGTATTATGAATTACACGTTTGTTGAGGCCCGGGGAGACAACCGATTGCCTGAGACATACTCATTACTGACAAACAAGCGACCTATGTTAACAAAAGTGTCAAGTCCCGATAATTACCAAACTACCGTGGATAGCCATTGGGGACCACATTTATCATTTTTCAACGCATTGCATGCTTGGTTGTGGATCCATTTACAGTTCGCAAATTTACTGTCCTGAATGGACAGGCTGTAGAAACCCTAACCTAACCCTGGACCCTGTGATGACGTCTACCTAAAGCCCAAAACGACAGTGACGTTTGATGTTTGTCTGCAGTCTTGTCTTGTCGTGCCCTCAATGGTTTATGCTCTTGTTGCTCTGGCTTCTGCCAAGTCATTGAGTACCTTCCTTGTGGCTTTCTAGGCTATTGTTTTTGTTTTATTTATATATACACGAACATCTTTGTGTTTTACTTATATTGCCTATTAATGCTGCCTTGTTTGTTAGAGAATAGTTCACAGAGGATTTTTTTTATATACACTGTCCCGTTTAATTGGGATGACAGTAGAGTAAGTGTGAGGTTGGTGCACCCTAGAAACTGATTTAAACCCCCAGCGGCCTTTTTTGCCACTGACGGGTCAGAGGCGGTAGCCTTATTTTCAAGCCTTTTGTGTTCGTGATGTCTTATTTGGCCTTTTATTCATCTTTAAATTTCTTTTTTGTTTATGTGTGTGTTTGTGGTTGACTGTCGTCCTTGAATGCTGCTTTTCCTGTTCGATTTTTATATCTATATCTATTAAAAAATACTTCTGTAGGTTCCTTAACCAAAATATAACTAAAAGACTTAACATAACTTGTGTTAAAAGTAGCTTCTGATTACCCACAATTACGAAATTATCTCCCTTTGAAGTTCTGAGTCTTTCACCAGATACCTAGGCAGATGTTATTGAAGCCTTTAATGACACCTCTCGATATCTGGATGACATATTGGACATTGACAACCCTTTCTTTTCTACTATGTTTAATAATATAAATCCTAACGAACTTCAACTTGACAAAGTTAGAACCTGGTTTAAACCTCCAACGGCCTTTTTTGCCACTGACCGTTCCAAGGTGGTAGCCCTATTGTAAACACTTTTTATTTTTGTGACTTCATATGCCTTTATTCTTTGTTAACTTTGCCATTCATGTTTGTCCTTTTGCGTGTTTTTGAGGTTTACTGTGTTCTGTGAAAGCTACATTTCCAGTTCGACCTGTATACTTACTTGTTTATATCTAATATTAACGCTTCTTTTCTCGATTTACATTTCTCTATTAAAAATGATGAAATAATTAGCAAAATCAATGACAAGAGAGATGGTTTTACTTTTGATATTGTTAATTATCCCCATTTAGATGGGGATGTTCCCCGAGCAACTTCTTATGGGGTCTATGTGGCACAACTTATTGGATTTTCTAGAGCTTGTACTCGAGTTGAGGATTTTAATATTCGTAATCTTTGTATAACTAAAAAACTACTGCATCAGGGCTACGTTATCATAAGCTTCGTAAAATATTTGCAAACTTTCATTATCGTAACCCTGATCTACTTTCTAAATATAAATGAAATTTAAGAACTTTCTGCGACAAGGACTACCACAACCTGACTTCTGTGGTGATGTGATTTACAAACTTCGTCAAATCCTTGGTCAGGATCACATTCATACCAAATGTATTAAACTTGTTAAAAGGTTTATCAAAAGAGGTTATAACTCTATCATTTTGAAACGCACTGCATGCTTGGTGGTGGACCTATGTACAGCTCGCCACTATTTTTCCTCTTTAATTGTGCGATGACCAGACAGGCTGTTGGCCCCATGATGACGTCTACCTAAAGCTCAAAAGGATGGTGACGTTTGATATTTGTCTGCAATCTTGTCTTGTCATGCCCTCAATGATTTATTCTCTTGTTGCTTTGCCAAGTCGTTGAGTACCTTCCTTGTGGCTTTCTAGGTTATTGTTTTATGAAATTTATATACTAGTATACACGAGCATCTTTGTGTTTTACTTATATTGCATATTAATGGCGGGCATTTCTTTATTTACTCTGTCCCGTTTTATTGGAATGACAGTAGTGTAAGTGTGAGGTTTGCTACACATTAGAACATGATTAAAAGCCTGAGCGGACTACGTTTTTGACGTCATATGCCTTTATTCTTTGTTATCATTTCCATTCATGTTTGTCCGTTTGCGTGTTTTTGGGTTTACTGTGTTGTGTGAAAATGCATTTCCTGTTGGACATAAATAAATTTAAACATTTATACATATTTTTGATATCATCCATAACAAATTATTACTTTGTAAATTTTAAACTGATTACTGGAATCGTTTTTTTCTGAATTAAGTGTGTTTACGCACATAGAAACTGCTTTATTGAAAAAAATGTTTAAGCTTTTATACTCTCTCAAAAACAGGCCTATGGAAATACAATCAATAAACTGGGGACTTTTAATTTTTGCTTGCTTAAACTGATCGATAGTACTACTCTAAATACATATGATCCAACAATATAACTGATGTATTTTGTCACCATAAATGTTGTATTATTTGTTGGTATCGCCGAAATATTTGCCGACTTTTGCGAATATTAATAAATTAGACTAGACCATAACAACACCAACAGTGGGTGGGAAAAATTGACCACTCCCACCCCAATTTATACACAACAGTGAAATTTAAGCCGTGTTGTTGTCAAACTAGGCTTATTGATACTTAAACATTATAGCACAGACCTTTTGTAAAAGAAAATATCAACATTATTCGGCTTTGATAATGGTATGTGAGCACAATCTTTGTGGCTTTTAAATAGAAATTCACTTAAACCGGTGATAGGAGGCGTGAGAGGTGTTGCACTTTATATAACCTCTCATGAACAGACTGACTCAATAAAACCGAGTAAAATGAAAGAGAGTTCATGTTGAGTCTTTTATCCGATACTCAGGCAGAAAAAACACTGAAAAGGGGATCCCTTGGAAGCAACAAACACAAACAAGTGATAAAAGTAGCAGACTCTGTTTTATTGAGTGCGTTCTTGAAATGTAATGTAGTGTGAAACACCTATTGTGCCTCCTAGCACCGGCTTAATCGATATTATACTTTACAGCCACAAAGACTGAGCTTGAATATACCAAAGGATCAGTAGGTAATAACACCACTACTGATTTGTAGTCACGGCACTTTTTTACGGCCGCCACACAGCACTAAACCTAAGCTAGTGTGAATGATCATTTATGTGTTTACTTATATTTTTTATTAATGCTGCCTTGTTCGCTAGAAATTATAACCATGCGGGATATCTTTATTTGCACTGTCCCTTTTATTGGGATGACAATAGGGTAAGATTGATGTTTGATGCACCATAGAACCGGGTTTAAACTCCCAGCAGCTTTGCCACTGACGGTTCCAAGGCGGTAGCCCTATTGTCAACCCTTTTGCGTTTGTGATATCATCTTGCCTTTTATTCATCTGTAAAGACGTTCCTTGTTTTCGTGTGTGTTTGTGGTTGACTGTCGTCCTGCAATGCTTCTTTTTTTGTTCGATTTGTATATCTACTTTTAGACTACTTGTAACTACTTAAAGTAATCGCTGGTAATACCCTAATCACATGCGATACAACCATACAACATCTTGTTTATGTCCCCTAAAACTTTCTACTCCCTAGAACTATTTGAAAACGTAATGAACGTTCTCAAAGCGTGTGAATAGGAAGTGTTTTGTTTGTTACATTAAACATATTTTAAATTATACGATTAAAAATAATAATATTTTTCCTTCCTGTTCAACAACTGGCTATTTCGTGTCATAATAATTTTCGTTTTAATATGTAAACCCTTTTCAATTATAATACTTACCGTTTCTCAGCTTTATATATAAAATGATATAGTTTTCTCTACAATAACCTCTGTGGACTTTGAGATAGGAGTTTTCTGACTTGGTTTTCGATTTATTATTTCAATAATAACACTCACTTTTTAACGGTTACTCTCTTTTTCAGTTTTCAAACGTTAGTTATGCCAACTAACGCAGGACAAAATGTAGTACCGAGTTACGCGGCACAATCTTCTGCATGGTAAGACAATGTTCTGTCAAATGTTGTAAAACCTTATATCCACATAAATACCAGACACGTTGGTTTTTTTTGCAATATTTCACAAGAAATTTCCGTTACCTTTACCTGATCTCTTCCCACACACCTAAGAAATAGTTTGAGCTTAAACATAAATGAACAATTGCATCGTATTTTTAAATAGCCAAGTGAAAAAAATTAAGTAAGATATATTTACAAGTCGGTTTTACAACAAAGAAACACAAGTTCAAATGAGTTTTTAAACCCGACTATCTACTTACGTAAACGTTCTATAGACTACGCAGCATGGTAAGACAATGTTCTGTCACAACCTGTGTTGTAAAATCTTATATCCACATAAATATCGGACAAGTGTTTTTTCAATCTTTAACAAGAAAGTTTCAGTTACCTTTGACTAATCTCTTCCTATTCATCAAACAGAGATTGCAATAATTTAACTTGATATAGTAACGTGTTGTTAAAGAAACAAAGTCCGTAGCTTCTAGCCTTTAAAACACAAACTTATCCCTTGACAAACATAACACACGTTATTGAATATTTACTAAATAAAATTAAGATTGTTTGACGGAATTCAATATCGGTACAACAAAAGAAGTACCGCATATTTGGGTTGCACTCGTAACCCACACTAAAATAACATTCGCGGGTAATAATAGTCGATCGTCGCAATAGTCGTGCTCGCTACCGATTGAGCTAACCGGGCCAGATGTATTACGTAAGAGATACAACCTATAAAAGCTAATGCGCTAATGGATGTCATGTAATCAGCAGAAAATGTAAATAATGTGGGTCTCTCATTATTTACAAATAATAAATAAAAGTAAATTTCAAACTCACGAATATATTAATACATGCTTATCTGGATCTATGATAATGTTTTCATGTATACATTTCACTGAATAAAAAGAAGACAGTTATTTGGCTATGCTCAATATCTGCTTACTTACGGACAGTGTACCTTTAAATAGTAGGTACGGAAATTTCTTTCTTTTAAGGGTGCCCTCTGGTGAATATCAGAACAGTAAGAATTTTTAATTTCCCTGTTTTTTATGAAGACTAACATATTACTAGTTAGTTTCTGGAAAAATAATGATGGGTCGGTGATTTAACTTTTTCGCAAAATTAATCTTTAGTAATACACTCTCACAGTGTGGTTTTAAATTCTGAATCAGCTGCAAATTGTGTATGGCAACTTATATGTGTGTAGTGTGGTTTGCAGAACAGGTATCGATTTTCCGTCTTTTTTAATGTGATAGTTCATACTTTAGGACGAAAAATTAAGGGTTGTGGTATTTTTATCACCATCTGAAAAATTATTACATCCCTTGTCATTACCCCACCCAGTTTACTATAAATTGCATTTTTAAATTTGTGATCGATCAATTTTTCATGATAAAGGAACAGTAAACTTTTTGAGATATTTTGTCTACAATATATACAAGACCTGAGTTATAGAATGAAAAAATAAAAATTGGGGGTCGGTGTGCATATAAGAAAGATATTCAATAAAAACTGAGAAAAAAAAAGTGCTTTTTTAGATTTCGACGAGCTCTGACATATAACGGCATAGGTCTGTAACAAATAATAGGAAAATACTTTTTATTGCTGTCTCTGTATATTCTTTCACATGATTTTGTAATAAAGTTTAACTTAAGTCAATATCTTAAACGGTTTTTGAGAAATACCATCTGTTGTACCCCTACCCCCCATTTTGGCTTATGTTAAAAATTGTCAATTTTGGGCACAAAATGTGAGGTCAAAAAATAATTCTAAACAATTTTCATTTTTTTTGCACTAAAATATCCCTATTGGGCATTAGTTTGTTACTGTATAATTATTTTTTCCAGTTTTATTATAATTTTTGAAATATAACAAATGTAAATTTTCGGAAGTGCAAAAATCAAAAACGATGGCAGTGGCCACCCTTAATTATACATTTGTCAAAGGATCAGCAAATTATGACAACAACTTCTATAATAACCAGTCATACCAAGAGAACACATCAGTTGCTATTACAAAAATGAGAAAAACGGTCCTATAGCACCCAAATACAACGGCACTGTAGATCCGCACTGTACCATATACAAAGAGCAAATTAACTATACAATGAAACAGACAATAAACAAGAATATAACCCACCGGTTAGCTTAAATCGATGTTGACGCCTCCTTTACGTAAGTGTATTGTCTCAGGAAATCTGGAGTACTAATTCGTACACGCCAGTGCAATCTACTGAAGATAATTATGTTTCGATGCATATCACTCAGTGCAATATTTTAAATACTGGAATAGACGAAAAGCAAAACAGACTTCCAACGATATACTGGAGTCCCAAATTACACAAACAACCATATAAAGCCCGTTTTATTTCCATTTTTAGTTCTTGAACCACTACAAATATCTCCAAACTGTTAACATCTTGTTTTACTACCGTTAAAGATCACGTTAAACACTATTGTGTTAAAGCTTATGAAAACTCTGGGATTATTTTGGTCTATTAAAGATGCAGGCGATGTTTTTTTATAAAAATTGCAATAAACGTCAAGTACGTATGACTTTTATACATTATATACAACTTTACCACACCACCTTATCAAAGAAAAGCTTATTGCTCTCATTCAAAAAGCTTGTGCTAGGAAACATTTTACATTTTTGGCCTGTAACAATACACGGCAGTTTAGACAATTACACTAGTGGACTTGCCATTAAGTTTGTAAATCACTTATTTTTCTATTAGATAACATTTTCCTCAGGTACGGAACTACCGTTTATAGACAAATTGTTGATATCCCTATGGGTACTAACTGTGCACCCGTTGTCGCAGATTTGTTTTTATATTTCTATGAAAGAGAATTCTTGTTGAGTCTTTCACCAGGGCCCCGTTTTATGAAACAACTTAATTAATTTCTTAAATGTTTTACTATGCATTACACTTTACACATAAGCCTGATTTCACTTCGGTTAATAATTCATGCGATATTTCTGATGTACGGGCACACATACATGTTTACCTTGAATACCTAGTTGAACAAATGTGGACAATTTTAAAATTTAATTTACGATCAAATTTATCTTAAGGTGTTTAATAAAAACGGGGCCCTGATACCCAGGCAGATGTAATTAAAGCCTTTAATGACACCTCTGGATGACATATTGAACATTGACAAACCTTATTAACGCTTCTTTTCTCGATTTACATTTCTCTATTAAAAATGATGAAATAATTAGCAAAATCAATGACAAGAGAGATGGTTTTACTTTTGATATTGTTAATTATCCCCATTTAGATGGGGATGTTCCCCGAGCAACTTCTTATGGGGTCTATGTGGCACAACTTATTGGATTTTCTAGAGCTTGTACTCGAGTTGAGGATTTTAATATTCGTAATCTTTGTATAACTAAAAAACTACTGCATCAGGGCTACGTTATCATAAGCTTCGTAAAATATTTGCAAACTTTCATTATCGTAACCCTGATCTACTTTCTAAATATAAATGAAATTTAAGAACTTTCTGCGACAAGGACTACCACAACCTGACTTCTGTGGTGATGTGATTTACAAACTTCGTCAAATCCTTGGTCAGGATCACATTCATACCAAATGTATTAAACTTGTTAAAAGGTTTATCAAAAGAGGTTATAACTCTATCATTTTGAAACGCACTGCATGCTTGGTGGTGGACCTATGTACAGCTCGCCACTATTTTTCCTCTTTAATTGTGCGATGACCAGACAGGCTGTTGGCCCCATGATGACGTCTACCTAAAGCTCAAAAGGATGGTGACGTTTGATATTTGTCTGCAATCTTGTCTTGTCATGCCCTCAATGATTTATTCTCTTGTTGCTTTGCCAAGTCGTTGAGTACCTTCCTTGTGGCTTTCTAGGTTATTGTTTTATGAAATTTATATACTAGTATACACGAGCATCTTTGTGTTCTACTTATATTGCATATTAATGGCGGGCATTTCTTTATTTACTCTGTCCCGTTTTATTGGAATGACAGTAGTGTAAGTGTGAGGTTTGCTACACATTAGAACATGATTTAAAGCCTGAGCGGACTACGTTTTTGACGTCATATGCCTTTATTCTTTGTTATCATTTCCATTCATGTTTGTCCGTTTGCGTGTTTTTGGGTTTACTGTGTTGTGTGAAAATGCATTTCCTGTTGGACATAAATAAATTTAAACATTTATACATATTTTTGATATCATCCATAACAAATTATTACTTTGTAAATTTTAAACTGATTACTGGAATCGTTTTTTTCTGAATTAAGTGTGTTTACGCACATAGAAACTGCTTTATTGAAAAAAATGTTTAAGCTTTTATACTCTCTCAAAAACAGGCCTATGGAAATACAATCAATAAACTGGGGACTTTTAATTTTTGCTTGCTTAAACTGATCGATAGTACTACTCTAAATACATATGATCCAACAATATAACTGATGTATTTTGTCACCATAAATGTTGTATTATTTGTTGGTATCGCCGAAATATTTGCCGACTTTTGCGAATATTAATAAATTAGACTAGACCATAACAACACCAACAGTGGGTGGGAAAAATTGACCACTCCCACCCCAATTTATACACAACAGTGAAATTTAAGCCGTGTTGTTGTCAAACTAGGCTTATTGATACTTAAACATTATAGCACAGACCTTTTTTAAAAGAAAATATCAACATTATTCGGCTTTGATAATGATATGTGAGCACAATCTTTGTGGCTTTTAAATAGAAATTCACTTAAACCGGTGATAGGAGGCGTGAGAGGTGTTGCACTTTATATTACCTCTCATGAACAGACTGACTCAATAAAACCGAGTAAAATGAAAGAGAGTTCATGTTGAGTCTTTTATCCGATACTCAGGCAGAAAAAACACTGAAAAGGGGATCCCTTGGAAGCAACAAACACAAACAAGTGATAAAAGTAGCAGACTCTGTTTTATTGAGTGCGTTCTTGAAATGTAATGTAGTGTGAAACACCTATTGTGCCTCCTAGCACCGGCTTAATCGATATTATACTTTACAGCCACAAAGACTGAGCTTGAATATACCAAAGGATCAGTAGGTAATAACACCACTACTGATTTGTAGTCACGGCACTTTTTTACGGCCGCCACACAGCACTAAACCTAAGCTAGTGTGAATGATCATTTATGTGTTTACTTATATTTTTTATTAATGCTGCCTTGTTCGCTAGAAATTATAACCATGCGGGATATCTTTATTTGCACTGTCCCTTTTATTGGGATGACAATAGGGTAAGATTGATGTTTGATGCACCATAGAACCGGGTTTAAACTCCCAGCAGCTTTGCCACTGACAGTTCCAAGGCGGTAGCCCTATTGTCAACCCTTTTGCGTTTGTGATATCATCTTGCCTTTTATTCATCTGTAAAGACGTTCCTTGTTTTCGTGTGTGTTTGTGGTTGACTGTCGTCCTGCAATGCTTCTTTTTTTGTTCGATTTGTATATCTACTTTCAGACTACTTGTAACTACTTAAAGTAATCGCTGGTAATACCCTAATCACATGCGATACAACCATACAACATCTTGTTTATGTCCCCTAAAACTTTCTACTCCCTAGAACTATTTGAAAACGTAATGAACGTTCTCAAAGCGTGTGAATAGGAAGTGTTTTGTTTGTTACATTAAACATATTTTAAATTATACGATTAAAAATAATAATATTTTTCCTTCCTGTTCAACAACTGGCTATTTCGTGTCATAATAATTTTCGTTTTAATATGTAAACCCTTTTCAATTATAATACTTACCGTTTCTCAGCTTTATATATAAAATGATATAGTTTTCTCTACAATAACCTCTGTGGACTTTGAGATAGGAGTTTTCTGACTTGGTTTTCGATTTATTATTTCAATAATAACACTCACTTTTTAACGGTTACTCTCTTTTTTCAGTTCTCAAACGTTAGTTATGCCAACTAACGCAGGACAAAATGTAGTACCGAGTTACGCGGCACAATCTTCTGCATGGTAAGACAATGTTCTGTCAAATGTTGTAAAACCTTATATCCACATAAATACCAGACACGTTGGTTTTTTTTGCAATATTTCACAAGAAATTTCCGTTACCTTTACCTGATCTCTTCCCACACACCTAAGAAATAGTTTGAGCTTAAACATAAATGAACAATTGCATCGTATTTTTAAATAGCCAAGTGAAAAAAATTAAGTAAGATATATTTACAAGTCGGTTTTACAAAAAAGAAACACAAGTTCAAATGAGTTTTTAAACCCGACTATCTACTTACGTAAACGTTCTATAGACTACGCAGCATGGTAAGACAATGTTCTGTCACAACCTGTGTTGTAAAATCTTATATCCACATAAATATCGGACAAGTGTTTTTTCAATCTTTAACAAGAAAGTTTCAGTTACCTTTGACTAATCTCTTCCTATTCATCAAACAGAGATTGCAATAATTTAACTTGATATAGTAACGTGTTGTTAAAGAAACAAAGTCCGTAGCTTCTAGCCTTTAAAACACAAACTTATCCCTTGACAAACATAACACACGTTATTGAATATTTACTAAATAAAATTAAGATTGTTTGACGGAATTCAATATCGGTACAACAAAAGAAGTACCGCATCGTTGGGTTGCACTCGTAACCCACACTAAAATAACATTCGCGGGTAATAATAGTCGATCGTCGCAATAGTCGTGCTCGCTACCGATTGAGCTAACCGGGCCAGATGTATTACGTAAGAGATACAACCTATAAAAGCTAATGCGCTAATGGATGTCATGTAATCAGCAGAAAATGTAAATAATGTGGGTCTCTCATTATTTACAAATAATAAATAAAAGTAAATTTCAAACTCACGAATATATTAATACATGCTTATCTGGATCTATGATAATGTTTTCATGTATACATTTCACTGAATAAAAAGAAGACAGTTATTTGGCTATGCTCAATATCTGCTTACTTACGGACAGTGTACCTTTAAATAGTAGGTACGGAAATTTCTTTCTTTTAAGGGTGCCCTCTGGTGAATATCAGAACAGTAAGAATTTTTAATTTCCCTGTTTTTTATGAAGACTAACATATTACTCGTTAGTTTCTGGAAAAATAATGATGGGTCGGTGATTTAACTTTTTCGCAAAATTAATCTTTAGTAATACACTCTCACAGTGTGGTTTTAAATTCTGAATCAGCTGCAAATTGTGTATGGCAACTTATATGTGTGTAGTGTGGTTTGCAGAACAGGTATCGATTTTCCGTCTTTTTTAATGTGATAGTTCATACTTTAGGACGAAAAATTAAGGGTTGTGGTATTTTTATCACCATCTGAAAAATTATTACATCCCTTGTCATTACCCCACCCAGTTTACTATAAATTGCATTTTTAAATTTGTGATCGATCAATTTTTCATGATAAAGGAACAGTAAACTTTTTGAGATATTTTGTCTACAATATATACAAGACCTGAGTTATAGAATGAAAAAATAAAAATTGGGGGTCGGTGTGCATATAAGAAAGATATTCAATAAAAACTGAGAAAAAAAAAGTGCTTTTTTAGATTTCGACGAGCTCTGACATATAACGGCATAGGTCTGTAACAAATAATAGGAAAATACTTTTTATTGCTGTCTCTGTATATTCTTACACATGTCTTTGTAATAAAGTTTAACTTAAGTCAATATCTTAAACGGTTTTTGAGAAATACCATCTGTTGTACCCCTACCCCCCATTTTGGCTTATGTTAAAAATTGTCAATTTTGGGCACAAAATGTGAGGTCAAAAAATAATTCTAAACAATTTTCATTTTTTTTGCACTAAAATATCCCTATTGGGCATTAGTTTGTTACTGTATAATTATTTTTTCCAGTTTTATTATAATTTTTGAAATATAACAAATGTAAATTTTCGGAAGTGCAAAAATCAAAAACGATGGCAGTGGCCACCCTTAATTATACATTTGTCAAAGGATCAGCAAATTATGACAACAACTTCTATAATAACCAGTCATACCAAGAGAACGCATCAGTTGCTATTACAAAAATGAGAAAAACGGTCCTATAGCACCCAAATACAACGGCACTGTAGATCCGCACTGTACCATATACAAAGAGCAAATTAACTATACAATGAAACAGACAATAAACAAGAATATAACCCACCGGTTAGCTTAAATCGATGTTGACGCCTCCTTTACGTAAGTGTATTGTCTCAGGAAATCTGGAGTACTAATTCGTACACGCCAGTGCAATCTACTGAAGATAATTATGTTTCGATGCATATCACTCAGTGCAATATTTTAAATACTGGAATAGACGAAAAGCAAAACAGACTTCCAACGATATACTGGAGTCCCAAATTACACAAACAACCATATAAAGCCCGTTTTATTTCCATTTTTAGTTCTTGAACCACTACAAATATCTCCAAACTTTTAACATCTTGTTTTACTACCGTTAAAGATCACGTTAAACACTATTGTGTTAAAGCTTATGAAAACTCTGGGATTATTTTGGTCTATTAAAGATGCAGGCGATGTTTTTTTATAAAAATTGCAATAAACGTCAAGTACGTATGACTTTTATACATTATATACAACTTTACCACACCACCTTATCAAAGAAAAGCTTATTGCTCTCATTCAAAAAGCTTGTGCTAGGAAACATTTTACATTTTTGGCCTGTAACAATACACGGCAGTTTAGACAATTACACTAGTGGACTTGCCATTAAGTTTGTAAATCACTTATTTTTCTATTAGATAACATTTTCCTCAGGTACGGAACTACCGTTTATAGACAAATTGTTGATATCCCTATGGGTACTAACTGTGTACCCGTTGTCGCAGATTTGTTTTTATATTTCTATGAAAGAGAATTCTTGTTGAGTCTTTCACCAGGGCCCCGTTTTATGAAACAACTTAATTAATTTCTTAAATGTTTTACTATGCATTACACTTTACACATAAGCCTGATTTCACTTCGGTTAATAATTCATGCGATATTTCTGATGTACGGGCACACATACATGTTTACCTTGAATACCTAGTTGAACAAATGTGGACAATTTTAAAATTTAATTTACGATCAAATTTATCTTAAGGTGTTTAATAAAAACGGGGCCCTGATACCCAGGCAGATGTAATTAAAGCCTTTAATGACACCTCTGGATGACATATTGAACATTGACAAACCTTTGTTTTCTACTGACTCGAGGTGAGGACTTTAATATTTGTAATATTTGTATAACAAAAACGCTACTCCATCAGGGCTACCTTTACCAAAAACTTCGTTAAACCTTTGCAAACCTTTATTATCGTAACCCTGATCGTCCAAATATGAAAGTAATTTAAGATCTCTTCTTCGACAAGGACTATCACAACCTGGCTTCTATGGTGATGTGATTTACAAACTTCGTAAGATCCTTGGTCATGATCTCTTTCATACTATCTTTGTTAAACTTCTTAAAAGGTTTGTCAAAAGAGATTATGACCCTATCATTTTGCAACGCACAGCATGCATGGTGGTGGACCCATTTACAGATCGCCCTATGCTTTCCACTCCAATTGTGCGATGACCGGACAGGCTGTGGACCCTGTGATGACGTCTACCTAAAGCCGGAAATGACGGTGACGTTTGATGTTTGTCTGCAATCTTGTCTTGTCGTGCCTCAATGGTTTATGCTCTTGTTTCTCTGGCTTTTGCCAAGTCATTGAGTACCTTCCTTTTAACTTTCTAGGCTATTGTTTTTGTTTTATTTATTTATACACGAACATCTTTGTGTTTTACTTATATTACCTATTAATGCTGCCTTGTTTGTTAGAGAATAGTTCACGGAGGATTTTTTTATATACATTGTCCCGTTTTATTGGGATGAAAGTAGAGTGTGAGGTTGTTGCACCTAGAACCTGGTTTAAACCCCCAGCGTCCTTTTTTGCCACAGACCATTCCAAGGCGGTAGCCCTATTTCCAACACTGTTCTGTTTATGATTTCTTTTTTGGCCTTTTATACGTCTTTAAACTTGTTCTTTGTTTCTGTGTGTGTTTGTGGTTGACTGTCGTCCTTGAATGCTACTTTTCCTGTTTGAATGTTATATCAATAAGGAAACCAATTAACCAAATATAGTGTATTATAGATCGGGTCGGCCTGTCAGGAAACAAGTCATTGACAAATATGTTATGGCCTTCTCAGCCAGATGCTGTAAAAGATCAACAGCAACATCAGCAACATCTCTCTATGCTGGATGCTGGAATACCGGACGATCGGCAGTATAGCTCATAGTCATTGATATCAACTCGAAATGGGTTTGTGAAACCAATGATTGATGCTGTGGCTCTTCTCAAGTCTTTCTCATTGTTCTTTGTTTGGGATAGATGCAGTTCTTTGCGCGAAGAAATAAATTCTAATGCCATATTTGCCATCTAGAGAGTTTAAATATATGATATATCTAGGCATTCTGTTTCATTTCAAATTAACGTTTTTTAATTTCGACAGACATGTTTTAATAATTTAATGTTGAATGGTCATATTCAGTACGCATATAATTATCAGAGAATTTAATATGCAGGCCATTAATGGCCCATCACAACATTATAGGTTATTTACAGCCGCCTTTGAGAGAGGGGAATGATACATGTAAAGGCCTAACCGAAGTTTTTTTGTTTTCTACATTACATAATGTGAATTTAAGTGCATTTTCAAAATATTTAATTGTTAAATCCTATGACAATGATCCCGTTCGTGGTCCATAAAATCTGACAAGCATAAGCTAACAATGATTGTCGAATGTTAGGAATGTGATGATGGGGGTGGGTTAAATGGAGAGCCTCTGGTTCACCCTTATTATTTGGGGATAAACCAATTCAATCTGTAAGGTATGAATTGAATGTTGTTTAATGACTCATCAACACAGTATAGGTTATTTAGAGCCGCCCGAGGGAGGAGATCACAAATAGGAATCTGTAACCTGTCATATTATAACGAATATATTCCTATATATAGTTCTTTAAATTAACGTGCTTTGAGAATATACTCCGATATACAAAACCTTCCAGTTTACGTCCCAATCCGACGGACAAGGCTAATGAAAAGTGTCTTGCTGTAGTACACAGAGACGAAACTCAGTGGCGATGGTGAGGCTTCACCCTGGGTTCAACGGATTTCAAGTTCAGCGGTTATCCATAGGGCCACGCCAGCCCCTTTGAAAATTATGAAGCGGTATTTAAAATATTCACCCTTTTTAATGAAATTGAGAGCAGACGCTCTTTGGAGCTCGCAATCATCTTGTATGTGTTTGGATGATGGAGACTACACATATGCGTAATTATTTAAGCCTTTTGTGAGATACACACATCTTTTTACAGCACAATTTCACCAAGTCTACCACACTGTCATTTGTTATAAAATATGAATTTGTAAGGGATTTGTGGCTCAGCTTTGGGAAGTTTATGGCAGTATGTGATATATGATTTTGTAATGTTCCGGATCTCGCTTCGTGCGAAACGTACAATGCGAACACGCTAGTTTATATAGTGCTGCTACTCTGACATGTTTAATTATATTACTGGACACTATTTTAGCACTGCATATTTGTCCAGCATCAGCATGACTCAGACACATATTCTTTTTAGATCTCTAGATAAATAATCATAAATGAATGCACTTGTAACATGTAGTTCCCTTTGAAAATGTCAACTAAGGTCAACTACGGAATTGTAGAATAAGGCGAATCTTGGCCTGTAGGCTTCGCTTCGCAGAGATTACCAAAATATTTATAGTTATTAAATTTTCACGAATTACTTAAAAGTTTACTCCTGACTACATGTACATATCTAGCCCCAAATGACAACACAGTCCGGAAGCTTAGGGATAATATAAATGTGTGTATTTTAATTTCGGGGCTTCGCGATGCGCGAAGGTCTGTAGCTCGTTTGTCGAGCTTTTCTCGTCCGTATTGTTTTCACGACTTTCGTGAAAGTTTGCTTTGTGGATTTTTATTTTGACCTTTTAGGGATTACTTGTTTGATTTAAACATATTTTATTGCCATTATTTTACATACAGTGCAAATATAAACATATATACGATAGAAATATTATAATGACAAATGGGTTGGTTAACAAGTTCTACCAACATTAGATTAAACCCTTCCCGGATTACTAGTGGACAACTTCGATGCCGGGCTGCGCTCCGCGAGAATTGTCAAAACAAACCGTAAATTAAACGTTCACGAAAGTCGTGAAAACAATACAGACGAGCAAAGCTCGACAAACGAGCCACTGAACTTCCGAAATTAAAAAAGCAACACATTTACCCCTAAGGTGCGCGCAGCGAAGTTTCAAATTATTCATCTTTACGACATTATGTCAGTCATTTTGATAGTCACCGCGTTCTTCATATCCGGATTTTTCCTCGTCCGGCCTGCTTCAGATGGTTTTAGTACACACAATGGTACACGGATTCTGAACCTTTTACTGTCATCAATAAGCGTATTTTAAAGTTACTTAAATGATAAAAACCTTACTTTTAACTTGTGGGAAGCAGTATATGTCGTCAACAAGTGTGAGTGGTGCATCATCAACTGACGTTAAAAAAGACGCCATGTAACATAATTTGTAAACATGACGTCAGGTGCGTGACAATGGGCTAATTAGTTTTGCACTATTTGCAAGTACAAGTTAGGCAATTGCATGATACGGTCTGGCAATGGAGAAGGGATGGGATATTTTCAGACGCATCTGTGACATTGTACTTATCTTTACCTTCAAATATGTCTAATGTATTCTAACACAAAAACAAATCCGGAAGATAATCCCCCGTATTGAGTTTCGCTCGAAGCGAAGCCCCGATTAAGCAATCATAATGTGTAAGCTTCGCGAAGCGAAGCCGACAGCCATGAGTCGCCCCTTTCTTCAATCTTTGGTTAACCTTAGTTAGAATAATATGAAACAGGCACTACCTAAGCTATGTAACGCCCCTAACGGGCAAAGCACTTCGATAAAAAGTACATTTTGTACAGTTAAATTAAGGCCTTAAATATATACCTGTCTCTATTTTAAGGGTGATAACTAACTCCAATTTTTAAATTTGATCACATCAAAATCTTAATTACTTTTGTCGGAATAATTCATCTTATTTGTTTTATTCTCAAAAAGAGGTGTCGGCGGCGTTTTAAAGGAGTCGGTCAGGTCACAGTAAATACAGGTATTAGTTTATTTGGCCTGACTATTTTTAATGTCAATCTCATGTTAGAAAAGTTCCAGTACAGTAGATAATCTTAATGAATCATTATCTAGAAACGTGTGCAGATCCATGTTTTAAATTTTGGAGTGAGAGAAACCATGCAGCAACATGGAATTTTGTTAATACTCTCGCATTTATAGAATACCATATTGATTTATTATTTATTCTTTTTGTGGTGAAAGCGGGGTGGGGATGGTGGAGGGAGTACGGGGGAGACGTGGGGTCTGCTTAACTTGAATCCATCATTAAGTCCACGTAAGTGTATACATAAAATTGAATATCAAGATTATATTTGTTTGGCATTAACACCCATCAAAATGCATAGGATGTTTTTACTATGTTTAATGAATGAGACTCATAGGTAGTAGAAGGTAGGTAGTGATGGGGTGGGGGTGGAGAGAGGGAGAGTGTTTTCTGTTAAGCTGTTACTGGCGAAATTTCTCTTTTTTTGTTATCTGTTAATGAGAATATTTATTTAATCTGTATTACCTGTTATCAGTAAATTCTACCCCCACCCATACACAGCTAATTATATCGAAGTACTTTTCTCGTTATCAAGGCAGTGCCTATTTCATATTATGAAGGATGAAACTCCCCGATAATATTGGCCACCACTTTGTCGGTAAATATACACCTAATATAACTCCTGGTCTGTTGGTGGTCGCATTTTTCGACCTTGAAGGCTATTGCTGTGTCAGCCATTGCCGGGTAAAAAATAAACGTAAACATCCGAGATAAATCAATCGTAGTATTTCCGTCGGACTAAAGCATTGACGAATACAGAACGAAAACAATATCGTCATCATCGCGGCACAAGAGATCGCGATGTTTTTTTTGATTTTTTATTTTGAAACAGAGAAAAAACGTTAGGGTCGGGATACAATATAGGGTCGGTCGGGAACTTGAAACACGACTATTTATTTTGTTCTTGGCCTTTAAATACGACATCACTAACTTCATGACGTCATGATGTCTGGATACCATATGACATTCGTTGTGTTCAAATCCGATCATAATAGAGAAGATATAGCCATAACGATATTTCCGCTATGATGTCACTGGCGGTAATTTGTGATGACCACATGACAACCTTTGACTTTCTTGCACAACTAGACTTTAGTTTATAAACGCTTTCAATGTTGTATTAAAATCCGTTCATAAATGAAGGAGGTATAGCGATTACAATATGTCTTTAATGACATCACTGGCGGCCACTTTGGATGATGTCATGACTTTAAAACTGTCAGCGTTGACTAAGAAAATGGCACTGATTCATTGTTCAATAAAATAACTTAATAAATGCAATAAGAGAAAATAAACATTTTTTAATAAAATTGTGACGTCATTGACAAATGGACATGACGTAGAGACACTCTTTGACGTTTAAACACTAGACCCTGAACTCCACATCCAATGAAAGTTTCATTCAAATCCGGTCATGAATTCATAATATACAGTGATAATACGATCTTCATATGAACGCCAGTGGCGGCCATCTTGGATGACGTCATGACTCCAAAATGTTCAGTGCACTATTCCAGCCTGAAGTCTTTACACTGAAAGGAGGACAGCTCTAATAAATGAATTTCTATCTTTGGAGATCGTTGATCACAAAAATGTATCTACAGATTTCGGTAGTACATTTTCAAACACTTCATTTTCTTACTAATGTCTAATAGGTGGTTCCACTACTTCAGCCTTGCATGGCTCTGAGTATTGTATAAATTGACAATATTAGGATACGTTGTTTTGATTTACCCTTTCTTGTTATACGCAGAAGTGATACATATATATATAACAGGAAACGTAGCATTCAAGGACGACAGTCAACCACAAGCACACACAGAAATAAAAGGCCAAATAAGACATCAAAAACAGAAAAGGGTTGACAATAGGGCTACCGCAAGCAGAAAAGGGTTGACAATAGGGCTACCGCCTTGGAACGGTCAGTGGCAAAAAAGGCCGCTGGGGGTTTAAACGCTGAGGATTTCTTTATTTACAATTGTCCGTTTTATTGGGATGACAGTAGGGTAAGTGTGAGGTTTTGTGCACCCCTGAATCTGGTTTAAACCGCCAGCGGACTTTCTTGCCACTGACCGATCCAAGGCGGTAGCCCTATTATCAATCATTTTGTGTTTGTGACGTCATATGCCTTTATTCTTTCTTACTATTGCAATTCATTGTTTGTCTTTTTGCGTGTTTTTGGGTTTACTGTGTTCTGTGATAGCTGCATTTCCTGTTCGACTTTCATTCTTATGTTTACATTAGTATTTAACATGTATATACGATATTTCATAATCATGCTAGTACATATACTGTGCAAAATAATAAATACACAATTTATTTTTTCTTGACAAAAAAAAAACAGGAAATTATTAATGGTGTGTATAGACTTATTATATAGACCGCCAACAACTGTCCGATACAAACTTTATTAAACGATGTAATTATCTCTTTTTTTCTTAAAAATGCATTTATTTTGGCCTAAAGAGTAGTATGATGGAGAAATTTGTAAATCGCAGAAAACGATAATTACAAAACAATACTGCAGTTTCGGTTTGATTGAGACGGTCATTCATGAACGGTAGTGAAAAGTTCTTGCTACCGTTCACGCCCTTTAGCTCCTGGTTGAGCAGAACTCAATATGTAAAATGTCTGTAGCACAAACATTTCAGCCAACCAAAAGATGGTATGCATATGGCGGTGGACATGGAACCTTCCATGAGGTATTTTCACACCATTCAATGGCCTGCGGCGTATGATCCCAGTTTTTAACAAAACGCTTCGCCCTACACGAGAAAACAGCTCTATTAAAAATACTTCTGTAGGTTCCTTAACCAAAATATCACCAAACGCCTTAATATAACTTGTGTTGATAGTAGCTTCTGATTACCCACAATTACGAAATCATCTCCCTTTGAAATTTTGATATCATAACAAATTATTAGTTTGCAAATTTTATTACTGGAATATTTTGTTCTGAATTAAGTGTGTTTACGCACATAAAAAGGATTTATTGAAACTCTGTTTAAACTTTTATATATGTTTATAAATAGTAGACGTGTAATATTGCATGAAACATTGTAATAGTATCTAACACATATTAATTTCCGTTAATTACATAATGAAACTGATATAGAATAAAGCACCATAAAATTAGATGTACTAAATATTAGTATGCAATATTACGTAATCTAAGTTGTTACACGATTTGTCGTTAATTGGAAACAACTGTTTTAATATTAAAAACAATAATCTTATTGCTAGATGTATTTTTAATTAGCTATGGCGATTTTCGCCACTCTCATCAGACAATTTGACTGATGAAATCGCTATAAGAAAGGGAAAAAGCGAATGACCTTGGCAAATATCGAAAACAAAACAACAAAAGAAAAACAAACAAATTAATTACACGTATTTTATGCTGATGTTTTAGCCAAATGCATATTATACCTTAACGCGTCTGAACGATCGTACATGAACCCATGGTGTGATCCTGACATAAATGTACACGTGAATAACAAATAATTCATATACATTAAATCACTAAGCAAAAACTAATTCATATACGTTGAATCTCTCGTAAAGTGGTATTCCGTCGAATGTATGACTTCGAAATGTCTCTTTCAAGTGGACCTTTGGAAACGGCCGAAAATGACACATACGAAATATAGGTATATCCATGTAGTTTATAAACAATAACGACCTTACATGAACACATGGTAAGGTCACCCCCCGTGTGTACGAATACAACCCCACATACAACCAGCACCGGCCTCTCAAGTTATAAATGAAATGAACGCACGGAAGATTACTTTGTCTGTTCCATGTTATCTATAATGTAGAGCGACTATGTAATGAAGGCCGTGAACCCACTGGCCTCTATTTTTTGCTGTATGTATTTCGTGAACGCCATTGACCGCAACCGTCCAAAGTGTCGAATAATGCCGTAGGACACGTTGTAAATAGCTCCACAGCCGACTTTTCCAATGGCGTCTGTAAACGGGCGAAAACAGCATGTCTGAAAAGAACGTAGACTTTCCGCTGGGCGATGCTAAACATTGTTTACATATCAAAAAGTATTGCTTGACACCTGCTGTCAGACGGACGCAATAATATGGCTTTTTCACATTAAGCCTAGAATTTATTAATGATCCGAAGAAATGTCCGTCAAGACAGTATACATTTTATGTTCCAATTATTGATTGGAGATCCCGTGGTGTGATCTTATCTGTCGACAGATGCCGATCGATTAAACGTTCGCTGTTAAAGGCACATGGTATGGTTACAGCAATAAACTTCATTATGTTAAAATCCGGTATCATAGACAAAGACAAGAGGGGCAATTATCCTAGGCAATTATCCATTACCTATCAAGAAATGAAATTATAACTTTGGAGTATGTGCCTATTTGATTCCAATTAAAACAAATAATCAAGTTTTTCCTCAAATAACTCAAACATAATTATTTTGTATACATTTATAAAGTGCTTATCCGAGTTTGTTCAGGTAATGAACCACTATAAACAGCAAGAAATAATTAATTGGAACAAAAATGCTTCCTAAGATATGTATGCCACAGAATGGATATAATGCGAACATGTGTTTTAGAACCTCAAATAACTCAAACAGAATTATTTCGTATACATTTCTAAAGTGCCTATCATATCTGGTTCAGGTAATGAACCATTATAACAGCAAGAAATAATTAATTGGAATGAACATTGCATCCTAAGTTATGTATGACACAGAATGGATATAATGCAAACATGTGTTTTATAAATGGTTATTCAATGGCTGCCAAATTTCCCAAGTGTTCCAACATGGGTAATTTATGGGAATTATGAGTCAGGACCATGTACATGCGACTTCTAAATCTCTGTATAAATAATGTTTATGAAAAAATAATTATTTTCATTATATTTAATGTCTTGTTGGCTGGTAGACAGGTTCAACTATCAATCACCAGTAGTTGGAATTTTACAACAGTTTTCTTTTGTTCTTTTGGATATAACACTCAAAAATGTGACAGTGCTTTCAAATTCACAAAGAATATTCATCAAACATCCAAGAACATTTATGTCAAATTTCAGTAAAATGTGCGGGGTAAATTTCACGGTAATACAGTCTTTTCAGCGGTCGCAACAGAACTGATTTCATCATTGAACAATAAACAAATGTTTAAAAAAAACAAATATTTAAATCATGGTATAATATTTTATTTTTTCACCATAGAGATTGATAATCAAATCCTAGTAAACCCCTTTATTTTTACCTACTGAATAATTCGACCTACCGGAAGTTGACCTGGTTTGAATATATTTATTTTTTAATTTATTTATTTGTTTTGTTTTGTTTTGTTTCTGATCAAATGTTCTTTTTCATATATTATACATTTGCAGACGGAATACAATATTCTTCTCTATAACGCACTATGTCCAGTATAATTTATATTAATGATGAAATAGTATGTGGTGATAATTGAAAAAATTGAAAATCAGGAATGGCGGATTTATGTTTTTGCATACGATCTTACCGCTTTTTATTTCACGATACAGCGATAAGATCACAGACTGTATGAGCTCTTGAACTTTGGAAAGATTCAGAGAACTCTGAGATCTTAACATGTTACAGTTATCAATGAAATTGATATTTAAAATTTTCAAATATATGATATATATTTTTGGGATTGTGTCTAAAAGGACTTGTCTTAAATGACGTAGTTTTAAGAAATCAATAGCCCATATATTTGATATTATCTTTTCTGATATCATGGAGTCATGGAGTCGACTGGCATTCTTACGCTTGTAAACGATTTGTGTGCATTGGACCCACCTGTTATTTTGCCGACTAATGAATTAACATTGTCATCTATGATGACGTTTTCAGTTGTTTTTGCCTTAAAAGCCAAAGCCGTTTCTACTATTTCGAACAGTGAGGCCGTGACTCTTTGAGTGACGTTATCTATTATTTCCCATATTAAAGGGAGTATATCAGGCTTTTTATGGCAGTTTAGGTGTCCGACATAAAATTGACCAATATTAATATTTTCTATTCTATATGACGAAAACGTAATGAATGATCCTACACATTATCTCTTATTTGCAAAGAAATTCCTCCTGCACTGTAATACGTGCTTTCCTAGGTGACGCACCCGTGTTAATTTCAGCATTTTACGCCCGATTCCGTCCTAACTATATGGTGTTTTGAAAATTTAGACACTAACGATTCATAATCTCATTGATATAAGTGTTTTATCATGAACTAGAACCATTTTATAATTTTAGATGTTTCTAGAAAAAACAATCATGAGATATCCCCTTCAAATTACCAGGTAAAATTGATACTTCCCTTGATTTTGTTTTCTTTGTTCACCTTGTCACCGTCGGGCTATCTTTTCTTTGGGGCCATCTTCCGAAGGAGTCAATACAGCGAGAGACACGATGCTTCTGAGTATTAGTATATCTCTACCTCATGTCCGTGCTGAAGACGGCCCTCAGTGCATATGTGAATTGAGAGTATGAGAATAACTGAGCGATATTCTGTCTCGGTAACAAAGCACTTAAAGGGGCACCCGACGATCTTGCCTCTATGTATGACAGGAGACTAAAACATGTTCTACAATAAGGCACTTAACGCCTGTGTATATGTGTGGGAACTAAACGCTGTTCTCTACAGAGCACTCATTGCTGCACTGTAATAGGGGACTTATTGAAGCCTCTATTTACGACAGGGTACAAAACACTACTATACAACAGGGCACTTGACACCTATATGTACGCCTCTGTATATGAGTGGGAACCAAAATGATACCTAAACACTACTCTGCAATAGGGCACTTGACGCCTCTATTTATGACAGAGCATTAATCACCACACTGTAATAGGGCACTTGACGCCTCTTTGACAAATTGCTGTGCTATACTGGGGCACTTGACGCCTCTATTTATGACAAATTCTGTACTGTAATAGGGCACTTGACGCCTCTATTTATGACAAATTGTTGCACTGTAATTGCAATACGGCACTTGACGCATTAATCTCACAGGGGGCTAAATGCTGTCTAAACACTAGTCTGCAGTAGGGCACTTGACGACTCTCTTTATGGGCACTTGACGCCTCTATTTATGACAGAGCATTAATCGCCGCATTTTAATAGGCACTTGACGCCTCTATTTATGACAAATTGCTACACTGTAATAGGGCAATTGACGCCTCTATTTATGACAGAGCATTAATCGCCGCACTGTAGTAGGATACTTGACGCCTCTATTTATGACAAATTTCTGCCCTGAAATAGGGCACTTGACGCCTCTATTTTTGACAGGGGACTAGACAGTGCTCTGCAATAAGGACTCTATGTACGTCTCTGTATATGAGTGGGAACTATATTCTGTCAGTGGCAAAAAAGGCCGCTTGGGGTTTAAACCAGGTACTACGGTGCACCAAACCTCACACTTAACCTACTGTCAACCCAATAAACGGGACAGTGTCAATAAATAAATCCCCGCCATGAACTATTCTTTAACCAACAAGGCAGCATTCATAGGCAACAAAGATGCTCGTGTATGTATCAATACAAAACAAACAATAGCCTAGAAAGCCATAAGAAAGGTACTCAATGCCTTGACAGAAGCCAGAGCAACAAAAGAATAAACCATTGAGGGCATGACAAGACAAGACTCAGACAAACAACAAACGTCACCGTCCTTTTGGGCTTTAGATAGACGTCATCATAGGGTCCACAACCTGTCCGGTCATCGCACAATTAAAGAGGAAAGCATAGTGGAGAACTGAAAATGGGTCCACCACTAAGCATGCAGTGCGTAGCAAAATGATAGGGTCATAACCTCTTTTGATAAACGTTTTAACACATTTAACAAATTTAAACAAAGATAGTATGAAAGTGATCATGACCAAGGATCTTACGAAGTTTGTAAATCACGTCACCATAGAATTCAGGTTGTGATAGTCCTTGTCGCAGAAGAGTTCTTAAATTACTTTTATAAGAATGTTCGCTTTAACATTTAAACCCTTTTCAATAATAATACTAAGTTTTCTTAAAGATTGTTCAGCTTTAATCTCATTTTCAGGTCTCCTACGTCTTCTATTCTAGCAAACGCAGTACTACCGATCAACGCGGAACATTCGTTTGGAAGGTAAGACAAGGTTCTGTCAAATGTAATGTAAAACCTCATATTCACATAAATATCAGACACTTTTTTTTCACTATTTCACAAGACAATTTCCGTAACATTTACCTGATCTCTTACCATACACCTAACAAATATTGCAATATGGTGATCTTAAACACAAATAAACACTTGCAACGTATTTTTAAAAAGCGAAGTCAAGTAATATATATTTACAAGTCGGTTTTACAATAAAGAAACACAAGCTCAAATCAGCTTTTAAACCCGAATTAAGCTTTTACTTAAACGATCTGTAGGCTGCGCAATATGGTAAGACAATGTTCTGTCACAACAAGTGTTGTAAAACCTTATATCAACATAAATATTTCAGTCTTTAACAAGAAAGTTTTGGTTACCTTTGCGTAATCTCTTCCCATTCACTAAACAAAGATTGCAATAGTTTAACTTAATTTTGTAACGTGTTGTTAAATAGTAGGTACGGAAACGTTACGCAGCACATGCGATACTAATCGTCCTTTAAAACCAGTGTTACAGTTAGATAACGTCTGTTAAATATCTCCACAAACACATAAGACACACTAGTCTTGTAATACTTTAGGGGAAAAAATAACACGATTTAGGTGTTGCTATATAGTAGTTATGTTTACGTTATAGAATTTATGGAGCCACTGCTTCACAGTTCAGCTAAACATAGGAAACCAAATTCATACTTCTGAAGTGACTAAAAATAGTGTTGTAAACAGGAATGGTCACGTTCCACCTGAATACATTTTATCATGTTTCTTTTCCGTTTAATGACATATATGTCGTTTGAGATATATCGTTTTTTCTTAATTTTCTGAATTACTGTCTTCAGTGTATTATTTGAACCTTTCTTAATAATATTACACACTTTTGGAACGGTTACAATGCTTTACAAATCCAGGATCTTTCAAAACATTATGGCGGGTAAAATGAAACAAGAAAGGAAGTAAAACCAGCAGAAACTATTTTTGAAATATAATCAACGAATTATTCAAATACTACAAAGAAAAATATTCATATACTGAAATTACATAAAATAGATCCAGTATTTCTTTAAAGTCCGATATGCGAATCAAATCCAAATAATATTTATCAAGTGTCCCTTTAATCCAATTATTCAATATCACTTGATGAGCAAAATATTTGTTTATCCTCTCAGAAAATATTTTAATTCACAGCATCAAATATTTTGTAAATTCTCAATTAAAATAATGAACCAGATATTCCACTTTGAAAACTAATACTGAAAAACCCCGCAAGTTTTACTAAGGTCAGCTTTATATACCAACATGGAGCATTCTAGATTAAAAAATGTTCTGTAACAATCTACATCCTAATGTAAAGAATAATTTAGAAATTACTAGAATATTATATAAATACTGTATGTCAATCAAACAGCTTGTCCTAAAAAAAGAACATAATCCAGTTATTTATATATGTGCTATTACTAGAAACAACTTGACAGCCAGAATCAATTAAGATGTACATTTATACATATCATTTCATACATGAGGGTAACACTATTTGTTATAAAACTTATATCCACATGCATGTATCTGCTAAAGACACATTTTTTAATATGCCACAACAGGATAATATTAGTAAACCAAATACTCATTTTTGATTTTATTCTGAGCTTCCGTCTTCCCGTCCCTCATTCCTTTCTTCCGTCCGGCCTAAACACTTTCCTTTCTGGTATATATTTAAGATACCGAAATAAAACGTCATTATCACTAGTTCATATGACAACAGTTATAGACTATTATGCGAACCCATATATATCCGAGCTTCGTGTTACATGCGTGCACGTTAATATTCATTAGAAGTCATTTATATATGTGCGAAGTTACGTTACGTTCACATTCCCCGAGCTAATTTGTATGGGGTCTATGTTTCTAAACTTATTTTTTTCTCTATAGCTGGTAGTGGTGCTGAGGACTATAATACCCGTAATCTGTGTATAACTAAGAATCTACTCCATCAGGGCTACCATTACCGTAAACTTCGAAAAACCTTTGCAAACTTGTATCATCGTAAGCCTAATCTAATTTTAAAATATAAAAGTAATTTAAGAACGCTTTTACGACAAGGACTATCACAACATGACTTCTATGGTGTCGAGACTAACAAACTTCGTAAGATCGTTGGTCATAATCACTTTCATAAATCTTAAAATTGTTAAAACATTTATTAAAAGCGGTTATGACCTTAGCAATGTGAAACGTACTGCATGTTTAGTCGTTGACCCATTTACAATTCATCAGTATGATTTCCTCTTTGTGCGATGTCTATATGAACCCTATTATTACGTCTTTCTAAATTCTCAATGTTTCTATGTTCGTACCCTTAATGGTTTGTTCTCTTGCTGCTCTGGCATCTGCCAAGTCATTAAGTATCTTTATTTACACTGTCCCGTTTTATTTGGATGACAATTGGGTGATAGTGAGGATTGATGCACCTTAGAATCTGGTTGAAAACCCCATTGGTCAATTTTGAAACTGAGCGTTCAAACACGGTAGCCCTTATGTCAACACTTTTATATTGTGATGACGTGTCTTGCCTTTTAGTTATCTTTACAAATGTTGTTTGTTTCCATGCGTGCTTTTGGTTGACTGTGGTCATTGAATGCTGCATTTCCTGTTCGATATTTATATCTACTTTTAATGTGACTGCTGACACAAATAGTAGGACTCTGGTTTTTAAGCATTTGCGATTGTTTTCACACATTTACTCCATTATTCATTTTCAAACCTGACACCATTTGTTGAGGCCGTCTTTAAGAATCAAATATATCAAATACAAATGGTTAAATATTGAACATAATATAAAAAAATTCAATTGTCAGAACTGCTTTCATTTCATTATATCAGTTTAACATTTGTACAAAGATAATTCATATTTTAACAATATTTATATTTACTCTCGTTGGTAGGTCTCATGTAGGGCAGTTCACAGGACTGCAGGATTCAATCAACAGGTTTGTACTATGGTCTAACGGTCACGGATTGGAAAAAAATCACGTCGTAACCCAAACAATCCGGCCAAGTTTCGCTTATATCATAATATATAATAATATAATATTTCAGGTTTGTACGGTTGTATCACGTGTGGTTATGGTATACTCAGTGGTTATGCAAATGTTCCGTGCACTATTAGTTATTACCCTATAAAAAGGTGTTACCATTATAACGCACGTAAAATGACATACATAAAAACAAAAGCCTCACTTGTATTTAAAAACATTCATTCAAATTAAACCAGTTGACGACTTGAGCGTCACAATCTTTCTATATCGAGGGTAACTATTACCAAAACCCACCTATATTCAGTGTGAGTTTTTTTTGATTTCCCCGTAGTATTTACCCCACTTTCTTATTTAGTGTGTATCATTTGGTTGATTTTCGTGTAATATTTGTTTACTGAGGATGATGTTTTTTCCACGCATATCACTCGGTGTACTACTTTTAAGCCTGGGGCAGATGAAAGGAAATCAAGCATCCAACTAGGTATTGGATTCCCAAATTCTATAAAATGCCTCATAAATATCGCTTTACTTCGAATACTAGTGCGTGCACCACTACGAAACATCTCCAAACATTTAACTTCTTGGTCTATAAACTTCGAAAGTTAAATGGGTCTTACGGGTTTCCTGACCACTTTACAAAATTAGTCCGACAATTCATCATAAAACGATAGACTCTTTAGTATTACAACGCACTTCATGTTTTGTGAATGACCCCTCTACACTCAGTCACTACGCTTCAGCTTGTCCCTTGTGCGATGACTTTACAACCTCTTGGGACTCTTTGGTTGCGCCTGCTGCAGCCCGGACAAAGGGAAGTAGGTGCATGAACCTTTGTCCCAAGAGCCTTTTGGTCGTGACCTAGATTGGTTTTCTCTTTGGCTGCAACTGCTGAGGTTGTTCAGTACAATGCCTGCAACTTTGGGATGTTCAGTACAATTCTAGATACATCCTGAGATGTTTCTAATTATTTTTGTTTAAATATCATTACAACAACAGTTAAGTGTATTTAAGTGTGTTTGCGAATTTTTGGATGATGACTTTATTGTTAGAGATATCCCTTTGACGGGATGTACTTCTATTTACACTGTTTTGTCAAGTTGGGCGTTGAAAAAAAGTATGATAATGGACCTTTGGAAACGGCCGAGCACGACACATACGAAATATTGCAGTCTCGGTTTGATTGAGACTGTTCTAAGCGGTAGTGAAATATGCTGGCTACCGCTCACGCCCTCTAGCCCCGGGTTGAGCAGAACTCAATATTCATAAAATCAACAGTACACAATTTTAACCATCCCAAAGATGGCATGCATACGGCGGTGGACATGGAGTTATATGCTTCCCCATGTCGTACGGCGTATGGTCCCAGTATCTAATAAAATTAAATGCCCCGAAGAGCGAAATAAAAATAATGGAATTTAGTTGGGAGCAGCGGTTATGAAGCCTGCGTATCACAAGTAACAGCCAAAAGACTAAATTAAAAAGCAGACAACATATCCTATAAGTGGTTAAACAATACCCAGAGCCTTTTATAGGCCGGAGTAGTGGAACCACCGAATCAAAAATTAAGTAAGAAAGCAAAAGAAATAGAAAATGTACCACCGATAACTAATTATAAGTATCGGGCTCAGCGATCTCCAAAGATCGAATGAATAACAGTACTGATTGCAAGCGCGGGGAGACGTTTTACTGCCGCCACACTGCACAAGCAACGCCACTGTGCTATAAAATAGTATGATAATGGACCTTTGGAAACGGCCGAGCACGACACATACGAAATATTGCAGTCTCGGTTTGATTGAGACTGTTCATGAGCGGTAGTGAAATATACTGGCTACCGCTCACGCCCTCTAGCCCCGGGTTGAGCAGAACTCAATATTCATAAAATCAACAGTACACAATTTTAACCATCCCAAAGAAAAGACATGATAATAGTAGGTTGTGTACACATAAACTCGATTTAAGCTAACCTGTAGGCCTTATTGCCTACTCACCGTTCCAAGTCGCAACCTGTCTTCACCACTCTTTATGTTACGTATATACCAATCAACGTTTGCGTAAAAAATCTGATATGGCATCATCGGTCAAAGGTCATAGCGGAAAAACATCACACGTATCCAATGTAAACAATATGGCAGCTGAGTGTATATATCACGTTTACTGGTATTTACAACAGATTTTGCTTGTTAATATCATTTCTTTGCTTATTAAACATACAATAAACGTTAATTTTGCTAAAATTGTTATTGTTATCGTCAAATACGTATTGAAAACCATTAAATGGGAGCTATTTTACCACTATAAAACTGTCAAATTTGAAGATTTTCGCACATTTTCATTATTTTTAGCACTGTTTATATGAAGTTTGGAACAGGTCGGAAAAGAGAAATAATACATCGTACGACTATCAATCTACTTTTTGTTTGCAGAGAGAGAGAGAGAGAGAGAGAGAGAGAGAGAGAGAGTGTAGAGAGAGAGAATATTTTGCACAAGTCTGCCCTAGATACGAATTAATTATGAAGTTTCCATTTGATGCACAGTACTACTTGCCTATTGATGCTGCCTTGTTGGTTAGAGATTAGATCACGGCGGGGATTTCTTTATTTACACTGTACTGTTTTAATGGGATGACAGTAGGGTAAGTGTGAGGTTTGGTGCACCCTAGAACCGGTTTAAACCCCAGTGGCCTTTGTTGAAACTGACCGTTCCAAGGCGGTAGCCCTATTGTCAACCCTTTTGTGTTTGTGATGTCGTTTGCATTTTTTATTACTTTTGCCTTCTCGTTTGTCTGTTTGCGTGTTTGTTTTTTGTGTTTTGTGGTTGACTGTCGTCCTTGAATGCTGCTTTCCTTGTCCGATATTTTTATCTTTCTTTATAGTATAGCTTATTATGCCCCCCGAAAAGGTTTCGGGGGTATATAGTAATCGCATCGTCCATCTGTCTGTCTGTCCTGATTCCGTCTGTCATTCCGCAGTTCGTGTCCGGACTGTACATTCAAAACCCCTGCATAGAGTTTTGATTAACTTGGCACAAGTTATCACCATAACAGTAGGGCATATAGTAATCGCATCGTCCATATGTCTGTCTGTCTGTCCGGATTCCGTCCGTCAGTCCACAGTTCGTGTCCGGACTGTACCTTCAAAACACCTGCATAGAGTTTTGATTAACTTGGCACAAGTTATCACCATAACAAGACAATGTGTCGCGCGCAAACCAACGTCCGTACCTCAAAGGTCAAGGTCACACTTGCAGTTCATAGGTCAAAAACAGGTACGCATTTTCGTGTCCGGACCGTAACGTCACAACCCCTGCAGGGATTTTAAATTACTTAGCACAAGTCGAAGGAAAAGGTCAAACTTAGAGGTCAATGGTCTAATCGTGTCCGGTCAAAAACTTTTACATGCCTTGACTGATTTTCAAATAACTTGGCACAAGTGCTCACTTAAACCAAACGACGTGTTGTGCACAAAATCCAGGTCCATGGTTCCAAGGTCAAGGTCATACATAGATGTCAAAGGACACTTCGGGCATTATCACTTACAGTGATATTTCTTGTATATTTAGAAGCTTAAGGTACTTTTTTAATTATTTTCACTATCAGATCAATTATCTTATAGATATATTTCCTCTGTAACTTCCTCCACCCCTTCCCCAACCCGGGCCACCCACCCACCCCGTCATCTTGTTCACAAGCACACAAGGTAGATATAATTTCTGTAAAAAAATATAACCACTCGAAAGTCGAGACTGTTTATAACAACAAACGTATGTCAAGATCACACTACCTCCATAAAATGCTATTTAATTTATTTTATTTTATTTGTTGTTTTCCCCTTCTTTCTATCTTCTTATTAGTTTTTCTGTTTGTATTTCGATGTGTTTTCCCAATTAAAAATATTTTGTTCCTTTAGTAAACTTATACCATTTCAATAAACGTAATTGTTTTGCCCGGCAATATACTCAATAACTATTTTAAAATAGCGGAGCGGGTACTTTCGTTTTCAACTTCAAATTCAACGCTGGTAAAACAGAAAGTTACTACGGTCGCAATCGTTGTTACAATATGTCAATAATTCATTGAAATATTTCAAAGTGGGACTGGGTATAGTAAAAACAAACACTGAAGAATGTATCTGGGCGTTTAGTTTGTTAATAGTTCACATTTATTTGCCGTTATCGGGTTTATAAAGTCTCCTAATCATTACGCCGTACTGTATTTACATGTTGAAGTTTTCAATGATGTAAGCGTTTTTTCCCCTATAAACTTTGACCTGGCCGCTTAAACTGCAAGTGTTGATTCAAATATTGGCATGTTAAATATCCTCATATTTCGGTTTATGGTGCAGTTCGGACCTACGATGCCATTGCGTGTGATTGCTGTGGTTTCTGTAGGACCATTTTCTCATCTTCCTGCCGTTAAAGATCACGTTAAACAATAGTGTACCTAAAGCTTATGACAACTCTGGCATTAATGTATGTTAGTCAATTAAAAATTCAGGAGACGTTCTTGATAAAATGTGCAATAAACGTAAAGTTTCATCTATAAGTACTTATGTCCATTATCATACTCTTTTTCTCAACACTATATACAACCTTTCACATCAATCGTATCATAGACAGGCTTATTACTCTCATTAAAAACCGTGTTTGGAGGCTTGCGCTTAACCTTGAATATTACCCAGTCAAATAGATTCATCGAATGCATCTGTTTTTTATGAGTAGCTGGGCATTTGTTATAGCTAGATCTGAGGCATTGAGAGAATCGTCAGTTTTATGCATAACAATGAGTTTTAAGCCGAGTTCATTGTTAAACAAAGCATATTGCTACGTGAAAAATACAATGAAACCATTATTTAATAAAATATAACAACATTATACCGGTGTGATTATAACATGTGAGTTACATTAGTGTTACATTTATAGACGATAGTCCATAAGTATGCTAGTACACAAACTGATTAAAAGAAATACCCCATTGTCTTTCCCAAGAAAACAGAAACTAATTACGGATACGTATGGATTAATTACACAGACCGCCAACAAATTTGCGAAACAGGAATAGTTGAAAAGTTAATTGAGCAAAGAAATTATGTCCCTTTTTCTTAAAAATGGTCTTTGTTTGGCCTTAAACATCAACACCGTAAAAAAAACTAATTAAGTCCGAGCAAAGTTTTCTGTATGTTTCTTAACCAAAATATCAACAAAACACGTAACATAAAGTTTGTTGATAGTAGCTTTTGATTATCCACAATTCCGAAATGACCTCTCTTTGAAGCTTTGATATCATCCATAACAGATTATTACTTGGCAAATTTGAAAGTGTTTAATAGAAAATTAAGTTCCGAATTAGGTGTGTTTAAAAACATCAAACATTGTTTTATTAAAATTAAGCTGTTATACTCACTCAAAACCTGACCTTTGCAAATACCAGCAGTAACTGTGGGTACTTTTTATTTTTGCTTACTTAATGCAACCGCTGATAATACCCTAACCACATATGATACAACCATACAACTGATGTCTTTTGTCACCTAGATGTTGTATTGTTGTATGGTATCGGCGAGTATTTTGCGTGCTTTTACGAATATTATTGAATTCGACTCGCAACAAAACCAACAGTGGTGCAGTAAATTGACCCGCGCTTCGCACACTCCCACATGTATGCAGAACAGTACATTTTAAGACGAGTGTATTGTCAGGCGAAGCTTATTGATACATAAACAGTAAAATCAAATCATTCTGTACTAGACAATATTATAATTATTCCGTTGCGATAATGATATGTGAGTTACATTAGTATTTAACATGCATATAAGGTATTCCATAAGTCTACTATTACATACTTAAAGAAGTCAACGGTAAATACCATACCCATAACTTTGATAAATTTGGCAAATTAAAATCGAACTATTTCATTTGCGTCAGCTAATCACCAAAACACCCTTCGTTAAACTGATTTTCCTCATTTTCTTAGTAAACAATGAATTACAAAGACGGAGAAACCTTGGATAACATATTACCTTTTTCATATCCTTTGTTAGTTGTATCAAATCGATGCATTTTGTCCCACAGATTTTTCCGTTGAATCACTCACAAAACGGAACACTCTCGTCAAACTATACACGAATGTTGACAAACATGCTAGGTTTTTGTGCTAAACGCATAACAGCAATGGAAAACGATTTCATATGTGAGTTCTCTGGGGTTAGATATATTAATTTACGCCAAAAGAACATTTACATGAAAACATTTACCCGGTTCTGGAAAACTACATATCTGTCATTTTGTACCAGTTCACAAGGTATAAACACACCAGTATAGCAACAGAAAAACTAGCGCATCCGCTAAAGTTATGGCTATGGCCAGTGTGATATGCACCCTGATTACGCTTTAATTGTTTAATTGTTAAAATACACACATCTACAAAAAGTAATATGTGTGATTGTGTCAGTTGTATTGTGGAACGCGTATCCCATTAATTTTATTGTAACGTTAACTGACATATTTAAGAAACACCCTATGCGTGACATCGAACAATAATGATTTTACATATATAGCACTCGACAGTTTTATATAGAGTTTGATCGTTTTTATTTGCATTATATCATTCCTCATATCAGCAATAGTTCAAATAAACGAATCTATATCGAGCCCCTTGTTTAGATTATGTTAGTATTACTTGGTTGATCATTTGCTCTTATTTATCTTTTTATGTACCGATCTTGCCAGATTGAAGGATATGAGCCTGAATGAGATGATCGCTTCCGTAAGTATTTTTCAAAACATTATATTGTCTTTTATTCATCTTTAAAGTTTTTCTTTGTTTCTGTGTGTTTTGTGGTTGATTGTCGTCTTTGAATGCTACTTTTTCTGTTCGATTTTTATATCTACATATACACTAATGTGTACATGTGTACGTCTTGCAAATACACAGTTGCTTCTGAAACATCTCAGGCGGAATGACTAAACTGTTCTCGATTATTTTTTAAAATGTGTGCAGAATGCCACGATATGTACATCTAGATTATTTTCAATTTTGCGACGGTATATCAGTCGTTTAACGGTCGCATATTTTGTTTAATGGCTACGCGTTAGCGAAGCCTTAAACATTATGTGCGACCGTTAAACGACTGATATCCCATTCCAGTATTTTGATAGTTTATTTCACGAACATTTTTAAATGAAACTAAATGACGTCTATTGTTTTGACTGTTTAACGTCACATGTTTGGATTTGCGACGGGTTATGCACTATTTAATAGTCGCAACTTTTTGAACGTTAACCATACGGATTGCAGATGTTTTGTCAAGTGCTTTAACCAATGGTGCGCAAAATCATTGTTATATGTCATCAGTAGGTAATAAGAGAACATATTATTTCAGATTGGAGAACCAATACAGGGTAAGAGTGATGTTTGGGTCACCCTAGAAACTGATCTAAACACACAATCATCTTTTTGACACTGACAGTTTTTCATTTTTCCTTATAATTTGTGTTTGTTTTTTGTGTGCGTTTTTGGCTGACATGTTCTGTGAATGCTACATGTCCTATTTAAATTGTATATCTTATTGTAAATCTATGTTAATCGGATTCGTATTTGAAGATGTTGTGGCCGGTAAATAGTATGTGTACATGTACATTATTTATTAAACTGAATCTTATCTTCAATATCACATAATGACGCCATACATACACGTCTGTATATAATTTACTCTTATGGATGGGGGTAGGTATAGTGTACTGTTTCTACCCAGGGAAAATGGGGTGGTCTTCCGCTACCACAATATATATATATATATATATATATATTATATTGCCTAACATGTGCTTAAAGTGACGTAAAATACCATTCATTCAAACAAACAAATACAATACAATTCTCGATTGTTTTTCTCAATAGGTTAAGTGGAAGTCGGAGCATCTTTCCTTGATCTTCGAAAAAAGAGAGGTTTTAAGAAGTTTGTCTCCCACTTCCATAATAGATTAGTGAACTAGTTGATTGGGTATATAATATTTTCCGTTTCGATCTCTACGTTCGTCAGACTACGGCTAATGTTGAAGATCCGCTCCGTGTCTAAGTCTTACGGTCTCGTCAAACGGAACACACAGACACATCTTTATTAGTTGTTTATAGATAGATAGATATTATATTTATTATAGTACAACCTGTTTTACATATACGATACAAACAATCATGCAATATTCAAACAGCCAGCATACAGAGTCTTATGATACACTTTCAAGAAATACAAATGTTATACAAAAGGTAAGAAATTTTTAGTCATTGCAAATAAAATTCCATAGTTAGTAACTAGTTCTATATTCTTTAGATTTTAAATGTAACATTTTCTTGCTATTACTTAGCCTACATATTAGGATTGAATTCTTGTGATAACAGTTCATATTAAATATATAATGTGCGTACGTATTTCATTAAACAGTTATGTATAGACAGTTTGAACAGCATTGGATTAGACTCCGGTAGTTATGCAAATAAATAATCTTCGGTACACGTTTCACTCAAAATGTTCGGCTTGTAATTGCATAGCCACTGCCACTAATTTCAGAGTTTAATATAACTGTTACTTCTTAGACCGTTCCAAGGCGGTAGCCCTATTGTAAAGCCATTTGTGTTTGTGATGTCGTTTGCATTTATTATTACTTTTGCCTACTTGTTTGTCTGTTTGCATGTTTCTTTCTGTGTTTTGTGGTTGACTGTTCTCCTTTAATGCTACTTTCCCTGTCCGATATTTTTATATTTCTTTAATGTGTTTTATGAAACACCGCTTTAATAACCCTGTGTCACTAACACACACGTTCGGTTGTTAACTGTCAACGTTTATTTACAAGGATCACAATGCGCTCGTTATATGCTTCTATTATACAGTTTGATATCATTGTACTGTCCTCCTTCTCCATTATGCGCTTGAATATGTCGCTTTCGGTTTCAGTTCTATCACAGTGTTGGAAGTGTTTCCTTCTTAGTTCATTATACGAACTGCATACGACCAGAAAGCTACCGTCGCCACACGTTCTGCATACCCGGTTATCGATCGGTACCTGCGGATGCCTGTACCGGCCTAGTGCCACCGCAAGAGGGAATACCCCACATCTGAATCTTGCCAGTGCCGACCTTTGCTTGAGCGATAGCTGTCTTCTAAGATAAGGCTCACAGACATACGAGTCTTTAAACTGTTTGTAGGTTCTGAGCTTTGGTGCATATTGCAACTCCTTTAGCCAGTTATTCGATACACTTTCATGGTTTGTTTCACTTTTACAGACAAGTACCTGACAGACATTCTTTGTCATATCCATATCATAGACGTGTGGCATGTTACAATGATTTTCCATGTCCTAGTTTCACCATCAAATAATGGAACACCAAGATGTAAACTGCTTATCTCGGCCGCTATGTCGTTTACGAAAATCGCGAAAATCGTGGGTGCGAGATTATTGTCCTGAACCACTCCTGAATTTACAGAGAACCAGTCTGTGAAACTGTTGTTAACGCGTAAACTTCCTTCTATACTGTTATACAACGATTTTATAATTCTGTACATATTACTGGTAATATCAACATGTAGTAGCTTAAAACGACAGACAGTCTCTATTTACCGAGTCGAATGCTTTAGCAAAGTCAACAAAACTCAAATTGATGATTCAAAGCTTTCTGTTTCTGAAAAAATGTTGTTAAAGTGTAAATATGGTCTAGGAATGACCTCATTTTGCAAAATACATTCTGTTCCTCACAAAGGGGTATTATTTGAATTCAGAAAGTTAACAGCCCATCGATTTAAGATCCCTTTAAAAAGCTTATCTACCGTTGACATCAGACTAATCCCTCTATAGCCCACGGGGTCTTTGCAATTTGCTTATATATAATACCAAAAGGGGTCACTGTTAACAACTTTTCTGTCTAATTTATGGTTTAGGTTTATTGTCATCTCCGCAGAAATTAATCCTGATTGATCATTAGATCCATTACTCCAGTAAATACTGAAAAGGGGATCCCTTGGAAACAACAAACACAAACAAGAGATAAAAGTAGCAGACCCAATTTTATTTAGTCTGTTCATGCGAGGTAATATGAGTGCAACACCGTTCACGCCTCCTAGCACCGGCTTAAGCGATATTCTTCTTTAAAGCCACAAAGATTGGGCTTCATGATCCCAAAGAACCAGTAAGTAATAATACTACTCCAAGTCTAGATCCTTCGAACTTGATTCCAATGTGTATCTAGAGTATTGAAATACATTTGTACTGAAACGTTGGTCACCATGACATCTTCTTGTTGGCGTTTTCTGTATCGACTTTTACATTTTTCATTTCCAGTCGAGATATGAAAATCGGAAAAAGAAGCAATATTATCAAAAATAGTAGCTCTGTGATGATGTTCCTTAGGATGGATAAGAAATGTTCAATACAGGTGTTTTATAGGACTGTGCGTCTAGGAAAACGTCTTTTGTATTAAAAAGTTCAGCCGTAAATTTAATGGTGAGGTAAAATTAGCTTGGACTAGAAAATCCCGAAGAGATTCGGCGCCTTGGCACCATTTCAGTTTCAGTGTCGTCTATATACAAAGCCATGTGAGGGGCTTTAAGGTTATCGATTGTATATGTCGAATTTCAGGTTTTACCATTAAAATGTTGGAATTCGAGGGTACCTTTTTTGTGCCCATAGCGGTACGTTGGATTTAAAGATTAAACTCACAGCTTTTGTATTTGAGAATCAAGGCTCGGTTTTATGAAACAACTTACGACAATTTTGAGCGTAAGTTAATTTCTTAAATTATTTTGTCTTTTTGTCATAGTCTTTTGGCTGTTACTTGTGATACGCAGGCTTCATAACCGCTGTTCCCAACTAAATTCCATTATGTTTATTTCGCTCTTCGGGGCATTTAATTTTATTAGATACTGGGACCATACGCCGTACGACATGGAGCAGTAGTGCACTCCATGTCCACCGCCATATGCATGCCATCTTCTGGATGGTTAAAATTGTGTACTATTGATTTTATGAATATTGAGTTCTGCTCAACCCGGGGCTAGAGCGCATGAGCGGTAGCTAGCATAATTAAACTACCGTTCATGAACAGTCTCAATCAAACCGAGACTTCAATATTTCGTATGTGTCGTGCTCGGCCGTTTCCAAAGGTACATTATCATACTCTGTTTTACTACGAGTTACAATTCATAAATGAACGCGATTTCATTTCATTTTTCTTATACATTTGATATTTCTGCATATAATGCACACATAATTGTCTACATTGAATTCTTAGGTGCAACAATGTGAACAGTTTTAAAATTTGAGATTTATCGTAAGATGTTTTATAAAACGGGGCCAAAGTGAGCAGTTTAACACTGTATTGAGTGGGTAGGGTTTTAATGTCCCTTCTATCCTGTACTATTTGTTATAAAATACCTTAATAGTATGAGATTACGGTAATATAAAACTAACTCAGCAAAGGGTGTTCGAAGTTTATGGTAGCGGTAGTCCGGATGGAGCAGGTTTTAGTTATACAAAGGTAACGAATATTAAATTCCTCAACTTTGACCTTCCAATGCGGTATCCATGTTATCATTCATTTTCTGTTTGTGATGTTGCATACTTTGCTTCTATTATCTTTGGTGTTTGTTTCTAAAACGAAACCCTATGTGTTGCGAAACATAAACCACATAATAAGTAACTCGTGGCAAATACCCGTCTTAGTGTGAATAGTACGGCTCAATCTCTATTATAGTATCTTCTAAAGATAAATCGAAACGGTCAATGAATTCGGAACAACATTTTATTGCTTACACGGTATATATACAAAAGGATAGGTATATGTTTGTATGACATCGAGTTGAGAGGTTTCCCCAATGAGTTACGGTGTAGGCATGGCAATACTATAACCACCTATGACTTTTCCATTCTATCACATAACCTGATCAAATATAAATTGATTCAGCTTATACAGAAGGCATTTGCTAGGAAAGGGACTACCTTTCTTGCTTGTAATAATGTCAGGGCGTTCTTTATAACTGCCCCTAATGATAAGTATAACATGTGTACTTGTGCCGATGTTTGTAGAGCGTTATCTTTTCTTTTCGATAACATATTTATTAGATATGGTAAAACTGTTTACTGTCCGGTTGTTGGTATTCCTGTGGGTACTAACTGTGCGCCACTTGTCGCAGATTTCTTTTATACTGTTATGAAAGAGATTTCAGGTTGACTTTGTCACCTGCTAGCTAGAGAGACCTTATTGATGCGTTTAATAATACATCTCGGTATCTGGATGACATACTCAATATTATATCAATAATCCGTTCTTTGCTCATATGGTCACAAATATGTATCCACCAGAGCTCACGTTGAATAAAGCCAACAGTTCGGATTCCATAGCAGCATTCCTCGATCTTCATCTCTCGATTTCAAATGGTTACATATATACTAAAATATATAATAAGAGAGAAGACTTTAACGTTGTCGTCGTTAACTATCCACATTTAGATCGGGACGTACTACGTGCTACATCAGATAGGGTTTATATCTGCCAGCTAATTCGTTTTGCTAGGTCATGTAACGATGTTCAACTATCGAAATCAAGTTATTACAAGTAAATTTCTTCAACAAAGTTTTCGTTATCATAAACTACGTAGATCTTTCTCAAAGTTATATCGCCGCAACGAAAACCGGCTGGAAAAGTACAACACCAATATAAAACATTTCTGCGACTAGTAATATCACAACCATTATTCTATGGAGATGTGATCTATAAACTTCGGAAATTAAAGGGGTCTGGCGGATTTCCTGACAAGTTTACAAAATTAATCAGGAAATTCGTCAGAAAAGGATGCGACCCTTTAGTATTACGGCGCACGTCATGTTTGGTGATTGACCCCTCTACAGTCAGTCACTACGCTTTACTTTTCTCTTGTGCGATGACCGGACAACGTCGTTGGAGGCCTTCTGAAACCCTGAAAGGGAAGGTTTCTGCTTGAACCTTTGTCCTGCGGTTTTCTAGTTGTACCTTAGATTGGTTTTCACTTGAGCTGCGACTGCTTTGGTTGTTCAGTACAATTCTGGATTCATCCTGAGGTATTTCTAATTGTGTTCTTTGTTATATATATTTACAATAATATATACCTGTAAGGTTACCTAATTGCTCTAGATGTGGACTTTATTGTTAGAGATGTACTTTTATTTACACTGTCTTTTCAATTTGAGAGCTAAAGACAGGATAATAGCGAGGATGTGTACACTTAAAACCGATTTACGCTAACACTGACCATTCCAAGTCAGTGACCCTTTCTTCACCACTATTTCTGTTGTGTATTGTCTCTTTCATTATATAGTTAATTTGCTCTTTTGTTTGTGGTACAGTGCGGATCTACGGTGCCATTGAGTTTGGGTGCTATGATTTCTATAGGATCATTTTTCTCATTTTTGTATCACCAACGGTAATTCTGCCACTCACCGTTACAAGGTGGTACCCCTATTGTCAACTTTTGTTTTTGGTGTCATATAATTTTGAACTATAACGCTACTTGAGAAAATTTTATACTAAATACCATTTATTATGAGGCAAAATAACCTTAAATATTTGAACGCACCACAAAATGGATTAATAAATATGTAGTTCATCATGTCGCAAGTGTAAATTAACATTGTCTGGTGTAATACTCTATGTTATCAATATGAAACTAATACTTCGCCTCAAAACAACCACACCTCGACTTGTGATTTAGCGACTTGTTATTTGGGGTCTCGTTGCGTATTTGGAAACTTAACCCCGCCCTACTCACACATTTGACGCTTTCTTGTTAATGTTGTCTATTTGTGTCAGCTGTGGGCGTGTTTAATATTCCAAATACGAAACGAGAGGTCACACGAGAACAAGATTATTTCGAACGTAATAATGAAAATAACGAACAATAGCAGTAGATCACCGACAATTTCGCCGTGTACTTTTCTCTTTGGCGAGTCTTCTGCATGCAGCTGTGGTAGTTATAGTTTGGTCGACTGCACTGCGGTGGTTTTTATGCAGGCATTACGCGATGCCTTCAGAAACCTCGCCGGAAAAGTGCAAACGGGGATAGGTACGGGGACCTGTAGAAAACTAAAGAAGGAAAAATCATGGTAGGTATATACCACCATAAGAGCCATGATTCTCACGTCTATGTCATTACTTACTTCCTACATTTCTCTCTGGTTTATGTGTTTTGCCTTCAAAGGATCTCTTTTGCAGCATCTGTTGTATTAGGTTGAGACATTAAACAAACAATCAAAGTAGTAGGTGTACACATGATGAACAGACTAAGTGTCTCGTTCAGGAATGCATGCTATCAGATTAGTACGTTTTAGTGTGTTTTTCTTTGATTGACAAATTAATCCATTCGAAATGCTTTTATATTAATTTCCTTTCCCTTTATATATAAGATGCAAGATTGATGACGTCTACCTAAATCTTTATAGGACGGTAGCGTTTGATGTTTGTCTTTAATCTTGTCTTGTTGTACCCTTAACGGTTTGGTCTCTTGTTCTCTTGTTGCTCTGGCTTTATCCAAGACACTGAGTACTTACTTCTTGAATTTCGATGACTTTTGTTTTTTATTTTATATATACATGATCATTTATGTGTTATACTTTTATTGCCTATTAATGCTGCGTTATTTGTTAGAGATTATAGCCTGGTGGGGATATCTGTTTTTACACTGTCCCGTTTATTGGGATGACAAAAGTGTAAGTGTGAGGTTTGGTGCATCCTGAAACCTGGTTTAAACCCTCTAGCGGCTTTTTTGCAACTGTCCATTGCAAGGAGGTAGCCCTATTGTCAACCATTTTGTGTTTGTTTCATACAAATACAGAAGGTTTAAAGAAGATGCGTTGTGGTTAAAAATAGCTGTGTTTGCTGGCATATAATTAAACATGTTCTCCTTCATTTTCATAATTTGTATATGGTTGATTTGTGTGTGTGTGTGTGTGTGTGTGTGTGTGTGTGTGTGTGAGCTTGCGTGCGTGCGTGCTTGCGTGCGTGCGTGTGTGTGTGTTATCTTTTTTTGTTTAATAACTAAGACACGATTGCTAACAGTAACTACATTTACATTCATTTTCAGATCCAATGGATCCGGACGTATTGCATTTAGGGTAAATTTAAAATTCTTGCATTTTTTTTCAATCTCTGGATGTTTGTTTCATTGGTAAAATACCAAGTTTATTGATAATAATTAAAAGTTGACATAATAAAAGATAATATATAGTAAGCCTGTCGAGTTTGAATATCGTAAAATGTCATATCGTACCACACGCTTCATCACATTTAGCTGTCTGAATGGTTTTGTACACATAGTTGAAATCTTAGTATACCGTTTCACTTTCTGGTCACAGTAAGTTTCAATATTATCAAGTTTAAATTGAAAAATGGTGTTTTTTTGTGTTTTTTTTAAAAGCGATTGTCTGAAACTTGTCTATACGTCTGTGTGTCCGTCTGCCCGTACGTCCGTAAACAATTTGCATTTCGGACAATAACTCAGAAACCATGACAACCACACTCTTGAAACCTCATAGTTGCATTGCCCTAGGTGAGAGAAGTAACCCTGTTGTTTGTGGGGTCAGTAGGTCAAATGTTAAGGTCACCTTGAAATTATGTAAATACATATTATGTGCGATAATATTTGTTCGAAACCATAACACCCACAGTCAAGAAACTTCAAAGTGGCATTGCCTTAAGTAAAATAATGAAACATATTGCTTTTGGGTTCAGTAGGTCAAAGGTCAAGATGGCTAGGCCCTTACATGGAAATACGAATTTCAAAACCATAACGTCCAAACGCATGAAACGTCAGGTATATTGCCCTTGGTAAAAAGATGAACCCTATTGTTTTGGTATCAGAATGTTAAATATCAAGCTCACCATGCCCTTCATTGAAATGTGCATTATACAGAATAACTTTTAAAGAATAAACCCTCCATCATGAATTTTTTTTGTTACAGTTCCCTTGGTGAGATGTGGAACGATATTGTTTTCGTGGTCAGTCAAACGTCAGCGTCGCTATGACCTTATATGGAAATATGCATTCCGTGTGATAACTTCGAAAGCATAACACCACTATTATAAACTTACTTGGTTCGTTTTGTTTTTGGGGTCAGTCAGGTCAATAAATACTGAATAAATTAAACAATAAATACTAGTTAATTAAACCATTAGCACAGTGGTCTGTGGTGAGAGGAGTAACCCTACTGCCTTTGGGTTAGTGGGTCAGAGTTCAAGGTCACCATGACCTCATATAGACATACGCATTCCACATGAATTATCTAAAACTATAACTATAACTTTCTGTGCGGTAATGTATTTGCTTTTATTTGAACAATCTTGAAATTTAATACAGATAGAGTATTTCATAAACTCTTTCTAAACACTGGCGCTATTGAAGTCTGATTTACTATAGTTATCGCTTTGTTTCCATGACAAACATACCTCTTTTTGACAACCGTTTTAAGAATTGTCAATGCTATTTGTACAATTTCCAGTTTGAACTTTTGGGTTTAGACATATGCTACATTATTTTTTGGTTGTGTGTTACTTCCAAAGGATATCCCTTATCTGTATGTATTTTACAGACAGTGAGCTAGCATGCTTCGATTAAAATGCACACTATAATTTTAATTTGCATAACCTGTCAAATTTACCCACCCACCTTGATCCACTAATACGATACTTTATTGGGAGTCTCATTATATTTTACAGTTGGCCTAGCAGACTATGCATAATATAATTATACATAATTTGTTTAATATTAAAGTTGAATATTGAACAGTAGTATATTATCTGATATTAACGTGTCATTGTAAAGGCCTCGCCTATGACTTTTTCTTGACGAAACGGGTGTTAGGGATCTATATTGATCTAGGTTGCATTATAAACACTCTATCATGTTTGTCTCATGAGTATTGCACAATTGTCAGAACTGCTTTCATTTCATTATATCAGTTTAACATTTGTACAAAGATAATTCACATTTTAACAATATTTGTAGCATGGTCACAGACAATTCTCCTTGTTCAGACACAGGTGTAAATGGTTTAATTGGAAATAAGACCTGTCAGAATAACTGTGAGAATAACAGTGAGAATAACAGTTAGAATAACTGAAATAGAGCTGAAATGGACATGCTACGCCCATCTCGATGTTTAAATGAACCAACTCAATGAAACCATACTCTGTCTATTACTTCCATTTACTCTCGTTGGCAGGTCTCATGTAGGGCAGTTCACAAGACAGCATGATTTAAGGTTTGTACTATGGTCTAACGGTCACGGATGGGGAAAAAATCACGTCGTAACCCAAAAAATCCGACCAAGATTCGCTTATATCATAATATATAATAATATAATATTTCAGGTTTGTACGGTTGTATCACTTGTGGTTAGGGTATACTCAGTGGCTATGCAAACGTTCCGTGCATTATTAATTATTACCCTATTAAAAGGTTTTACCATTATAACGCACGTAAAATGGCATACATAAAAACAAAAGCCTCACTTGTATTTTAAAATATTTTTATACAATACCCGGTATACAATTTCATTCAAATTAAGTCATTTTACGATTTAAGCGTCAAAATCGTTCTATATCGAGGGTAAATATTACCCCACCCACCTATATTCAGTGTGAGTTTGTTTGATTTCCCCATAGTATTTACCCGCTTTCTTATTTAGTATGTATCATTTGGTTGATTTTCGTGTAGTATTAGTTTACTGAGGATGATGTTGTTTCCACGCATATCACTCGGTGTACTACTTTTAAGCCTGGGGCAGATGATAAGAAATCAAGCATCCAACTAGGTATTGGATTCCTGAATTCTATAAACAGCCTTATAAATCTCGCTTTATTTCGAATACTAGTGCCTGCACCACTACGAAACATCTCCAAACATTTAACTTCTTGGTCTATAAACTTCGAAAGTTAAATGGGTCTTACGGGTTTCCTGACCACTTTACAAAATTAGTCCGGAAATTCATCATAAAACGATACGACTCTTAAGTATTGCAACGCACTTCATGTTTTGTGAATGACCCCTCTACACTCAGTCACTACGCTTCAGCTTGTCCCTTGTGCGATGACTTTACAACCTCTTGGGACTCTTTGGTTGCGCCTGCTGCAGCCCGGACAAAGGGAAGTAGGTGCATGAACTTTTGTCCCAAGAGCCTTTTGGTCGTGTCCTAGATTGGTTTTCTCTTTGGCTGCAACTGCTGTGGTTGTTCAGTACAATGCCTGCAACTGCGGGCTGTTCAGTACAATTCTAGATACATCCTGAGATGTGTCTAACTATTTTTGTTTAAATATCATTACAACAACATTTAGGTGTATTTAAGTGTGTTTGCAAATTGTTGGATGTTGACTTTATTGTTAGAGATATCCATTTGACGGGATGTACTTCTATTTACATTGTTTTGTCAAGTTGGGCGCTGAAAACATGATAATAGGAGGTAGTGTACACATAAACTCGATTTAAGCTAACCTGTAGGCCTTATTGCCTTCTCACCGTTCCAAGTCGGCAACCTGTCTTCACCATTCTTCATGTTACGTATAGACCAATCAACGCTTGCGTAAAATATCTAATATGGCGTCATCGGCCAAAGGTCATAGCGGAAAAACATCACACATATCCAATATAAACAATATGGTAGCTGAGTGTATATATCACATTTGCTGGTATTTACAATTGCTTTTGCGTGTTAATATCAAAGTATTTCATAAACTCTTTCTAAACACTGGCGCAGCTGAAGTCTGATTTAATATAGTTATCGCTTTGTTTCCATGACAAACATACCTCTTTTTGGCGACCGAAAACAAAACAACAAAAGGAAAACAAACAAATTAATTACGCGTATTTTATGCTGATGTTTTAACCAAATGCACATTATACCTTAACGCGTCTGAACGATCGTACATGATCCCATGGTACGATCCTGACATAAATGTACACGTGAATAACAAATAATTCATATACATTAAATCACTAAGCAGAAACTACTTCATATACGTTAAAACTCTCGTAAAGTGGTATTCCGTCGAAAGTACCACTTCAAAATGTCTCTTTCAAATTGACCTTTGGAAACGGCCGAACACGACACATACGAAAGATAGGTATATCCATGTAGTTTATAAACAAGAACGATCTTACATTAACACATGGCAAGGTCACTCCCCGTGTGTACGAATACAACCCCACATGAACCCATGGTGGGGTCAATATTTGATAATGACTCTCGTTGGAGTGCAACCAGCACCGGCCTCTCAAGTTATAAATGAAATGAACGCATGGAAGATTACTTTGTCTGTTCCATGTTATTTGTAATCTTGAGCGACTATGTAATGAAGGCCGTGAACCCAGTGGCCTCTATTTATTGCTGTATGTATTTCGTGAACGCCATTGTCCGCAACCGTCCCAAGTATCGAATAATGCCGTCGGACACGTTGTAAATAGCTCCACAGCCGAATTTTCCAATGGCGTCTGTAAACGGGCGAACTTTCCGCTGGGCGATGCTAAAAATTGTTTACATATCAAAAGGTCTTGCTAGACACCTGCTGTCAGACGGACGCAATAATATGGCTTTTACACACTAAGCGTAGGATTTATTAATGTCCGAAAAAATGTCCATCAAGACAGTATACATTTGATGTTTCATTGATTGGAGATCCCGTAGTGTGATCTTATCTGTCGACAGATGCCGATCGATTAAACGTTCGCTGTTAAAGGCACATGCTATGGTTACAGAACTAAACTTCATTATGTTAAAATCCGGTATCATAGAAAAAGACAAGAGGGGCAATTATCCTAGGCAATTATCCATTACCTATCAATAATTGAAATTATAAACTTTGGAGTATATGCCTATTTGATTCCAATTAAAACAAATAATCATGTTTTTACTCAAATAACTCAAACATAATTATTCTGTATACATTTATAAAGTGCTTATCCGAGCTTGTTCAGGTAATGAACCACTATCAACAGCAAGAAATAATTAATTGGAATAACAATGCTTCCTAAGTTATGTATGCCACAGAATGGATATAATGCGAACTTGTGTTTTAGAACCTCAAATAACTCAAACAGAATTATTTCGTATACATTTCTAAAGTGCCTATCATAGCTTTTTCAGGTAATGAACCATTATAACAGCAAGACATAATTAATTGGAATGAACATTGCATCCTAAGTTATGTATGACACAGAATGGATATAATGCAAACATGTGTTTTAGAAATGGTTAGTCAATGGCTGCCAAATTTACCAAGTGTTCCAACATGGGTAATTTATGGGAATTATGAGTCAGGAACATGTACATGCGACTTCTAAATCTCTGTATAAATAATGTTTATGAAAAAATAATTATTTTCATTATATCTAATGTCTTGTTGGCTGATAGACAGGTTCAACTGTCAATCACGAGTAGTGGGAATTTTACAACAGTTTTTTTTTGTTGTATATAACACTCAAAAATGTGACAGTGCTTGCAAATTCACAAAGAATATTTATCAAGCATCCAAGAACATTTATGTCAAATTTCAGTAAAATGTGCGGGGTAAATTTCACGGTAATACAGTCTTTTCAGCGGTCGTAATAGAACTGATTTCACCATTGAACAATAAACAAATGTTTAAAAAAAAACAAATATGGAAAAAATAATTTAAATCATGGTATAATATTTTATTTTTTCATCATAGAGATTGATAATCAAATCCTAGTAAACCGCTTAATTTTTACCTACTGAATAATTCGACCTACCGGAAGTAGACCGGGTGTGAAAGTTACAAATATTTTTTTATTTATTTTTTAATATTTGTTTTTTGTTTTGTTTTGTTTTTGATTAAATGTTTTATTTCATACATTATATAAACATTTGTTTTCACACATATTTACTTCTTTATTCAATGTTAAGCCATATACTATGTGTTGCTAACATGTTCAAGACTGAATTCGTATTTGGAAATCACTTGTTAAAAATGTCAGAAATAAATTGTTGAATATTAAAATTAATATACAACACATTTCTAATTGCAAGAACTTCTTTGATTTCGTTCTATAAGTTTAATATTTTAAACAGTTATTGTCTTTACTCTCGTTGGCAGGTCTCATATAGTACCAGTGGCAGGACAAGATTTTTTTATCAGGTTTGTACTATGGTATAACGGTCACGGATGGGAAAACTAGTCGTAACCCAAACAATCCGGCAAATATTCACTTTAATTGCATACGCATTTACAAGCTCCGTTTACTTTCAATGTAACAGGAAGCGTCAATATTCTGGCATACAGACCTGCAGTAAAGTCATAGTGGGTGTGTAATGTATATTCGTTCGTGGTAGGTGCAATTTTCTGTTCATGACAAAGAAAGTATGTCACGTTATGTAAACAATGTTGATTTCATCGTGGAAATTCCCACGATTTAACGACAATATATTTGTTTCAAATAAATATGTTGATGAAAATTAAATGTTAAAACCTATCGTTTTATTATAATTATTCGTTTATATATTAGAACTACGTATACAACAAAAACGTTATTAGATTTGTATTGGGATATATGCACTTGTTCTTCTGCGTATACATATTGCGCTCCTAAATTCGCGCAATATAGTTACGCGAAGAACTCGTGCATATATCTAATAACCTATAAATACCAGTAGGTAATATGATCTTTCATGTGACAAACATGAACGGTTGTATGGTTGTATCACATGGTTGTATCATAAGGTTAGGTATAATCAGTGGTTATGCACAGCCCTATGCATCGTGTTACAAGTACGAGGAACATGCTAATGTTCATTATAAGTCGTTTATATATGTGTGAAGCCATGTGACTGCAAAATACAACGGTAACATTGCTGTACCGTAATAGGTCACTTGACGCCTTTATTTATGACAAATTGCTGCACTGTAATTGCAATAGGGCACTTGACGCCTCTCTTGATGACGGAGCATTAATCGCCCCACTGTAATAGGGCACTTGACGCCTCTATTTATGACAAATTGCTGCACTGTAATAAGGCACTTGACTCCTCTATTTGTGATCGGGGAATAGACACTGCTCTGCAATAAGGACTCTGTGTACGCCTCTGTATATAAGTGGGAACTATATTCTGTCAGTGCCAAAAAAGGCCGCTTGGGGTTTAAACCAGGTACTACGTTGCACCAAACCTCACATTTACCCTACTGTCAACCCAATAAAACGGGAAAGTGTCAATAAATAAATCCCCGCCATGGACTATTCTCTAACCAACAAGGCAGCATTCATAGGCAGCAAAGATACTCGTGCATGTATCAATACAAAAAAAACAATAGCCTAGAAAGCCATAAGGAAGGTACTCAGTGCCTTGACAGAAGCCAGAGCAACAAGAGAATAAACCATTGAGGGCACGACAAGACAAGACTCAGACAAACATCAAACGTCACCGTCCTTTTGGGCTTTAGATAGACGTCATCATAGGGTCCATAACCTTTTTTGATAAACCTTTTAACAAATTTAACAAATTTAACAAAGATAGTATGAAAGTGATCATGACCAAGGATATTACGAAGTTTGTAAATCACGTCACGATACAATTCAGGTTGTGATAGTCCTTGTCGCAGAAGAGTTCTTCAATTACTTTTATAAGAATTTTCGTTTTAACATTTAACCCTTTTCAATAATAATACTAACTTTTCTTAAAGATTTTTCAGCTTTACTCTCGATTTCAGGTCTCCTACGTCTTCTATTCTAGCAAACACAGTACTACCGATCAACGCGGAACATTTTTCTGGAAGGTAAGACAATGTTCTGTCAAATATATTGTAAAACCTCATATTCACATAAATATCAGAGACTTCTTTTCACTATTTCACAAGAAAATTTCCATTACCTTTACCTGATCTCTTCCCATACATCTAACAAAAATTGCAATATGGTGAGCATAAACAAAAATAAACAATTGCAAAGTATATTTAAATAGCGAAGTCAAGTACTATATATTTACAAATCTGCTTTGCAAAAAAGAAACACAAGCTCAAATCAGCTTTTAAACACGATTAAGCTTTTACTTAAACGTTTTGTAGACAACGCAGCATGGTAAGACAATGTTCTGTCACAACAAGGTTGTAAAACCTTATATCCACATAAATATTTCAATATTTAACAAAACAGTTTCGGTTACCCTTGCGTAATCTCTTTCCATTCATCTAACAAAGATTGCAATAGTTTAACTTAATTTTGTAACGTGTTGTTAAAGAGTAGGTACGGAAACGTTACATAGGTTACGCAGCACATACGATACACATCGTCCTTTAAAACCAGAGTTACAGTTAGGTAACGTCTGTTAAATATCTCCACAAACACATAAGACACACTTGTAATATGTTAGGGGAAACAAACCACAATTAATGTGTTGCTATATAGTAGTTATGTTTACGTTATGGCATTTATGGAGCCACTGCTTCACAGTTCATCTAAACATAGGAAACCAAATTCATACTTCTGAAGTGACTAAAAGTACTGTTGTAAACAGGAATGGTCACGTTCCACCTGAATAAATTGTATCATGTTTCTTTTCCGTTTAATGACATATATGTCGTTTGAGATATATCGTTTTTTCTTAATTTTCTGAATTACTGTCTTCAGTGTATTTGAACCTTTCTCAATAATATTACACACTTTTGGAACGGTTACAATGCTTTACAAATCCAGGATCTTTCAAAACATTATGGCGGGTAAAATGAAACAAGAAAGGAAGTGAAACCAGCAGAAACTATTTTTGAAATATAATCAACGAATTATTCAAATACTACAAAGAAAAATATTCATATACTGAAAATACATAAAATAGATCCAGTATTTCTTTAAAGTCCGATATGCGAATCAAATCCAAATAATATTTATCAAGTGTCCCTTTAATCCAATTATTCAATATCACTTGATGAGCAAAATATTTGTTTATCCTCTCAGAAAATATTTTAATTCACAGCATCAAATATTTTGTAAATTCTCAGTTAAAATAATAAACCAGATATTACACTTTGGAAACTAATACTGAAAAACCCTGCAAGTTTTACGTAGGTCAACTTTATATACCAACATGGAGCATTCTAGATTAAAAAATGTTCTGTAACAAACTACATCCTAATGTAAAGAATAATTTAGAAATTACTAGAATATTATATAAATACTGTATGTCAATCAAACAGCTTGTCCTAAAAAAAGAACATAATACAGTTATTTATATATGTGCTATTACTAGAAACAACTTGACAGCCAGAATCAATTAAGATGTACATTTATACATATCATTTCATACATGAGGGTAACAATATTTGTTATAAAACTTATATCCACATACATGTATCTGCTAAAGACACATTTTTTAATATGCAACAACAGGATAATATTAGTAAACCAAATACTCATTTTTGATTTTATTCTGAGCTTCCGTCTTCCCGTCCCTCATTCCTTTCTTCCGTCCGGCCTAAACACTTTCCTTTTTGGTATATATTTAAGATACCGAAATAAAACGTCATTATCACTAGTTCATATGACAACAGTTATAGACTATTATGCGAACCCATATATATCCGAACTTCGTGTTACATGCGTGCACGTTAATATTCATTAGAAGTCATTTATATATGTGCGAAGTTACGTTACGTTCACATTCCCCGAGCTAATTTGTATGGGGTCTATGTTTCTAAACTTATTTTTTTCTCTATAGATGGTAGTGGTGCTGAGGACTATAATACCCGTAATCTGTGTATAACTAAGAATCTACTCCATCAGGGCTACCATTACCGTAAACTTCGAAAAACCTTTGCAAACTTGTATCATCGTAAGCCTAATCTAATTTTAAAATATAAAAATAATTTAAGAACGCTTTTACGACAAGGACTATCACAACATGACTACTATGGTGACGAGATTAACAAACTTCGTAAGATCGTTGGTCATAATCACTTTCATAAATCTTAATTAAAATTGTTAAAACATTTATTAAAAGCGGTTATGACCTAAGCAATGTGAAACGTACTGCATGTTTAGTCGTTGACCCATTTACAATTCATCAGTATGATTTCCTCTTTGTGCGATGACTATATGAACCCTATTATTACGTCTTTCTAAATTCTCAAAGGACGGTAGCGTCTAATGTTTCTATGTTCGTAGCCTTAATGGTTTGTTCTCTTGCTGCTCTGGCATCTGCCAAGTCATCTTTATTTACACTGTCCCGTTTTATTGGGATGACAATTGGGTGATAGTGAGGATTGATGCACCTTAGAGTCTGGTTTAAAACCCCATTGGTCAATTTTGAAACTGAGCGTTCAAACACGATAGCCCTTATGTCAACACTTTTATATTGTGATGACGTGTCTTGCCTTTTAGTTATCTTTACAAATGTTGTTTGTTTCTATGTGTGCTTTTGGTTGACTGTGGTCATTGAATGCTGCATTTCCTGTTCGATTTTTATATCTACTTTTTATGTGACTGCTGACACAAATAGTAGGACTCTGGTTTTTAAGCAATTGTTTTCACACATTTACTCCATTATTCATTTTCAAACCTGACACTATTTGTTGAGGCCGTCTTTAAGAATCAAATATATCAAATACAAATGGTTAAATATTGAACATAATATAAAAAAATTCAATTGTCAGAATTGCTTTCATTTCATTATATCAGTTTAACATTTGTACAAAGATAATTCGTATTTTAACAATATTTATATTTACTCTCGTTGGCAGGTCTCATGTAGGACAGTTCACAGGACTGCAGGATTCAATCAACAGGTTTGTACTATGGTCTAACGGTCACGGATTGGAAAAAAATCACTTCGTAACCCAATAAAATCCGGCCAAGATTCGCTTATATCATAATATATAATAAACTTCGGAAGTTAAATCAGTCTTACGGGTTTCCTGACCACTTTACAAAATTAGTACGACAATTCATCATAAAACGATACGACTCTTTAGTATTGCAACGCACTTCATGTTTTGTGAATGACCCCTCTACACTCAGTCACTACGCTTCAGCTTGTCCCTTGTGCGATGACTTTACAACCTTTTGGGACTCTTTGGTTGCGCCTGCTGCAGCCCGGACAAAGGGAAGTAGGTGCATGAACCTTTGTCCCAAGGGCCTTTTGGTCGTGACCTAGTTTGGTTTTCTCTTTGGCTGCAACTGCTGTGGTTGTTCAGTACAATGCCTGCAACTTCGGGATGTTCAGTACAATTCTAGATACATCCTGACATGTTTCTAATTATTTTTGTTTAAATATCATTACAACAACATTTAAGTGTATTTAAGCGTGTTTGCGAATGTTTGGATGTTGACTTTATTGTCATAGAGATATCCCTTTGAGGGGATGTACTTCTATTTACACTGTTTTGCCAAGATGGGGACTGAAAACATGATAATAGTAAGTTGTGTACACATAAACTCGATTTAAACTAACCTGTAGGCCTTATTGCCTACTCACCGTTCCAAGTCGCAACCTGTCTTCACCACTCTTTATGTTACGTATAGACCAATCAACGCTTGCGTAAAAAATATGATATGGCATCATCGGTCAAAGGTCATAGTGGAAAAACATCACACGTATCCAATGTAAACAATATGGCAGCTGAGTGTATATATCACGTTTACTGGTATTTACAATTGATTTTGCTTGTTAATATCATTTCTTTGCTTATTAAACATACAATAGACGTTAATTTTGCTAAAATTGTTATTGTTATGGTCAAATACGTATTGAAAACCATTAAATGGGAGTTATTTTACCACTAAAAACTGTCAAATTTGAAGATTTTCGCACATTTTCATTATTTTTAGCACTGTTTATATGAAGTTTGGAACAGGTCGGAAAAGAGATTTAATACATCGTACGACTATCAATCTACTTTTTGTTTGCAGAGAGAGAGAGAGAGAGAGAGAGAGAGAGAGAGAGAGATAGTGTAGAGAGAGAGAAATATTTTGCATAAGTCTGCCCTAGATACGAATTAATTATGAAGTTTCCATTTGATGCACAGTACTATTTGCCTATTGATGTTGCCTTGTTGGTTAGAGATTAGATCATGGCGGGAATTTCTTTATTTACACTGTACTGTTTTAATGGGATGACAGTAGGGTAAGTGTGAGGTTTGGTGCACCCTAGAACCGGTTTAAACCCCCAGTGGCCTTTGTTGAAACTGACCGTTCCAAGGCGGTAGCCCTATTGTCAACCCTTTTGTGTTTGTGATGTCGTTTGCATTTTTTATTACTTTTGCCTTCTCGTTTGTCTGTTTGCGTGTTTGTTTTTTGTGTTTTGTGGTTGACTGTCGTCCTTGAATGCTGCTTTCCTTGTCCGATATGTTTATCTTTCTTTATAGTATAGGTTATTATGCCCCCGAAAAGGTTTCGGAGGTATATAGTAATCGCATCGTCCATCTGTCTGTCTGTCCTGATTCCGTCTGTCATTCCGCTGTTCGTGTCCGGACTGTACCTTCAAATCCCCTGCATAGAGTTTTGATTAACTTGGCGCAAGTTATCACCATAACAGTAGGGCATATAGTAATCGCATCGTCCATATGTCTGTCTTTCTGTCCGGATTCCGTCCGTCATTCCGCAGTTCGTGTCCGGACTGTACCTTCAAAACCCCTGCATAGAGTTTTGATTAACTTGGCACAAGTTATCACCATAACAAGACAATGTGTCGCGCGCAAAACCCAGGTCCATACCTCAAAATCCAATGTCATACTTCAAGTTCAAAGGTCAAAAACAGATACGCAATTTCGTGTCCGGACCGTAACGTCACAACCCCTGCAGGGATTTTTAATTAACTTGGCATTAGTGATCACCATAACAAGACGATGTGTCGCGCGCAAAACCCAGGTCCGTACCTCAAAGGTCAAGGTCATAATTGCAGTTCATAGGTCAAAATCAAGTACGCATTTTCGTGTCCGGACCGTAACGTCACAACCCCTGCAGGGATTTTAAATTACTTAGCACAAGTCGAAGGAAAAGGTCAAACTTAGAGGTCAATGGTCAAATCGTGTCCGGTCAATAACTTTTACATGCCTGGACGGATTTTCAAAACACTTGGCACAAGTGCTCACTTAAACCAAACGACGTGTTGTGCACAAATTCCAGGTCCATGGCTCCAAGGTCAAGGTCATACATAGATGTCAAAGGACACTTTGGGCATTATCACTTAAGTGATATTACTTGTATATTTAGAAGCTTAAGGTACTTTTTTAATTATTTTCACTATCAGATCAATAATCTTATAGATCTATTTCCTCTGTAACTTCCTCCGCTCCCTCCCCAACCCGGGCCACCCACCCACCCCGTCATCTTGTTCACAAGTACACAAGGTAGATATAATTTCTGTAAAAAAATATAACCACTCGAAAGTCGGGACTGTTTATAACAACAAACGTATGTCAAGATCACACTACCTCCATAAAATGCAATTTAATTTATTTTATTTTATTTGTTGTTTTCCCCTTCTTTCTATCTTCTTATTAGTTTTTCTGTTTGTATTTCGATGTGTTTTCCCAATTAAAAATATTTTGTTCCTTTAGTAAACTTATACCATTTCAATAAACGTAATTGTTTTGCCCGGCAATATACTCAATAACTATTTTAAAATAGCGGAGCGGGTACTTTCGTTTTCAACTTAAAATTCAACCCTGGTAAAACAGAAAGTTACTACGGTCGCAATCGTTGTTACAATATGTCAATAATTCATTGAAATATTTCAAAGTGGGACTGGGTATAGTAAAAACAAACACTGAAGAATGTATCTGGGCGTTTAGTTTGTTAATAGTTCACATTTATTTGCCGTTATCGGGTTTATAAAATCCCCAAATCATTACGCCGTACTGTACTTACATGTTGAAGTTTTCAATGATGTAAGCGTTTTTTCCCCTATAAACTTTGACCTGGCCGCTTAAACTGCAAGTGTTGATTCAACTATTGGCATGTTAAATATCCTCATATTTCGGTTTATAGTGCAGTTCGGACCTACGATTCCATTGCGTGTGATTGCTGTGGTTTCTATAGGACCATTTTCTCATCTTCCTGCCGTTAAAGATCACGTTAAACAATAGTGTACCTAAAGCTTATGACAACTCTGGCATTATTATATGTTAGTCAATTAAAAATTCAGGAGACGTTCTTGATAAAATGTGCAATAAACGTAAAGTTTCATCTATAAGTACTTATGTCCATTACCATACTCTTTTTCTCAACACTATATACAACCTTCCACATCAATCGTATCATAGACAGGCTTATTACTCTCATTAAAAACCGTGTTTGGAGGCTTGCGCTTAACCTTGAATATTACCCAGTCAAATAGATTCATCGAATGCATCTGTTTTTTATGAGTAGCTGGGCATTTGTTATAGCTAGATCTGAGGCATTGAGAGAATCGTCAGTTTTATGCATAACAATGAGTTTTAAGCGGAGTTCATTGTTAAACAAAGCATATTGCTACGTGAAAAATACAATGAAACCATTGTTTAATAAAATATAACAACATTATACCGGTGTGATTATAACATGTGAGTTACATTAGTATTACATTTATAGACGATAGTCCATAAGTATGCTAGTACACAAACTGATTAAAAGAAATACCCCATTGTCTTTCCCAAGAAAACAGAAACTAATTACGGATACGTATGGATTAATTACACAGACCGCCAACAATTTTGCGAGACAGGAATAGTTGAAAAGTTAATTGAGCAAAGTAATTATGTCCCTTTTTCTTAAAAATGGTCTTTGTTTGGCCTTAAACATCAACACCGTAAAAAAAACTAATTAAGTCCGAGCAAAGTTTTCTGTATGTTTCTTAACCAAAATATCAACAAAACACGTAACATAAAGTTTGTTGATAGTAGCTTTTGATTATCCACAATTCCGAAATGACCTCTCTTTGAAGCTTTGATATCATCCATAACAGTTTATTACTTGGCAAATTTGAAAGTGTTTAATAGAAAATTAAGTTCCGAATTAGGTGTGTTTAAAAACATCAAACATTGTTTTATTAAAATTAAGCTGTTATACTCACTCAAAACCTGACCTTTACAAATACCAGCAATAACTGTGGGTACTTTTTATTTTTGCTTACTTAATGCAACCGCTGATAATACCCTAACCACATATGATACAACCATACAACTGATGTCTTTTGTCACCTAGATGTTGTATTGTTGTATGGTATCGGCGAATATTTTGCGTGCTTTTACGAATATTATTGAATTCGACTCGCAACAAAACCAACAGTGGTGCAGTAAACTGACCCGCGCTTCGCACACTCCCACATGTATGCAGAACAGTACATTTTAAGACGTGTGTATTGTGATACATAAACAGTAAAATCAAATCATTCTGTACTAGACAATATTATCATTATTCCGTTGCGATAATGATATGTGAGTTACATTAGTATTTAACATGCATATAAGGTATTCCATAAGTCTACTATTACATACTTAAAGAAGTCAACGGTAAATACCATACCCATATGAGATATAACAGCTGTTTCATGTCTCCTGAAACTTAATATTCCATTTTATCATATACTTCCCTACAAATATGTTGTTTTTGAATATACGATACAACATAGACCATATCAATCAGGATTTCGTCGCCGAGCAATAAAGCTTTATCACACGCGTAAAATATAGGGAGAAAAAATGTCATATCACGGGAATAACCGAATGTTCATCTCGATCCTTTTAACGGAGTGATACGGAAATAACCGATTAGTTACGACTGTATACGATTTGTCACGGGTATTGTTTGTCGTCTGCGTTTCGTTAGTTACTTCCATCCTATTTTCGCGGCAGATTATTGGCTATAGAATCAGTATCCATGTATAAAATAACCACTTATGACAAATGACCTTGATTAGAAAATTTCAAATTCAATGGAATTCATTTTCAATAAGATTTCGGACAAAACTAAATGTTGTGTACCACTTACGCGATAGACATGACAGAATGGACTAGATCTAAACTTTTGTTTCTCTCTGGAAAACAGCGTAGTGAGTGAGCTGAAGTTGAAATTTCGATAAGCTCAAGTATATGATAAATAGAATAAAAAAATAGTATTTTCATATAATACCCTATATCAGGCCTGAGACCCTATTATGTAAACCCATATATATATGAGCATTGTGTTACATGCAAATGAAGGAAGGTAATGTTCATTAAAAAATCATTTATATATGTCTGATAACATGTTCAAGACTGAATTCGTATTTGGGAATCACTTGTTAAAACATGTCAGAAATAAATTGTTAAATATTAAAATTAATATACAACACATTTCTAATTGAAAGAACTTCTTTGATTTCGTTCTATAAGTTTAATATTTTAAACAGTTATTGTCTTTACTCTCGTTGGCAGGTCTCATATAATACCAGTGGAAGGACAACATGGTTCAATCAGGTTTGTACTATGGTCTAACGGCCACGGATGGGAAAACAAGTCGTAACCCAAACAATCCGGCAAATATTCACTTTTATTGCATACGCATTTCCAGCTCCGTTTACTTTCAATGTAACAGGAAGCGTCAATATTCTGGCATACTGACGTGAAGTAAAGTCATATTGGGTGTGTAATGTATATTCGTTCGTGGAAGGTGCAATTTACTGTTCATGACAAAGAAAGTATGTCACGTGATGTAAACAATGTTGAGTTCATTGTGAAAATTCCCACGATTTAACGACAATATGTTTGTTTCAAATAAATATGTTTATGAAAATTAAATGTTAAAACCTATCGTTTTATTATAATTATTCGTTTATATATTAGAACTGCGTATACAATAAAAACGTTATTAGATTTGTATTGGGATATATGCACTTGTTCTTCTGCCTATACATATTGCGCTCCTAAATTCGCGCAATATAGTTACGCGAAGAACTCGTGCATATATCCCAATACACATCTAATAACCTATAAATACCATTAGGTAATATGATCTGGGATGTGACAAACATGAAAGGTTGTATGGTTGTATCACATGGTTGTATCACATGGTTGTATCCTAAGGTTAGGTATAATCAGTGGTTATACACAGCCCTATACATCGTGTTGCATGTACGAGAACATGATAATGTTCATTATAAGTCGTTTATATATGTGTGAAGCCATGTGACTGCAGAATACAACGGTAATATGCAGTAGCATGCATGTCAGCAGCAAGGTGTTTAAGCATCAGAGATATTTACTTCATTATTCATTTTAAACCTGCTAATATGTGTTGATAACATGTTCTAGACCGAGTCTGTATTTGAAAATGTCAGAAATAAATGGGTTAATATTAAACATAATATACAAGACATTTCAAATTGTTTTCTTTTTATTTTGCCTAAATATTTCATAGCGATTGATAAATTTGGCAAATTAAAATCGAACTATTTCATTTGCGTCAGCTAATCACCAAAACACCCTTCGTTAAACTGATTTTCCTCATTTTCTTAGTAAACAACGAATTACAAAGACGGAGAAACCTTGGATAACATATTACCTTTTTCATATCCTTTGTTAGTTGTATCAAATCGATGCAGTTTGTCCCACAGATTTTTCCGTTGAATCACTCACAAAACGGAACACTCTCGTCAAACTATACACGAATGTTGACAAACATGCTAGGTTTTTGTGCTAAACGCATAACAGCAATGGAAAACGATTTCATGTGTGAGTTCTCTGGGGTTAGATATATTAATTTACACCAAAAGAACATTTACATCAAAACATTTACCCGGTTCTGGAAAACTACATATCTGTCATTTTGTACCAGTTCACAAGGTATAAACACACCAGTATAGCAACAGAAAAACTAGCGCATCCGCTAAAGTTATGGCTATGGCCAGTGTGATATGCACCCTGATTACGCTTTAATTGTTTAATTGTTAAAATACACACATCTACAAAAAGTAATATGTGTGATTGTGTCAGTTGTATTGTGGAACGCGTATCACATTAATTTTATTGTAACGTTAACTGACATATTTAAGAAACACCCTATGCGTGACATCGAACAACAATGATTTTACATATATAGCACTCGACAGTTTTATATAGAGTTTGATCGTTTTTATTTGCATTATATCATTTCTCATATCAGCAATAGTTCAAATAAACGAATCTATATCGAGCCCCTTGTTTAGATTATGTTAGTATTACTTGGTTGATCATTTGCTCTTATTTATCTTTTTATGTACCGATCTTGCCAGATTGAAGGATATGAGCCTGAATGAGATGATCGCTTCCGTAAGTATTTTTCAAAACATTATATTGTCTTTTATTCATCTTTAAAGTTTTTCTTTGTTTCTGTGTGTTTTGTGGTTGATTGTCGTCTTTGAATGCTACTTTTTCTGTTCGATTTTTATATCTACATATACACTAATGTGTACATGTGTACGTCTTGCAAATACACAGTTGCTTCTGAAACATCTCAGGCGGAATGACTAAACTGTTCTCGATTAATTTTTAAAATGTGTGCAGAATGCCACGATATGTACATCTAGATTATTTTCAATTTTGGACGGTATATCAGTCGTTTAACGGTCGCATATTTTGTTTAATGGCTACGCGTTAGCGAAGCCTTAAACATTATGTGCGACCGTTAAACGACTGATATCCCATTCCAGTATTTTACGAACATTTTTAAATGAAACTAAATGACGTCTATTGTTTTGACTGTTTAACGTCACATGTTTGGATTTGCGACGGGTTATGCACTATTTAATAGTCGCAACTTTTTGAAAGTTAACCATACGGATTGCAGATGTTTTGTCAAGTGCTTTAACCAATGGTGCGCAAAATCATTGTTATATGTCATCAGTAGGTAATAAGAGAACATATTATTTCAGATTGGAGAACCAATACAGGGTAAGAGTGATGTTTGGGTCACCCTAGAAACTGATCTAAACACACAATCATCTTTTTGACACTGACAGTTTTTCATTTTTCCTTATAATTTGTGTTTGTTTTTTGTGTGCGTTTTTGGCTGACATGTTCTGTGAATGCTACATGTCCTATTTAAATTGTATATCTTATTGTATATCTACGTTAATCGGATTCGTATTTGAAGATGTTGTGGCCGGTAAATAGTATGTGTACATGTACATTATTTATTAAACTGAATCTTATCTTCAACGTCACATAATGACGCCATACATACACGTCTGTTATGTATACCTTTGTATAAAGTTTAACTTCAATTCAATATAATTTACTCTTATGGATGGGGGTAGGTATATTGTACTGGTTCTACCCATGGAAAATGGGGTGGTCTTCCGCTACCACAATATATATATATATATATATATATATATTATATTGCCTAACATGTGCTTAAAGTGACGTAAAATACCATTCATTCAAACAAACAAATACAATACAATTCTCGATTGTTTTTCTCAATAGGTTAAGGGGAAGTCGGAGCATCTTTCCTTGATCTTCGAAAAAAGAGAGGTTTTAAGATGTTTGTCTCCCACTTCCATAATAGATTAGTGAACTAGTTGATTGGGTATATAATATTTTCCGTTTCGATCTCTACGTTCGTCAGACTACGGCTAATGTTGAAGATCCGCTCCGTGTCTAAGTCTTACGGTCTCGTCAAACGGAACACACAGACTCATCTTTATTAGTTGTTTATAGATAGATAGATATTATATTTATTATAGTACAACCTGTTTTACATATACGATACAAACAATCATGCAATATTCAAACAGCCAGCATACAGAGGCTTATGATACACTTTCAAGAAATACAAATGTTATACAAAAGGTAAGAAATTTTTAGTCATTGCAAATAAAATTCCATAGTTAGTAACTAGTTCTATAATCTTTAGATTTTAAATGTAACATTTTCTTGCTATTACTTAGCCTACATATTAGGATTGAATTCGTGTGATAACAGTTCATATTAAATATATAATGTGCGTACGTATTTCATTAATCAGTTATGTATAGACAGTTTGAACAGCATTGGATTAGACTCCGGTAGTTATGCAAATAAATAATCTTCGGTACACGTTTCACTCAAAATGTTCGGCTTGTAATTGTATAGCCACTGCCATTAATTGCAGAGTTTAATATAACTGTTACTTCTTAGACCGTTCCAAGGCGGTAGCCCTATTGTAAAGCCATTTGTGTTTGTGATGTCGTTTGCATTTATTATTACTTTTGCCTACTTGTTTGTCTGTTTGCATGTTTCTTTCTGTGTTTTGTGGTTGACTGTCCTCCTTGAATGCTACTTTCCCTGTCCGATATTTTTATATTTCTTTAATGTGTTTTATGAAACACCGCTTTAATAACCCTGTGTCACTAACACACACGTTCGGTTGTTAACTGTCAACGTTTATTTACAAGGATCACAATGCGCTCGTTATATGCTTCTATTATACAGTTTGATATCATTGTACTGTACTCCTTCTCCATTATGCGCTTGAATATGTCGCTTTCGGTTTCAGTTCTATCACAGTGTTGGAAGTGTTTCCTTCTTAGTTCATTATACGAACTGCATACGACCAGAAAGCTACCGTCGCCACACGTTCTGCATACCCGGTTATCGATCGGTACCTGCGGACGCCTGTACCGGCCTAGTGCCACCGCAAGAGGGAATACCCCACATCTGAATCTTGCCAGTGCCGACCTTTGCTTGAGCGATAGCTGTCTTCTAAGATAAGGCTCACATACATACGAGTCTTTAAACTGTTTGTAGGTTCTGAGCTTTGGTGCATATTGCAACTCCTTTAGCCAGTTATTCGATACACTTTCATGGTTTGTTTCACTTTTACAGACAAGTACCTGACAGACATTCTTTGTCATATCCATATCATATACGTGTGGCATGTTACAATGATTTTCCATGTCCTAGTTTCACCATCAAATAATGGAACACCAAGATGTAAACTGCTTATCTCGGCCGCTATGTCGTTTACGAAAATCGCGAAAATCGTGGGTGCGAGATTATTGTCCTGAACCACTCCTGAATTTACAGAGAACCAGTCTGTGAAACTGTTGTTAACGCGTACACTTCCTTCTATACTGTTATACAACGATTTTATAATGCTGTACATATTACTGGTAATATCAACATGTAGTAGCTTAAAACGACAGACAGTCTCTATTTACCGGGTCGAATGCTTTAGCAAAGTCAACAAAACTCAAATTGATGATTCAAAGCTTTCTGTTTCTGAAAAAATGTTGTTAAAGTGTAAATATGGTCTAGGAATGACCTCATTTTGAAAAATACATTCTGTTCCTCACAAAGGGGTATTATTTGAATTCAGAAAGTTAACAGCCCATCGATTTAAGATCCCTTTAAAAAGCTTAGCTACCGTTGACATCAGACTAATCCCTCTATAGCCCACGGGGTCTTTGCAATTTGCTTATATATAATACCAAAAGGGGTCACTGTTAACAACTTTTCTGTCTAATTTATGGTTTAGGTTTATTGTCATCTCCGCAGAAATTAATCCTGATTGATCATTAGATCCATTACTCCAGTAAATACTGAAAAGGGGATCCCTTGGAAACAACAAACACAAACAAGAGATAAAAGTAGCAGACCCAATTTTATTTAGTCTGTTCATGCGAGGTAATATGAGTGCAACACCGTTCACGCCTCCTAGCACCGGCTTAAGCGATATTCTTCTTTAAAGCCACAAAGATTGGGCTTCATGATCCCAAAGAACCAGTAAGTAATACTACTACTCCAAGTCTAGATCCTTCGAACTTGATTCCAATGTGTATCTAGAGTATTGAAATACATTTGTACTAAAACGTTGGTCACCATGACATCTTCTTGTTGGCGTTTTCTGTATCGACTTTTACATTTTTCATTTCCAGTCGAGATATGAAAATCGGAAAAAGAAGCAATATTATCAAAAATAGTAGCTCTGTGATGATGTTCCTTAGGATGGATAAGAAATGTTCAATACAGGTGTTTTATAGGACTGTGCGTCTAGGAAAACGTCTTTTGTATTAAAAAGTTCAGCCGTAAATTTAATGGTGAGGTAAAATTAGCTTGGACTAGAAAATCCCGAAGAGATTCGGCGCCTTGGCACCATTTCAGTTTCAGTGTCGTCTATATACAAAGCCATGTGAGGGGCTTTAAGGTTATCGATTGTATATGTCGAATTTCAGGTTTTACCATTAAAATGTTGGAATTCGAGGGTACCTTTTTTGTGCCCATAGCGGTACCTTGGATTTAAAGATTAAACTCACAGCTTTTGTATTTGAGAATCAAGGCTCGGTTTTATGAAACAACTTACGACAATTTTGAGCGTAAGTTAATTTCTTAAATTATTTTGTCTTTTTGTCATAGTCTTTTGGCTGTTACTGGTGATACGCATGCTTCATAACCGCTGTTCTCAACTAAATTCCATTATGTTTATTTCGCTCTTCGGGGCATTTAATTTTATTAGATACTGGGACCATACGCCGTACGACATGGAGCAGTAGTGCACTCCATGTCCACCGCCATATGCATGCCATCTTCTGGATGGTTAAAATTGTGTACTATTGATTTTATGAATATTGAGTTCTGCTCAACACGGGGCTAGAGGGCATGAGCGGTAGCTAGCATAATTAAACTACCGTTCATGAACAGTCTCAATCAAACCGAGACTTCAATATTTCGTATGTGTCGTGCTCGGCCGTTTCCAAAGGTACATTATCATACTCTGTTTTACTACGAGTTACAATTCATAAATGAACGCGATTTCATTTCATTTTTCTTATACATTTGATATTTCTGCATATAATGCACACATAATTGTCTACATTGAATTCTTAGGTGCAACAATGTGAACAGTTTTAAAATTTGAGATTTATCGTAAGATGTTTTATAAAACGGGGCCAAAGTGAGCAGTTTGACACGGTATTGAGTGGGTAGGGTTTTAATGTCCCTTCTATCCTGTACTATTTGTTATAAAATACCTTAATAGTATGAGATTACGGTAATATAAAACTAACTCAGCAAAGGGTGTTCGAAGTTTATGGTAGCGGTAGTCCGGATGGAGCAGGTTTTAGTTATACAAAGGTAACGAATATTAAATTCCTCAACTTTGACCTTCCAATGCGGTATCCATGTTATCATTCATTTTCTGTTTGTGATGTTGCATACTTTGCTTCTATTATCTTTGGTGTTTGTTTCTAAAACATAAACCCCATAATAAGTAACTCGTGGCAAATACCCGTCTTAGTGTGAATAGCACGGCTCAATCTCTATTATAGTATCTTCTAAAGATAAATCGAAACGGTCAATGAATTCGGAACAACATTTTATTGCTTACACGGTATATATACAAAAGGATAGGTATATGTTTGTATGACATCGAGTTGAGAGGTTTTCCCAATGAGTTACGGTGTAGGCATGGCAATACTATAACCACCTATGACTTTTCCATTCTATCACATAACCTGATCAAATATAAATTGATTCAGCTTATACAGAAGGCATTTGCTAGGAAAGGGACTACCTTTCTTGCTTGTAATAATGTCAGGGCGTTATTTATAACTGCCCCTAATGATAAGTATAACTTGTGTACTTGTGCCGATGTTTGTAGAGCGTTATCTTTTCTTTTCGATAACATATTTATTAGATATGGTAAAACCGTTTACTGTCCGGTTGTTGGTATTCCTGTGGGTACTAACTGTGCGCCACTTGTCGCAGATTTGTTTTATACTGTTATGAAAGAGATTTCAGGTTGACTTTGTCACCTGCTAGCTAGAGAGACCTTATTGATGCGTTTAATAATACATCTCGGTATCTGGATGACATACTCAATATTATATCAATAATCCGTTCTTTGCTCATATGGTCACAAATATGTATCCACCAGAGCTCACGTTGAATAAAGCCAACAGTTCGGATTCCATAGCAGCATTCCTCGATCTTCATCTCTCGATTTCAAATGGTTACATATATACTAAAATATATAATAAGAGAGAAGACTTTAACGTTGTCGTCGTTAACTATCCACATTTAGATCGGGACGTACTACGTGCTACATCAGATAGGGTTTATATCTGCCAGCTAATTCGTTTTGCTAGGTCATGTAACGATGTTCAACTATCGAAATCAAGTTATTACAAGTAAATTTCTTCAACAAAGTTTTCGTTATCATAAACTACGAAGATCTTTCTCAAAGTTATATCGCCGCAACGAAAACCGGCTGGAAAAGTACAACACCAATATAAAACATTTCTGCGACTAGTAATATCACAACCATTATTCTATGGAGATGTGATCTATAAACTTCGGAAATTAAAGGGGTCTGGCGGATTTCCTGACAAGTTTACAAAATTAATCAGGAAATTCGTCAGAAAAGGATGCGACCCTTTAGTATTACGGCGCACGTCATGTTTGGTGATTGACCCCTCTACAGTCAGTCACTACGCTTTACTTTTCTCTTGTGCGATCACCGGACAACGTCGTTGGAGGCCTTCTGAAACCCTGAAAGGGAAGGTTTCTGCTTGAACCTTTGTCCTGCGGTTTTCTAGTTGTACCCTAGATTGGTTTTCAATCGGGCTGCGACTGCTTTGGTTGTTCAGTACAATTCTGGATTCATCCTGAGGTATTTCTAATTATGTTCTTTTTTATATATATTTACAATAATATATACCTGTAAGGTTACCTAATTGCTCTAGATGTGGACTTTATTGTTAGAGATGTACTTTTATTTACACTGTCTTTTCAATTTGAGCGCTAAAGACAGGATAATAGCGAGGTTGTGTACACTTAAAACCGATTTACGCTAACACTGACCATTCCAAGTCGGTGACCCTTTCTTCACCACTATTTCTGTTGTGTATTGTCTCGTTCATTATATAGTTAATTTGCTCTTTTGTTTGTGGTACAGTGCGGATCTACGGTGCCATTGAGTTTGGGTGCTATGATTTCTATAGGACCATTTTTCTCATTTTTGTATCACCAACGGTAATTCTGCCACTCACCGTTACAAGGTGGTACCCCTATTGTCAACTTTTGTTTTTGGTGTCATATAATTTTGAACTATAACACCTACTTGAGAAAGTTTTATACTAAATACCATTTATTATGAGGCAAAATAACCTTAAATATTTGAACGCACCTCAAAATGGATTAATAAATATGTAGTTCATCGTGTCGCAAGTGTAAATTAACATTGTCTGGTGTAATACTCTATGTTATCAATATGAAACTAATACTTCGCCTCAAAACAACCAGACCTCGACGTGATTTAGCGACTTGTTATTTGGGGTCTCGTTCCGTATTTGGAAATTTAACCCCGCCCTACTCACACATTTGACGCTTTCTTGTTAATGTTGTCTATTTGTGTCAGCTGTGAGCGGGTTTAAGTTTCCAAATACAAAACGAGAGGTCACACGAGAACAAGATTATTTCGAACGTAATAATGAAAATAACGAACAATAGCAGTAGATCACCGACAATTTCGCCGTGTACTTTTTCTCTTTGGCGAGTCTTCTGCATGCAGCTGTGGTAGTTATAGTTTGGTCGACTGCACTGCGGTGGTTTTTATGCAGGCATTACGCGATGCCTTCAGAAACCTCGCCGGAAAAGTGCGAACGGGGATAGGTACGGGGACCTGTAGAAAACTAAAGAAGGAAAAATCACGGTAGGTATATACCACCATAAGAGCCATGATTCTCACGTCTATGTCATAACTTACTTCCTACATTTCTCTCTGGTTTATGTGTTTTGCCTTCAAAGGATCTCTTTTGCAGCATCTGTTGTATTATGTTGAGACATTAAACAAACAATCAAAGTAGTAGGTGTACACATGATGAACAGACTTAGTGTCTCGTTCAGGAATGCATGCTATCAGATTAGTACGTTTTAGTGTGTTTTTCTTTGATTGACAAATTAATCCATTCGAAATGCTTTTATATTAATTTCCTTTCCCTTTATATATAAGATGCAAGATTGATGACGTCTACCTAAATCTTTATAGGACGGTAGCGTTTGATGTTTGTCTTTAATCTTGTCTTGTTGTACCCTTAACGGTTTGGTCTCTTGTTCTCTTGTTGCTCTGGCTTTATCCAAGACACTGAGTACTTACTTCTTGAATTTCGATGACTTTTGTTTTTTATTTTATATATACATGATCATTTATGTGTTATACTTTTATTGCCTATTAATGCTGCGTTATTTGTTAGAGATTATAGCCTGGCCTGATATCTGTTTTTACACTGTCCCGTTTATTGGGATGACAAAAGTGTAAGTGTGAGGTTTGGTGCATCCTGAAACCTGGTTTAAACCCTCTAGCGGCTTTTTTGCAACTGTCCATTGCAAGGAGGTAGCCCTATTGTCAACCGTTTTGTTTTTGTTTCATACAAATACAGAAGGTTAAAAGAAGATGCGTTGTGGTTAAAAATAGCTGTGTTTGCTGGCATATAATTAAACATGTTCTCCTTCATTTTCATAACTTTTATATGGTTGATTTGTGTGTGTGTGTGTGTGTGTGTGTGAGCTTGCGTGCGTGCGTGCTTGCGTGCGTGCGTGTGTGTGTGTTATCTTTTTTTGTTTAATAACTAAGACACGATTGCTAACAGTAACTACATTTACATTCATTTTCAGATCCAATGGATCCGGACGTATTGCATTTAGGGTAAATATAAAATTCTTGCATTTTTTTTTCAATCTCTGGATGTTTGTTTCATTGGTAAAATACCAAGTTTATTGATAATAATTAAAAGTTGACATAATAAAAGCTAATATATAGTAAGCCTGTCGAGTTTGAATATCGTAAAATGTCATATCGTACCACACGCTTCATCACATTTAGCTGTCTGAATGGTTTTGTACACATAGTTGAAATCTTAGTATACGGTTTCACTTTCTGGTCACAGTAAGTTTCAATATTATCAAGTTTAAATTGAAAAATGGTGTTTTTTTGTGTGTTTTTTAAAAGCGATTGTCTGAAACTTGTCTATACGTCTGTGTGTCCGTCTGCCCGTACGTCCGTAAACAATTTGCATTTCTGACGATAACTCAGAAACCATGACAACCACACTCTTGAAACCTCATAGTTGCATTGCTCTAGGTGAGAGAAGTAACCCTGTTGTTTGTGGCGTCAGTAGGTCAAATGTTAAGGTCACCTTGAAATTATGTAAATACATATTATGTGCGATAATATTTGTTCGAAACCATAACACCCACAGTCAAGAAACTTCAAAGTGGCATTGCCTTAAGTAAAATAATGAAACATATTGCTTTTGGGTTCAGTAGGTCAAAGGTCAAGATGGCCAGGCCCTTACATGGAAATACGGATTTCAAAACCATAACGTCCAAACGCATGAAACGTCAGGTATATTGCCCTTGGTAAAATGATGAACCCTATTGTTTTGGTATCAGAATGTTAAATATCAAGCTCACCATGCCCTTCATTGAAATGTGCATTATACAGAATAACTTTTAAAGAATAAACCCTCCATCATGAATTTTTTTTGTTACAGTTCCCTTGGTGAGATGTGGAACGATATTGTTTTCGTGGTCAGTCAAACGTCAGCGTCGCTATGACCTTATATGGAAATATGCATTCCGAGTGATAACTTCGAAAGCATAACACCACTATTATAAACTTACTTGGTTCGTGGTCTGTGGTGAGAGGAGTAACCCTACTGCCTTTGGGTTAGTGGGTCAGAGTTCAAGGTCACCATGACCTCATATAGACATACGCATTCCACATGAATTATCTAAAACTATAACTATAACTTTCTGTGCGGTAATGTATTTGCTTTTATTTGAACAATCTTGAAATTTAATACAGATAGAGTATTTCATAAACTCTTTCTAAACACTGGCGCTATTGAAGTCTGATTTACTATAGTTATCGATTTGTTTCCATGACAAACATACCTCTTTTTGACGACCGTTTTAAGAATTGTCAATGCTATTTGTACAATTTCCAGTTTGAACTTTTGGGTTTAGACATATGCTACATTATTTTTTGGTTGTGAGTTACTTCCAAAGGATATCCCTTATCTGTATGTATTTTACAGACAGTGAGCTAGCATGCTTCGATTAAAATGCTCACTATAATTTTAATATGCATAACCTGTCAAATTTACCCACCCACCTTGATCCACTAATACGATACTTTATTGGGAGTCTCATTATATTTTACAGTTGGCCTAGCAGACTATGCATAATATAATTATACATAATTTGTTTAATATTAAAGTTGAATATTGAACAGTAGTATATTATCTGATATTAACGTGTCAGTGTAAAGGCCTCGCCTATGACTTTTTCTTGACGAAACGGGTGTTAGGGATCTATATTGATCTAGGTTGCATTATAACCACTCTATCATGTTTGTCTCATGAGTATTGCACAATTGTCAGAACTGCTTTCATTTCATTATATCAGTTTAACATTTGTACAAAGATAATTCACATTTTAACAATATTTGTAGCATGGTCACAGACAATTCTCCTTGTTCAGACACAGGTGTAAATGGTTTAATTGGAAATAAGACCTGTCAGAATAACTGTGAGAATAACAGTGAGAATAACAGTTAGAATAACTGAAATAGAGCTGAAATGGACATGCTACGCCCATCTCGATGTTTAAATGAACCAACTCAATGAAACCATACTCTATCTATTACTTCCATTTACTCTCGTTGGCAGGTCTCATGTAGGGCAGTTCACAAGACAGCATGATTTAAGGTTTATACTATGGTCTAACGGTCACGGATGGGAAAAAAATCACGTCGTAACCCAAACAATCCGACCAAGATTCGCTTATATCATAATATATAATAATATAATATTTCAGGTTTGTACGGTTGTATCACTTGTGGTTAGGGTATACTCAGTGGCTATGCAAACGTTCCGTGCATTATTAATTATTACCCCATTAAAAGGTTTTACCATTATAACGCACGTAAAATGGCATACATAAAACAAAAGCCTCACTTGTATTTTAAAATATTTTTATACAATACCCGGTATACAATTTCATTCAAATTAAGTCATTTTACGATTTAAGCGTCAAAATCGTTCTATATCGAGGGTAAATATTACCCCACCCACCTATATTCAGTGTGAGTTTGTTTGATTTCCCCGTAGTATTCACCCGCTTTCTTATTTAGTATGTATCATTTGGTTGATTTTCGTGTAGTATTAGTTTACTGAGGATGATGTTGTTTCCACGCATATCACTTGGTGTACTACTTTTAAGCCTCGGGCAGATGATAAGAAATCAAGCATCCAACTAGGTATTGGATTCCTGAATTCTATAAACAGCCTTATAAATCTCGCTTTATTTCGAATACTAGTGCCTGCACCACTACGAAACATCTCCAAACATTAAACTTCTTGGTCTATAAACTTCGAAAGTTAAATGGGTCTTACGGGTTTCCTGACCACTTTACAAAATTAGTCCGGAAATTCATCATAAAACGATACGACTCTTAAGTATTGCAACGCACTTCATGTTTTGTGAATGACCCCTCTACACTCAGTCACTACGCTTCAGCTTGTCCCTTGTGCGATGACTTTACAACCTCTTGGGACTCTTTGGTTGCGCCTGCTGCAGCCCGGACAAAGGGAAGTAGGTGCATGAACTTTTGTCCCAAGAGCCTTTTGGTCGTGTCCTAGATTGGTTTTCTCTTTGGCTGCAACTGCTGTGGTTGTTCAGTACAATGCCTGCAACTGCGGGCTGTTCAGTACAATTCTAGATACATCCTGAGATGTGTCTAATTATTTTTGTTTAAATATCATTACAACAATATTTAGGTGTATTTAAGTGTGTTTGCAAATTGTTGGATGTTGACTTTATTGTTAGAGATATCCATTTGACGGGATGTACTTCTATTTACACTGTTTTGTCAAGTTGGGCGCTGAAAACATGATAATAGGAGGTTGTGTACACATAAACTCGATTTAAGCTAACCTGTAGGCCTTATTGCCTTCTCACCGTTCCAAGTCGGCAACCTGTCTTCACCATTCTTCATGTTACGTATAGACCAATCAACGCTTGCGTAAAATCTCTAATATGGCATCATCGGTCAAAGGTCATAGCGGAAAAACATCACACATATCCAATATAAACAATATGGTAGCTGAGTGTATATATCACATTTGCTGGTATTTACAACTGCTTTTGCGTGTTAATATCAAAGTATTTCATAAACTCTTTCTAAACACTGGCGCAGCTGAAGTCTGATTTAATATAGTTATCGCTTTGTTTCCATGACAAACATACCTCTTTTTGGCGACCGAAAACAAAACAACAAAAGGAAAACAAACAAATTAATTACGCGTATTTTATGCTGATGTTTTAACCAAATGCACATTATACCTTAACGCGTCTGAACGATCGTACATGATCCCATGGTACGATCCTGACATAAATGTACACGTGAATAACAAATAATTCATATACATTAAATCACTAAGCAGAAACTACTTAATATACGTTAAATCTCTCGTAATATCCATGTAGTTTATAAACAAGAACGATCTTACATTAACACATGGCAAGGTCACTCCCCGTGTGTACGAATACAACCCCACATGAACCCATGGTGGGGTCAATATTTGATAATGACTCTCGTTGGAGTGCAACAAGCACCGGCCTCTCAAGTTATAAATGAAATGAACGCATGGAAGATTACTTTGTCTGTTCCATGTTATTTGTAATCTTGGGCGACTATGTAATGAAGGCCGTGAACCCAGTGGCCTCTATTTATTGCTGTATGTATTTCGTGAACGCCATTGTCCGCAACCGTCCCAAGTATCGAATAATGCCGTCGGACACGTTGTAAATAGCTCCACAGCCGACTTTTCCAATGGCGTCTGTAAACGGGCGAACTTTCCGCTGGGCGATGCTAAAAATTGTTTACATATCAAAAGGTCTTGCTTGATACCTGCTGTCAGACGGACGCAATAATATGGCTTTTTCACACTAAGCGTAGGATTTATTAATGTCCGAAAAAATGTCCATCAAGACAGTATACATTTTATGTTCCATTGATTGGAGATCCCGTAGTGTGATCTTATCTGTCGACAGATGCCGATCGATTAAACGTTCGCTGTTAAAGGCACATGGTATGGTTACAGAACTAAACTTCATTATGTTAAAATCCGGTATCATAGAAAAAGACAAGAGGGGCAATTATCCTAGGCAATTATCCATTACCTATCAAGAATTGAAATTATAAACTTTGGAGTATGTGCCTATTTGATTCCAATTAAAACAAATAATCATGTTTTTACTCAAATAACTCAAACATAATTATTCTGTATACATTTATAAAGTGCTTATCCGAGCTTGTTCAGGTAATGAACCACTATCAACAGCAAGAAATAATTAATTGGAATAACAATGCTTCCTAAGTTATGTATGCCACAGAATGGATATAATGCGAACTTGTGTTTTAGAACCTCAAATAACTCAAACAGAATTATTTCGTATACATTTCCAAAGTGCCTATCATAGCTTTTTCAGGTAATGAACCATTATAACAGCAAGACATAATTAATTGGAATGAACATTGCATCCTAAGTTATGTATGACACAGAGTGGATATAATGCAAACATGTGTTTTAGAAATGGTTAGTCAATGGCTGCCAAATTTACCAAGTGTTCCAACATGGGTAATTTATGGGAATTATGAGTCAGGAACATGTACATGCGACTTCTAAATCTCTGTATAAATAATGTTTATGAAAACATAATTATTTTCATTATATCTAATGTCTTGTTGGCTGGTAGACAGGTCTAACTGTCAATCACGAGTAGTGGGAATTTTACAACAGCTTTTTTTTGTTGTATATAACACTCAAAAATGTGACAGTGCTTGCAAATTCACAAAGAATATTTATCAAGCATCCAAGAACATTTATGTCAAATTTCAGTAAAATGTGCGGGGTTAATTTCACGGTAATACAGTCTTTTCAGCGGTCGTAATAGAACTGATTTCACCATTGAAAAATAAACAAATGTTTAAAAAAAACAAATATGGAAAAAATAATTTAAATCATGGTATAATATTTTATTTTTTCATCATAGAGATTGATAATCAAATCCCAGTAAACCCCTTAATTTTTACCTACTGAATAATTCGACCTACCGGAAGTAGACCGGGTGTGAAAGTTACAAATATATTTATTTTTTAATATTTGTTTTTTGTTTTGTTTTGTTTTTGATCAAATGTTTTATTTCATACATTATATAAACATTTGTTTTCACACATATTTACTTCTTTATTCAATGTTAAGCCATATACTATGTGTTGCTAACATGTTCAAGACTGAATTCGTGATTGGAAATCACTTGTTAAAAATGTCAGAAATAAATTGTTGAATATTAAAATTAATATACAACACATTTCTAATTGCAAGAACTTCTTTGATTTCGTTCTATAAGTTTAATATTTTAAACAGTTATTGTCTTTACTCTCGTTGGCATGTCTCATATAGTACCAGTGGCAGGACAAGATTTTTTTATCAGGTTTGTACTATGGTATAACGGTCATGGATGGGAAAACTAGACGTAACCCAAACAATCCGGCAAAATTTCACTTTAATTGCATACGCATTTACAAGCTCCGTTTACTTTCAATGTAACCGGAAGCGTCAATATTCTGGCATACAGACCTGCAGTAAAGTCATAGTGGGTGTGTAATGTATATTCGTTCGTGGTAGGTGCAATTTTCTGTTCATGACAAAGAAAGTATGTCACGTGATGTAAACAATGTTGATTTCATCGTGGAAATTCCCACGATTTAACGACAATATATTTGTTTCAAATAAATATGTTTATGAAAATTAAATCTTAAAACCTATCGTTTTATTATAATTATTCGTTTATATATTAGAACTACGTATACAACAAAAACGTTATTAGATTTGTATTGGGATATATGCACTTGTTCTTCTGCGTATACATATTGCGCTCCTAAATTCGCGCCATATAGTTACGCGAAGAACTCGTGCATATATCTAATAACCTATAAATACCAGTAGGTAATATGATCTGTCATGTGACAAACATAAACGGTTGTATGGTTGTATCACATGGTTGTATCACATGGTTGTATCATAAGGTTAGGTATAATCTGTGGTTATGCACAGCCCTATGCATCGTGTTACATGTACGAGGAACATGCTAATGTTCATTATAAGTCGTTTATATAAGTGTGAAGCCATGTGACTGCAAAATACAACGGTAACATTGCTGTACCGTAATAGGGCACTTGACGCCTTTATTTATGACAAATTGCTGCACTGTAATTGCAATAGGGCACTTGACGCCTCTCTTGATGACGAAGCATTAATCGCCCCACTGTAATAGGGCTCTTGACGCCTCTATTTATGACAAATTGCTGCACTGTAATAAGGCACTTGACTCCTCTATTTGTGATCGGGGAATAGACACTGCTCTGCAATAAGGACTCTAAGTACGCCTCTGTATATAAGTGGGAACTATATTCTGTCAGTGGCAAAAAAGGCCGCTTGGGGTTTAAACCAGGTACTACGTTGCACCAAACCTCACATTTACCCTACTGTCAACCCAATAAAACGGGACAGAATCAATAAATAAATCCCCGCCATGAACTATTCTCTAACCAACAAGACAGCATTCATAGGCAGCAAAGATACTCGTGTATGTATCAATACAAAAAAAACAATAGCCTAGAAAGCCATAAGGAAGGTACTCAATGCCTTGACAGAAGCCAGAGCAACAAGAGAATAAACCATTGAGGGCACGACAAGACAAGACTCAGACAAACATCAAACGTCACCGTCCTTTTGGGCTTTAGATAGACGTCATCATAGGGTCCACAACCTGTCCGGTCATCGCACAATTAAAGAGGAAAGCATAGTGGTGAAATGAAAATGGGTCCACCACTAAGCATGCAGTGCGTTGCAAAATGATAGGGTCATAACCTTTTATGATAAACCTTTTAACAAACTGAACAAATGTAACAAAGATTGTATGAAAGTGATCATGACCAAGGATATTACGAAGTTTGTAAATCACGTCACGATACAATTCAGGTTGTGATAGTCCTTGTCGCAGAAGAGTTCTTCAATTACTTTTATAAGAATTTTCGTTTTAACATTTAACCCTTTTCAATAATAATACTAACTTTTCTTAAAGATTTTTCAGCTTTACTCTCGATTTCAGGTCTCCTACGTCTTCTATTCTAGCAAACACAGTACTACCGATCAACGCGGAACATTCTTCTGGAAGGTAAGACAAGGTTCTGTCAAATGTATTGTAAAACCTCATATTCACATAAATATCAGAGACTTTTCTTTTCACTATTTCACAAGAAAATTTCCATTACCTTTACCTGATCTCTTCCCATACATCTAACAAATATTGCAATATGGTGAGCTTAAACAAAAATAAACAATTGCAAAGTATATTTAAATAGCGAAGTCAAGTACTATATATTTACAAATCTGCTTTGCAAAAAAGAAACACAAGCTCAAATCAGCTTTTAAACACGATTAAGCTTTTACTTAAACGTTTTGTAGACAACGCAGCATGGTAAGACAATGTTCTGTCACAACAAGTGTTGTAAAACCTTATATCCACATAAATATTTCAATATTTAACAAAACAGTTTCGGTTACCCTTGCGTAATCTCTTTCCATTCATCTAACAAAGATTGCAATAGTTTAACTTAATTTTGTAACGTGTTGTTAAATAGTAGGTACGGAAACGTTACATAGGTTACGCAGCACATACGATACACATCGTCCTTTAAAACCAGAGTTACAGTTAGGTAACGTCTGTTAAATATCTCCACAAACACATAAGACACACTTGTAATATGTTAGGGGAAACAAACCACAATTAATGTGTTGCTATATAGTAGTTATGTTTACGTTATGGAATTTATGGAGCCACTGCTTCACAGTTCATCTAAACATAGGAAACCAAATTCATACTTCTGAAGTGACTAAAAGTACTGTTGTAAACAGGAATGGTCACGTTCCACCTGAATAAATTGTATCATGTTTCTTTTCCGTTTAATGACATATATGTCGTTTGAGATATATCGTTTTTTCTTAATTTTCTGAATTACTGTCTTCAGTGTATTTGAACCTTTCTCAATAATATTACACACTTTTGGAACGGTTACAATGCTTTACAAATCAAGGATCTTTCAAAACATTATGGCGGGTAAAATGAAACAAGAAAGGAAGTAAAACCAGCAGAAACTATTTTTGAAGTATAATCAACGAATTATTCAAATACTACAAAGAAAAATATTCATATACTGAAAATACATAAAATAGATCCAGTATTTCTTTAAAGTCCAATATGCGAATCAAATCCAAATAATATTTATCAAGTGTCCCTTTAATCCAATTATTCAATATCACTTGATGAGCAAAATATTTGTTTATCCTCTCAGAAAATATTTTAATTCACAGCATCAAATATTTTGTAAATTCTCAGTTAAAATAATGAACCAGATATTCCACTTTGGAAACTAATACTGAAAAACCCTGCAAGTTTTACTAAGGTCAACTTTATATACCAACATGGAGCATTCTAGATTAAAAAATGTTCTGTAACAAACTACATCCTAATGTAAAGAATAATTTAGAAATTACTAGAATATTATATAAATACTGTATGTCAATCAAACAGCTTGTCCTAAAAAAAGAACATAATACAGTTATTTATATATGTGCTATAACTAGAAACAACTTGACAGCCAGAATCAATTAAGATGTACATTTATACATATCATTTCATACATGAGGGTAACAATATCTGTTATAAAACTTATATCCACATGCATGTATCTGCTAAAGACACATTTTTTAATATGCCACAACAGGATAATATTAGTAAACCAAATACTCATTTTTGATTTTATTCTGAGCTTCCGTCTTCCCGTCCCTCATTCCTTTCTTCCGTCCGGCCTAAACACTTTCCGTTTTGGTATATATTTAAGATACCGAAATAAAACGTCATTATCACTAGTTCATATGACAACAGTTATAGACTATTATGCGAACCCATATATATCCGAACTTCGTGTTACATGCGTGCACGTTAATGTTCATTAGAAGTCATTTATATATGTGCGAAGTTACGTTACGTTCACATTCCCCGAGCTAATTTGTATGGGGTCTATGTTTCTAAACTTATTTTTTTCTCTATAGCTGGTAGTGGTGCTGAGGACTATAATACCCGTAATCTGTGTATAACTAAGAATCTACTCCATCAGGGCTACCATTACCGTAAACTTCGAAAAACCTTTGCAAACTTGTATCATCGTAAGCCTAATCTAATTTTAAAATATAAAAATAATTTAAGAACGCTTTTACGATAAGGACTATCACAACATGACTTCTATGGTGACGAGATTAACAAACTTTGTAAGATCGTTGGTCATAATCATTTTCATAAATCTTAATTAAAATTGTTAAAACATTTATTAAAAGCGGTTATGACCTTAGCAATGTGAAACGTACTGCATGTTTAGTCGTTGACCCATTTACAATTCATCAGTATGATTTCCTCTTTGTGCGATGACTATATGAACCCTATTATTACGTCTTTCTAAATTCTCAAAGGACGGTAGCGTCTAATGTTTCTATGTTCGTAACCTTAATGGTTTGTTCTCTTGCTGCTCTGGCATCTGCCAAGTCATTAAGTATCTTTATTTACACTGTCCCGTTTTATTGGGATGACAATTGGGTGATAGTGAGGATTGATGCACCTTAGAATCTGGTTTAAAACCCCACTGGTCAATTTTGAAACTGAGCGTTCAAACACGGTAGCCCTTATGTCAACACTTTTATATTGTGATGACGTGTCTTGCCTTTTAGTTATCTTTACAAATGTTGTTTGTTTCTATGTATGCTTTTGGTTGACTGTGGTCATTGAATGCTGCATTTCCTGTTCGATTTTTATATCTACTTTTTATGTGACTGCTGACACAAATAGTAGGACTCTGGTTTTTAAGCAATTGCGATTGTTTTCACACATTTACTCCATTATTCATTTTCAAACCTGACACTTTTTGTTGAGGCCGTCTTTAAGAATCAAATATATCAAATACAAATGGTTAAATATTGAACATAATATAAAAAAATTCAATTGTCAGAACTGCTTTCATTTCATTATATCAGTTTAACATTTGTACAAAGATAATTCATATTTTAACAATATTTATATTTACTCTCGTTGGCAGGTCTCATGTAGGGCAGTTCACAGGACTGCAGGATTCAATCAACAGGTTTGTACTATGGTCTAACGGTCACGGATTGGAAAAAAATCACGTCGTAACCCAATAAAATCCGGCCAAGATTCGCTTATATCATAATATATAATAATATAATATTTCAGGTTTGTACGGTTGTACACATAAACTCAATTTAAGCTAACCTGTAGGCCTTATTGCCTACTCACCGTTCCAAGTCGCAACCTGTCTTCACCACTCTTTATGTTACGTATAGACCAATCAATGTTTGCGTAAAAAATATGATATGGCATCATCGGTCAGAGGTCATAGTGGAAAAACATCACACGTATCCAATGTAAACAATATGGCAGCTGAGTGTATATATCACGTTTACTGGTATTTACAATTGATTTTGCTTGTTAATATCATTTCTTTGCTTATTAAACATACAATAAACGTTAATTTTGCTAAAATTGTTATTGTTATGGTCAAATACGTATTGAAAACCATTAAATGGGAGTTATTTTACAACTATAAAACTGTCAAATTTGAAGATTTTCGCACATTTTCATTATTTTTAGCACTGTTTATATGAAGTTTGGAACAGGTCGGAAAAGAGATTTAATACATCGTACGACTATCAATCTACTTTTTGTTTGCAGAGAGAGATAGAGAGAGAGAGAGATAGTGTAGAGAGAGAGAAATATTTTGCATAAGTCTGCCCTAGATACGAATTAATTATGAAGTTTCCATTTGATGCACAGTACTACTTGCCTATTGATGTTGCCTTGTTGGTTAGAGATTATATCATGGCGGGGATTTCTTTATTTACACTGTACTGTTTTAATGGGATGTCAGTAGGGTAAGTGTGAGGTTTGGTGCACCCTAGAACCGGTTTAAACCCCCAGTGGCCTTTGTTGAAACTGACCGTTCCAAGGCGGTAGCCCTATTGTCAACCCTTTTGTGTTTGTGATGTCGTTTGCATTTTTTATTACTTTTGCCTTCTCGTTTGTCTGTTTGCGTGTTTGTTTTTTGTGTTTTGTGGTTGACTGTCGTCCTTGAATGCTGCTTTCCTTGTCCGATATTTTTATCTTTCTTTATAGTATAGGTTATTATGCCCCCGAAAAGGTTTCGGAGGTATATAGTAATCGCATCGTCCATCTGTCTGTCTGTCCTGATTCCGTCTGTCATTCCGCAGTTCGTGTCCGGACTGTACCTTCAAAACCCCTGCATAGAGTTTTGATTAACTTGGCACAAGTTATCACCATAACAGTAGGGCATATAGTAATCGCATCGTCCATATGTCTGTCTGTCTGTCCGGATTCCGTCCGTCATTCCGCAGTTCGTGTCCGGACTGTACCTTCAAAACCCCTGCATAGAGTTTTGATTAACTTGGCACAAGTTATCACCATAACAAGACAATGTGTCGCGCGCAAAACCCAGGTCCATACCTCAAAAGCCAATGTCACACTTCAAGTTCAAAGGTCAAAAACAGATACGCAATTTCGTGTCCGGACCGTAACTTCACAAACCCTGCAGGGATTTTTAATTAACTTGGCATTAGTGATCACCATAACAAGACGATGTGTCGCGCGCAAAACCCAGGTCCGTACCTCAAAGGTCAAGGTCACAATTGCAGTTCATATGTCAAAAACAAGTACGCATTTTCGTGTCCGGACCGTAACGTCACAACCCCTGCAGGGATTTTAAATTACTTAGCACAAGTCGAATGAAAAGGTCAAACTTAGAGGTCAATGGTCAAATCGTGTCCGGTCAATAACTTTTACATGCCTGGACGGATTTTCATAAAACTTGGCACAAGTGCTCACTTAAACCAAACGACGTGTTGTGCACAAATTCCAGGTCCATGGCTCCAAGGTTAAGGTCATACATAGATGTCAAAGGACACTTCGGGCATTATCACTTACAGTGATATTTCTTGTATATTTAGAAGCTTAAGGTACTTTTTTAATTATTTTCACTATCAGATCAATTATCTTATAGATCTATTTCCTCTGTAACTTCCTCCACTCCCTCCCCAACCCGGGCCACCCACCCACCCCGTCATCTTGTTCACAAGTACACAAGGTAGATATAATTTCTGTAAAAAAATATAACCACTCGAAAGTCGGGACTGTTTATAACAACAAACGTATGTCAAGATCACACTACCTCCATAAAATGCAATTTAATTTATTTTATTTTCTTTGTTGTTTTCCCCTTCTTTCTATCTTCTTATTAGTTTTTCTGTTTGTATTTCGATGTGTTTTCCCAACTAAAATATTTTGTTCCTTTAGTAAACTTATACCATTTCAATAAACGTAATTGTTTTGCCCGGCAATATACTCAATAACTATTTTAAAATAGCGGAGCGGGTACTTTCGTTTTCAACTTAAAATTCAACGCTGGTAAAACAGAAAGTTACTACGGTCGCAATCGTTGTTACAATATGTCAATAATTCATTGAAATATTTCAAAGTGGGACTGGGTATAGTAAAAACAAACACTGAAGAATGTATCTAGGCGTTTAGTTTGTTAATAGTTCACATTTATTTGCCGTTATCGGGTTTATAAAATCCCCAAATCATTACGCCGTACTGTACTTACATGTTTTCCCCTATAAACTTTGACCTGGCCGCTTAAACTGCAAGTGTGGATTCAACTATTGGCATGTTAAATATCCTCATATTTCGGTTTATGGTGCAGTTCGGACCTACGATTCCATTGCGTGTGATTGCTGTGGTTTCTATAGGACCATTTTCTCATCTTCCTGCCGTTAAAGATCACGTTAAACAATAGTGTACCTAAAGCTTATGACAACTCTGGCATTATTATATGTTAGTCAATTAAAAATTCAGGAGACGTTCTTGATAAAATGTGCAATAAACGTAAAGTTTCATCTATAAGTACTTATGTCCATTATCATACTCTTTTTCTCAACACTATATACAACCTTTCACATCAATCGTATCATAGACAGGCTTATTACTCTCATTAAAAACCGTGTTTGGAGGCTTGCGCTTAACCTTGAATATTACCCAGTCAAATAGATTCATCGAATGCATCTGTTTTTCATGAGTAGCTGGGCATTTGTTATAGCTAGATCTGAGGCATTGAGAGAATCGTCAGTTTTATGCATAACAATGAGTTTTAAGCCGAGTTCATTGTTAAACAAAGCATATTGCTACGTGAAAAATACAATGAAACCATTATTTAATAAAATATAACAACATTATACCGGTGTGATTATAACATGTGAGTTACATTAGTATTATATTTATAGACGATAGTCCATAAGTATGCTAGTACACAAACTGATTAAAAGAAATACCCCATTGTCTTTCCCAAGAAAACAGAAACTAATTACGGATACGTATGGATTAATTACACAGACCGCCAACAATTTTGCGAGACAGGAATAGTTGAAAAGTTAATTGAGCAAAGTAATTATGTCCCTTTTTCTTAAAAATGGTCTTTGTTTGGCCTTAAACATCAACACCGTAAAAAAAACTAATTAAGTCCGAGCAAAGTTTTCTGTATGTTTCTTAACCAAAATATCAACAAAACACGTAACATAAAGTTTGTTGATAGTAGCTTTTGATTATCCACAATTCCGAAATGACCTCTCTTTGAAGCTTTGATATCATCCATAACAGATTATTACTTGGCAAATTTGAAAGTGTTTAATAGAAAATTAAGTTCCGAATTAGGTGTGTTTAAAAACATCAAACATTGTTTTATTAAAATTAAGCTGTTATACTCACTCAAAACCTGACCTTTACAAATACCAGCAATAACTGTGGGTACTTTTTATTTTTGCTTACTTAATGCAACCGCTGATAATACCCTAACCACATATGATACAACCATACAACTTATGTCTTTGTCACCTAGATGTTGTATTGTTGTATGGTATCGGCGAATATTTTGCGTGCTTTTACGAATATTATTGAATTCGACTCGCAACAAAACCAACAGTGGTGCAGTAAACTGACCCGCGCTTCGCACACTCCCACATGTATGCAGAACAGTACATTTTAAGACGTGTGTATTGTCAGGCGAAGCTTATTGATACATAAACAGTAAAATCAAATCATTCTGTACTAGACAATATTATCATTATTCCGTTGCGATAATGATATGTGAGTTACATTAGTATTTAACATGCATATAAGGTATTCCATAAGTCTACTATTACATACTTAAAGAAGTCAACGGTAAATACCATACCCATATGAGATATAACAGCTGTTTCATGTCTCCTGAAGCTTAATATTCCATTTTATCATATACTTCCCTACAAATATGTTGTTTTTGAATATACGATACAACATAGACCATATCAATCAGGATTTCGTTGCCGAGCAATAAAGCTTTATCACACGCGTAAAATATAGGGAGAAAAAATGTCATATCACGGGAATAACCGAATGTTCATCTCGATCCTTTTACAGGAGTGATACGGAAATAACCGATTAGTTACGATTGTATACGATTTGTCACGGGTATTGTTTGTCGTCTGCGTTTCGTTAGTTACTTCCATCCTATTTTCGCGGCAGATTATTGGCTATAGAATCAGTATCCATGTATAAAATAACCACTTATGACAAATGACCTTGATTAGAAAATTTCAAATTCAATGGAATTCATTTTCAATAAGATTTCGGACAAAACTAAATGTTGTGTACCACTTACGCGATAGACATGACAGAATGGACTAGATCTAAACTTTTGTTTCTCTCTGGAAAACAGCGTAGTGAGTGAGCTGAAGTTGAAATTTCGATAAGCTCAAGTATATGATAAATAGAATAAAAAAATAGTATTTTCATATAATACCCTATATCAGGCCTGAGACCCTATTATGTAAACCCATATATATATGAGCATTGTGTTACATGCAAATGAAGGAAGGTAATGTTCATTAAAAAATCATTTATATATGTCTGATAACATGTTCAAGACTGAATTCGTATTTGGGAATCACTTGTTAAAACATGTCAGAAATAAATTGTTAAATATTAAAATTAATATACAACACATTTCTAATTGAAAGAACTTCTTTGATTTCGTTCTATAAGTTTAATATTTTAAACAGTTATTGTCTTTACTCTCGTTGGCAGGTCTCATATAATACCAGTGGAAGGACAACATGGTTCAATCAGGTTTGTACTATGGTCTAACGGCCACGGATGGGAAAACAAGTCGTAACCCAAACAATCCGGCAAATATTCACTTTTATTGCATACGCATTTCCAGCTCCGTTTACTTTCAATGTAACAGGAAGCGTCAATATTCTGGCATACTGACGTGAAGTAAAGTCATATTGGGTGTGTAATGTATATTCGTTCGTGGAAGGTGCAATTTACTGTTCATGACAAAGAAAGTATGTCACGTGATGTAAACAATGTTGAGTTCATTGTGAAAATTCCCACGATTTAACGACAATATGTTTGTTTCAAATAAATATGTTTATGAAAATTAAATGTTAAAACCTATCGTTTTATTATAATTATTCGTTTATATATTAGAACTGCGTATACAATAAAAACGTTATTAGATTTGTATTGGGATATATGCACTTGTTCTTCTGCCTATACATATTGCGCTCCTAAATTCGCGCAATATAGTTACGCGAAGAACTCGTGCATATATCCCAATACACATCTAATAACCTATAAATACCATTAGGTAATATGATCTGGCATGTGACAAACATGAAAGGTTGTATGGTTGTATCACATGGTTGTATCACATGGTTGTATCCTAAGGTTAGGTATAATCAGTGGTTATACACAGCCCTATACATCGTGTTGCATGTACGAGAACATGATAATGTTCATTATAAGTCGTTTATATATGTGTAAAGCCATGTGACTGCAGAATACAACGGTAATATGCAGTAGCATGCATGTCAGCAGCAAGGTGTTTAAGCATCAGAGATATTTACTTCATTATTCATTTTAAACCTGCTAATATGTGTTGATAACATGTTCTAGACCGAGTCTGTATTTGAAAATGTCAGAAATAAATGGGTTAATATTAAACATAATATACAAGACATTTCAAATTGTTTTCTTTTTATTTTTATTTTGCCTAAATATTTCATAGCGATTGATAAATTTGGCAAATTAAAATCGAACTATTTCATTTGCGTCAGCTAATCACCAAAACACCCTTCGTTAAACTGATTTTCCTCATTTTCTTAGTAAACAACGAATTACAAAGACGGAGAAACCTTGGATAACATATTACCTTTTTCATATCCTTTGTTAGTTGTATCAAATCGATGCATTTTGTCCCACAGATTTTTCCGTTGAATCACTCACAAAACGGAACACTCTCGTCAAACTATACACGAATGTTGACAAACATATGCTAGGTTTTTGTGCTAAACGCATAACAGCATTGGAAAACGATTTCATATGTGAGTTCTCTGGGGTTAAATATATTAATTTACGCCAAAAGAACATTTACATCAAAACATTTACCTGGTTCTGGAAAACTACATATCTGTCATTTTGTACCAGTTCACAAGGTATAAACACACCAGTATAGCAACAGAAAAACTAGCGCATCCGCTAAAGTTATGGCTATGGCCAGTGTGATATGCACCCTGATTACGCTTTAATTGTTTAATTGTTTAAAATACACACATCTACAAAAAGTAATATGTGTGATTGTGTCAGTTGTATTGTGGAACGCGTATCACATTAATTTTATTGTAACGTTAACTGACATATTTAAGAAACACCCTATGCGTGACATCGAACAATAATAATTTTACATATATAGCACTCGACAGTTTTATATAGAGTTTGATCGTTTTTTATTTGCATTATATCATTTCTCATATCAGCAATAGTTCAAATAAACGAATCTATATCGAGCCCCTTGTTTAGATTATGTTGGTATTACTTGGTTGATCATTTGCTCTTATTTATCTTTTTATGTACCGATCTTGCCAGATTGAAGGATATGAGCCTGCATGAGATGATCGCTTCCGTAAGTATTTTTCAAAACATTATATTGTCTTTTATTCATCTTTAAAGTGTTTCTTTGTTTCTGTGTGTTTTGTGGTTGATTGTCGTCTTTGAATGCTACTTTTTCTGTTCGATTTTTATATCTACATATACACTAATGTGTACATGTGTACGTCTTGCAAATACACAGTTGCTTCTGAAACATCTCAGGCGGAATGACTAAACTGTTCTCGATTAATTTTTAAAATGTGTGCAGAATGCCACGATATGTACATCTAGATTATTTTCAATTTTGCGACGGTATATCAGTCGTTTAAACGGTCGCATATTTTGTTTAATGGCTACGCGTTAGCGAAGCCTTAAACATTATGTGCGACCGTTAAACGACTGATATCCCATTCCAGTATTTTGATAGTTTATTTCACGAACATTTTTAAATGAAACTAAATGACGTCTATTGTTTTGACTGTTTAACGTCACATGTTTGGATTTGCGACGGGTTATGCACTATTTAATAGTCGCAACTTTTTGAACGTTAACCATACGGATTGCAGATGTTTTGTCAAGTGCTTTAACCAATGGTGCGCAAAATCATTGTTATATGTCATCAGTAGGTAATAAGAGAACATATTATTTCAGATTGGAGAACCAATACAGGGTAAGAGTGATGTTTGGGTCACCCTAGAAACTGATCTAAACACACAATCATCTTTTTAACACTGACAGTTTTTCATTTTTCCTTATAATTTGTGTTTGTTTTTTGTGTGCGTGTTTGGCTGACATGTTCTGTGAATGCTACATGTCCTATTTAAATTGTATATTTTATTGTATATCTATGTTAATCGGATTCGTATTTGAAGATGTTGTGGCCGGTAAATAGTATGTGTACATGTACATTATTTATTAAACTGAATCTTATCTTCAACGTCACATAATGACGCCATACATACACGTCTGTTATGTATACCTTTGTATAAAGTTTAACTTCAATTCAATATAATTTACTCTTATGGATGGGGGTAGGTATATTGTACTGTTTCTACCCAGGGAAAATGGGGTGGTCTTCCGCTACCACAATATATATATATATTATATTGCCTAACATGTGCTTAAAGTGACGTAAAATACCATTCATTCAAACAAACAAATACAATACAATTCTCGATTGTTTTTCTCAATAGGTTAAGGGGAAGTCGGAGCATCTTTCCTTGATCTTCGAAAAAAGAGAGGTTTTAAGATGTTAGTCTCCCACTTCCATAATAGATTAGTGAACTAGTTGATTGGGTATATAATATTTTCCGTTTCGATCTCTACGTTCGTCAGACTACGGCTAATGTTGAAGATCCGCTCCGTGTCTAAGTCTTACGGTCTCGTCAAACGGAACACACAGACACATCTTTATTAGTTGTTTATAGATAGATAGATATTATATTTATTATAGTACAACCTGTTTTACATATACGATACAAACAATCATGCAATATTCAAACAGCCAGCATACAGAGGCTTATGATACACTTTCAAGAAATACAAATGTTATACAAAAGGTAAAAAATTTTTAGTCATTGCAAATAAAATTCCATAGTTAGTAACTAGTTCTATATTCTTTAGATTTTAAATGTAACATTTTCTTGCTATTACTTAGCCTACATATTAGGATTGAATTCGTGTGATAACAGTTCATATTAAATATATAATGTGCGTACGTATTTCATTAAACAGTTATGTATAGACAGTTTGAACAGCATTGGATTAGACTCCGGTAGTTATGCAAATAAATAATCTTCGGTACACGTTTCACTCAAAATGTTCGGCTTGTAATTGTATAGCCACTGCCACTAATTGCAGAGTTTAATATAACTGTTACTTCTTAGGACCGTTCCAAGGCGGTAGCCCTATTGTAAAGCCATTTGTGTTTGTGATGTCGTTTGCATTTATTTTTACTTTTGCCTACTTGTTTGTCTGTTTGCATGTTTCTTTCTGTGTTTTGTGGTTGACTGTCCTCCTTGAATGCTACTTTCACTGTCCGATATTTTTATATTTCTTTAATGTGTTTTATGAAACACCGCTTTAATAACCCTGTGTCACTAACACACACGTTCGGTTGTTAACTGTCAACGTTTATTTACAAGGATCACATTGCGCTCGTTATATGCTTCTATTATACAGTTTGATATCATTGTACTGTCCTCCTTCTCCATTATGCGCTTGAATATGTCGCTTTCGGTTTCAGTTCTATCACAGTGTTGGAAGTGTTTCCTTCTTAGTTCATTATACGAACTGCATACGACCAGAAAGCTACCGTCGCCACACGTTCTGCATACCCGGATATCGATCGGTACCTGCGGACGCCTGTACCGGCCTAGTGCCACCGCAAGAGGGAATACCCCACATCTGAATCTTGCCAGTGCCGACCTTTGCTTGAGCGATAGCTGTCTTCTAAGATAAGGCTCACAGACATACGAGTCTTTAAACTGTTTGTAGGTTCTGAGCTTTGGTGCATATTGCAACTCCTTTAGCCAGTTATTCGAAACACTTTCATGGTTTGTTTCACTTTTACAGACAAGTACCTGACAGACATTCTTTGTCATATCCATATCATAGACGTGTGGCATGTTACAATGATTTTCCATGTCCTAGTTTCACCATCAAATAATGGAACACCAAGATGTAAACTGCTTATCTCGGCCGCTATGTCGTTTACGAAAATCGCGAAAATCGTGGGTGCGAGATTATTGTCCTGAACCACTCCTGAATTTACAAAGAACCAGTCTGTGAAACTGTTGTTAACGCGTACACTTCCTTCTATACTGTTATACAACGATTTTATAATGCTGTACATATTACTGGTAATATCAACATGTAGTAGCTTAAAACGACAGACAGTCTCTATTTACCGAGTCGAATGCTTTAGCAAAGTCAACAAAACTCAAATTGATGATTCAAAGCTTTCTGTTTCTGAAAAAATGTTGTTAAAGTGTAAATATGGTCTAGGAATGACCTCATTTTGCAAAATACATTCTGTTCCTCACAAAGGGGTATTATCTGAATTCAGAAAGTTAACAGCCCATCGATTTAAGATCCCTTTAAAAAGCTTAGCTACCGTTGACATCAAACTAATCCCTCTATAGCCCACGGGGTCTTTGCAATTTGCTTATATATAATACCAAAAGGGGTCACTGTTAACAACTTTTCTGTCTAATTTATGGTTTAGGTTTATTGTCATCTCCGCAGAAATTAATCCTGATTGATCATTAGATCCATTACTCCAGTAATTACTGAAAAGGGGATCCCTTGTAAACAACAAATACAAAAAAGAGATAAAAGTAGCAGACCCAATTTTATTTAGTCTGTTCATGAGAGGTAATATGAGTGCAACACCGTTCACGCCTCCTAGCACCGGCTTAAGCGATATTCTTCTTTAAAGCCACAAAGATTGGGCTTCATGATCCCAAAGAACAAGTAAGTAATAACACTACTCCAAGTCTAGATCCTTCGAACTTGATTCCAATGTGTATCTAGAGTATTGAAATACATTTGTACTAAAACGTTGGTCACCATGACATCTTCTTGTTGGCGTTTTCTGTATCGACTTTTACATTTTTCATTTCCAGTCGAGATATGAAAATCGGAAAAAGAAGCAATATTATCAAAAATAGTAGCTCTGTGATGATGTTCCTTAGGATGGATAAGAAATGTTCAATACAGGTGTTTTATAGGACTGTGCGTCTAGGAAAACGTCTTTTGTATTAAAAAGTTCAGCCGTAAATTTAATGGTGAGGTAAAATTAGCTTGGACTAGAAAATCCCGAAGAGATTCGGCGCCTTGGCACCATTTCAGTTTCAGTGTCGTCTATATACAAAGCCATGTGAGGGGCTTTAAGGTTATCGATTGTATATGTCGAATTTCAGGTTTTACCATTAAAATGTTGGAATTCGAGGGTACCTTTTTTGTGCCCATAGCGGTACCTTGGATTTAAAGATTACACTCACAGCTTTTGTATTTGAGAATCAAGGCTCGGTTTTATGAAACAACTTACGACAATTTTGAGCGTAAGTTAATTTCTTAAATTATTTTGTCTTTTTGTCATAGTCTTTTGGCTGTTACTTGTGATACGCAGGCTTCATAACCGCTGTTCCCAACTAAATTCCATTATGTTTATTTCGCTCTTCGGGGCATTTAATTTTATTAGATACTGGGACCATACGCCGTACGACATGGAGCAGTAGTGCACTCCATGTCCACCGCCATATGCATGCCATCTTCTGGATGGTTAAAATTGTGTACTATTGATTTTATGAATATTGAGTTCTGCTCAACCCGGGGCTAAAGGACATGCGCGGTAGCTAGCATAATTAAACTACCGTTCATGAACAGTCTCAATCAAACCGAGACTTCAATATTTCGTATGTGTCGTGCTCGGCCGTTTCCAAAGGTACATTATCATACTCTGTTTTACTACGAGTTACAATTCATAAATGAACGCGATTTTATTTCATTTTTCTTATACATTTGATATTTCTGCATATAATGCACACATAATTGTCTACATTGAATTCTTAGGTGCAACAATGTGAACAGTTTTAAAATTTGAGATTTATCGTAAGATGTTTTATAAAACGGGGCCAAAGTGAGCAGTTTGACACGGTATTGAGTGGGTAGGGTTTTAATGTCCCTTCTATCCTGTACTATTTGTTATAAAATACCTTAATAGTATGAGATTACGGTAATATAAAACTAACTCAGCAAAGGGTGTTCGAAGTTTATGGTAGCGGTAGTCCGGATGGAGCAGGTTTTAGTTATACAAAGGTAAAGAATATTAAATTCCTCAACTTTGTCCTTCCAATGCGGTATCCATGTTATCATTCATTTTCTGTTTGTGATGTTGCATACTTTGCTTCTATTATCTTTGGTGTTTGTTTCTAAAACGAAACCCTATGTGTTGCGAAACATAAACCCCATAATAAGTAACTCGTGGCAAATACCCGTCTTAGTGTGAATAGTACGGCTCAATCTCTATTATAGTATCTTCTAAAGATAAATCGAAACGGTCAATGAATTCGGAACAACATTTTATTGCTTACACGGTATATATACAAAAGGATAGGTATATGTTTGTATGACATCGAGTTGAGAGGTTTTCCCAATGAGTTACGGTGTAGGCATGGCAATACTATAACCACCTATGACTTTTCCATTCTATCACATAACCTGATCAAATATAAATTGATTCAGCTTATACAGAAGGCATTTGCTAGGAAAGGGACTACCTTTCTTGCTTGTAATAATGTCAGGGCGTTATTTATAACTGCCCCTAATGATAAGTATAACTTGTGTACTTGTGCCGATGTTTGTAGAGCGTTATCTTTTCTTTTCGATAACACATTTATTAGATATGGTAAAACTGTTTACTGTCCGGTTGTTGGTATTCCTGTGGGTACTAACTGTGCGCCATTTGTCGCAGATTTGTTTTATACTGTTATGAAAGAGATTTCAGGTTGACTTTGTCACCTGCTAGCTAGAGAGACCTTATTGATGCGTTTAATAATACATCTCGGTATCTGGGTGACATACTCAATATTATATCAATAATCCGTTCTTTGCTCATATGTTCACAAGTATGTATCCACCAGAGCTCACGTTGAATAAAGCCAACAGTTCGGATTCCATAGCAGCATTCCTCGATCTTCATCTATTGATTTCAAATGGTTACATATATACTAAAATCTATGATAAGAGAGAAGACTTTAACGTTGACGTCGTTAACTATCCACATTTAGATGGGGAAGTACCTCGTGCTACATCAGATGGGGTTTATATCTCCGAACTAATTCGTTTTGCTAGGGCTTGTAACGATGTTAAGGATTTCAATTATCGAAATCAAGTTATTATAAGTAAATTTCTTCAACAAAGTTTTCGTTATCATAAACTACGTTGATCTTTCTCAAAGTTATATCGCCGCTACGAAAACCGGCTGAAAAAGTACAACACCAATATAAAACATTTCTGCGACTAGGAATATCACAACCATTATTCTATGGAGATGTGATCTATAAACTTTGGAAATAAAGGTGTCTGGCGGATTTCCTGACTAGTTTACAAAATTAATCAGGAAATTCGTCAGAAAAGGATGCGAGACTTTAGTATTACAGCGCACGTCATGTTTGGTGATTGACCCTCTACAGTCAGTCACTACGCTTCACTTTTCTCTTGTGCGATGACCGGACAACGTCGTTGGACGCATTCTGAAACCCTAAAAGGGGAGGTTGGTGCTTTAAACTTTGTCCTACGGTTTTCTAGTTGTACCCTAGATTGGTTTTCTCTTGGGCTGCAACTGCTTTGGTTGTTCACTACAATTCTGGATTCATTAGGTGTTTCTAATTATGTTCTTTTTTATGTATCTTTACAATAATATATACCTATAAGGTTTCCTAATTGCTCTAGATGTGGACTTTATTGTTAGAGATGTACTTTTATTTACACTGTCTTTTCAATTTGAGCGCTGAAGAGGATAATAGCGATAATAGCGAGGTTTTGTACACTTATTGCACTCTGACCGTTCCAAGTCGGTAACCCTGTCTTCACCACTCTTCCACTTGTGTATTGTCTCTTTCATTGTATAGTTAATTTGCTCTTTTGTTTGTGGTACAGTGCGGATCTACGGTGCCATTGCGTTTGGGTGCTATGATTTCTATAGGACCATTTTACTCATTTTTGTATCCCCAACGGTAGTTTTGCCACTCACCGTTACAAGGTGGTACCCCTATTGTCAACTTTTGTTTTCGGTGTCAAATAATTTTATTTCTAAATGATTATTTATCTCTGTAATTATTGTTTGTTTTAAATACATGTTTTTGATTGTCTGCGTCCTGTGAATACCGTTTTTTCTGATCGAAATTTGCATCTGCCGTTATTGTCTTTCAGAACTTACTGCCAAGTAATGGCCTTTTTTCAAATATATTTCCTCAGGCGATGACATTGGTAATTTGTTTATAATCTTGTTTTAAAATGTTTAGTTGGTACCACTAATGTTTTATTATTTGTTTGTCATTTCCTACATTGTATTTATGTTTACGAAATCGAACACTTAACGATCGAACTGTTTGTCCAACATACTGTTTACCATAACGTGATGCATTCCAAGTCAAAACATAATTTACATTAGCTGTACGCCAATCAACATATGAAGCGAGACATACATCAAACATTCAATCATTAAAATGTGATGAATTAAAGCTACAGAGTCTCTATATCAATCGATTTCTTGTTTTTAGGCGTGTCTTTATTTGTAACTTCATGTTCACTAGCTCATGTCGAAATCGGGTATTTAAGCGAGCAAATAAGGCGCAGGAAATCATTTACTGTATATACATCGACCAGTGCACATCGTACCTACACACAGGTAACAGTAATTTTTACAGAAAAAAAAGGTTAGCCTCTTTCGGGACTCGAACATACGACCAGTCCGATGCTCAATCCACTGAACTTTAACGCTACTCGAGAAAATTGTATACTAACTACCATTTATTATGAGGCAAAATAACTTAACATATTTGACGCACCTCAAAATGGATCAATAAATATGTAGTCCATCGTGTCGCAAGAGTAAATTAACATTGCCTGGTGTAATACTGTATGCTATCAATATGAAACTAATACTTCGCCACAAAACAACCAGACCTCGACTTGTTATTTAGCGCTGGATGAGGTTGTGTGTGCGCGCTTGTTATTACTTAATGCCTATTTAGTGTTAAAAATGATACAACATACCAATAAATAGCCGTGGTCTAGTGGTCCAGTGTACATTCTTCAAAACTTACAAGTGCAAGGCTGTGGTTCAAATCCCGTTCCGGGCAACTATTTATTTTTTATCACATATATTCTGAAGCCGTATATTTATCGATGTTACCTGTACGGAGGCTAATTCATATTCACGAGTTATTTCCAGTTCAAATAGGAACTGTGTAGCTTTGAGCCGGTGCGAGGAGGCGTGAGGGGTGTTGCACTTTAGATTACCTTTCATGAACAAACTCAATAAAACCGAGTCTGCTATTTTTATCTCTTGTTTGTTTTTGTTGCTTCCATGGGATCCCCTTTTCAGTATTTATTTTAAGAGATAAACAATTGCAACAAATGCATCTCTTAACATCGTACTTAACTACTCCGGTTGATAAAAAAAGGCTCTGGGTATTGTTTAACCACTCATAGGAAATGTTGTCTGCTTTTTATACGCATGCTTCATAACCGCTGCTCCCAACTAAATTCCATTATGTTTATTTCGCTCTTCGGGGCATTTCATTTTATTAGATACTGGGACCATACGCCGTACGACATGGGGAAGACGTATACTCCATGTCCACCGCCATATGCATGCCATCTTTGGGATGGTTAAAATTTGGTGCTGTTGATTTTATGAATATTGAGTTCTGCTCAACCCGGGCCTAGAGGGCGTGAGCGGTAGCTACCATATTTCACTACCGCTCATGAACAGTCTCAATCAAACCGAGACTGCAATATTTCGTATGTGTCGTGCTCGGCCGTTTCCAAAGGTCCATTATCATACTCTTTTTTAAAGTGAGAAACACCTGCGCCTCGAAATTCGTTTATGGCGTTGAGCCATAAAAAAAACCCTAAATGGTTTTCATTACTAAATGTGTTCGTTTTAACATTTTTAAATAATAACGAACTATTTATTTTAAAGTTATTATTTCATGTCATGTCTCATACGACGAAACGCAAAGTATTACGACTTGCCCTTATTGGTTTGTTCTCCTTGGCTTGTGGCTTTTTAGGCTTCTGTGTATACTTGTACATACATGATCATATGTGTGTTATATTGCCTATGAATGCTGCCTAGTTTGTTAGAGAATATAGTCCGGCGGAGATTTCTTCATTTATATTTTTCCGTTTGATTGGGATGATAATCGGATAATAGTAACGTTTGGTGCACCCGATAACCTGACTTAAACACCCAGCGGCCTTTTTGCCACTGATCGTTTGAAGACGGTAACCTTAATGTCAATCCATTTGTGTTTGTGGTGTCGCATACTTTGCTTCTGTTTTTCCTTCTATGTTTTTGTTGACTATGTTCTGTGAGTGCTACATTTACCCTTCGAATTATGTTCCTACCTTTACACACAAGCACACAAGAGAAAACACTGCTCGGTAAAATAAAGTTCTGTCGCAATATTTGTTGATATGTCGTATATATTCATACCTACATGAAACGTTATGTGAATTCTGCCACAGCATAGCTTTTATTCTATAACCAAAGTTTGTTTTGTTTTCTAGGATTCAATGCTCATATTCCGTTCTTCTCTCCTGTCGTAACACTTTTCTTCTGGGCAAAAACGCTCATGTTAGTTTAGATTCTGATATTAAACTTCATACAAGTAAGTCGCGTTAAGGAAGGTTGGCCATAATTATGTTATATGTAGATGTATTACCACTCATTAAAACTAATGAACAGACTCAGTCAAACCAAATATTCTGGATGAAATGTTTGAACTATTTCCATTTTAAATAATAACCTGGCAATAAGAGCGTGAACGATAGCAAGCTTTTTTCACTACCGTTCATGAATATTTTCAATTAAACCGAGACTGCAATATTTGTTTGAATTTATCGTGTTCGGCGATTCAAATTTCTTTTTTCATTTTCATACGCTTTTCCGCTACTTTTCGCTCTTGTTCGAGTTTGTTGCTTTAAAGGAATCGCCTTTTTGTGAGATGTATTCCACTTTATATTACCAATCATGAACAGACTCAATTAAAGCTAAGCTGCTACTATTCTCTCTTGCTTGTGTGTGTTGTTTCCAAGTGATCCCGAATGATCCCCTTTTCAGTATGTATTGCCATTCCCACCAGCGTTTGTTTAGTTTTGTTTTACGGCTGTGAAAGTCACTGTTATTACTAGACGTGAGAATCATGACTCCTATGGTGGTTTGTAACATTGTCATTCATGTTTGTCTTTTTGCGTGTTTTTAGGATGTACTGTGTTCTGTGAAAGCTGCATTTCCTGTAAGACTTTTAGTCTTATGGTGGTATGCTTTCATTCTTTAGTTTTCCACAGGACCCCGTACGCACTTTTTCGGCGAGCTTTCTGAAGGCATCACGCAATGCCTGCATAAATTACCACCGCATTTCATTAGAACAAACCTTAAATACAACAGCTGCATGCAGAAAACTCACCAAAGAAATAAATACAGGCCAAAATTGTCGCTGATCGAAGGCTACTGCTAATGTTCGTCATTTTCATTGCTCACGTTCGGAATAATCTCGTTCTCGTGTGGTTAGGGGTAAAAGCCGTACCGTACATACCGTACGTTCCGAAACTTAACGGAAATAGTAGCTGCGTGGTACGAAGAATACCGAATGTAGTAATGAAGAGTTTAGCTTAGTGTAACGGAACTAAAATATATATACGGGATGTAATATGGACCAAATTTGATAAATGAAATATTATTATTTAAATTTAGGTGTAATTATGCTATATATAGATGTTTTATTTAAATGAAAATGATAGCTTGTACATATTTTATCTAAACAGTGCATCTATTGTCATGTAGGTGTATGTTATACTCGAGCTGTTTTCATTCTTTTTCTCAGACATCGCTCGAGATTTTACTAAAGGCTAACACAACAATATATTATTGGTATAACTAGTGCTGATTAGTCATGTATGTCTGGCCGTCTGCTGTTGTTAACATGTGTGAATCCCTCTTGAAATCTGCCTAAGTGTTTATCACACCTTTAATTTGCAATGTAACATGTTATTTAACTAATTTCTTAGCCATGTAATTGACCCCAGATCTTATATTCATATAAACAATATGATTTAATTATTATTACATTTTTATTTATGATAAGTGTAACACAAATGATCTTCACCTGTATGTACGGATTCCATTTATTATCTTATAACGTCTGATAGATCTGTTTCATGTATGCATGCTAATCGTTCTAATTTACGATATTACTAAATTGATTGACATTTTATTTTGTCTGTATATATGTTATACATCTACTTATACTGGTAATCTCCTTTAGTTTCGTTACACTAAGCCAAACTATTCATTACTTCTTTCGGTCTTATCCGTACCTCGCACGGTTTTCGTTATATTTCGGAATGTATTTTCGCTTACCTGCAACCTCTGCCCTGTAAGATAATGGAGCACATCATTTTATCCAAACTAACTGAGCATTTTAATGCTCACCATATACTCTATTAGACTCCAGCATGGATTTAGGGAAAAAAGATCCCGCGAGACACAACTTATCCTAATAGTAGAGGATTTATTAAGCAGTGTTATGCGCGGTCTACAAATTGATCCTGCTGGACTTCGGCAAGCCGTTCGATAAAGTAATACGCAAAGAACTACATTACAGACTTCAAAGACAAGGAGTGACAGGAGATACCTTAAGTTGGATAAAAGCATTCCTCCCCAATCGTACCTTAAAATGGATCAAAGCCTTCCTCTCCACTCGTACACAATCTGTTGTTCTAGAGGGGGTGGGAGTCACAGGTTAGGTAAATGTTAAATCACTGGGCTTGGTCCCTTATTATTCGTGTTATACATAAATGGCCTGACAGAGGACATTAAGATTCAGGTTACACTATTTGCTGATGACACAGCTGTGTACAACACAATCGAAAATCCCCGTGACAGTAAAATCCTCCAATAATATTTGGACACATTACAGAAATGGGAAGTTGTATGGGAGATGGCCTTCGATCCAAATAAGTGTCAGGTCTTGCATGTGACTAGATCAAAGCACCCGGTCCAGACACCATACACAATCCATGGACAAGTCCTAGAAATTGCAGATCATGCAAAATACCTTGGTGTAGTATTCAGCTCCAACCTTAGCAGGAACCATCATATACACAGGACAGTAACCACTGCAGGTAAGACCTTAGGTTTCCTACGTAGAAACATTAAGATCAGAAACAAGAATATAAGGCAGACAGCTTGTCAGACCACATGCTGAGTATGCCTCATCAGTATAGAGCCAACACGCGCATCAACATATCAGAAAGGTGGAGATGGTCCAGCGCAGAGCTGCAAGGTGGGTAAAACAACAACTACTCCACATACGACAGTGTCACTTACATGAACAATAGTCTCGGGTGGTGGTCTCTAGAGCAGAGGAGGTTTGATACTCGAATAAACATGTTCTGCAAAATTGTCCACGGTATCGCAGATGTACAATTAACCCCATACTTCGTTCTACCATCCAGAATGACTCGCCACACGCATCCCAGCTCATACCAAAAAATCCACACCACGGCTAGCTTTTATCAGTATTCATTTTACCCTATGACCGTTGTGCTATGGAACAGACGTCCGTTAGACCTTGTCATGCTCACAGATTTGAATTCAAGATCAATCACACTCATAAGAGAATATACATGTGTTTAACCAGTTTTTAGATTTTTATTTCCTTGACATATTATAATTTATTATATTGTAAATTTCACAAATTAGCATGTACTCGTAACAGACAGACAGACAGACGGACGGACGGACGGACGGAGAAAGAGAGAGAGAAATATGTACCGTATGGTACGGATTTTACCCACAACCTTCACTTGTTACGTCTCGTTCCGTATTTGGACACTTAACCCCGCCCTACTCACACGTCTGACGCTTTCCTGTTAATGTTGTCCATTTGTGTCAGTTGTGGGCGGGTTTAAGTTTCCAAATACGAAACGAGAGGTCACACGAGAACAAGACTATTTCGAACGTAAATAATGAAAATGACGAACAATAGCAGTAGCCTTCGATCACCGACAATTTAGGCGCGTATTTTTTCTCTTTGGCGAGTCTTCTGCTTTCAACTGTGGTAATTATAGTTTGTTCGACTGCACTGCGGTAGTTGTTTATTCAGGCGTTACGTGATGCCTTCAGAACCTCACCGGAAACGTGTGAACGGGGATCGGTACGGGGTCCTGTAGAAAACTAAAGAAGGAAGAATCATGGTAGGTATATACCAACATAAGAGCCATGATTCTCACGTCTATGTTATTACTTACTTCCTACATTTCTCTCTGGTTTATGTGTTTTGCTTCCAAAGGATCTCCTTTTCAGCATCTGTTGTCATATTTTGAGACATTAAACAAACGATCATACTAGTAGGAGTACACATGATGAACAGACTAAGTGTCTTGTTCAGGAATGCATGCTATTAGATTAGTACGTTTTAGTGTGTTTTCCTTTGATTGACAAATTAATCCATTCGAAATGCTTTTATATTAATTTCCTTTCCCTTTATATATAAGATACAAGATTGATGACGTCTACCTAAATCCTACCTAAATCCTTATAGGACGGTAGCGTTTGATGTTTGTCTTTAATCTTGTCTTGTCGTACCCTTAACGGTTTGTTCTCTTGTTGCTCCGGCTTTTGCCAAGTCACTGAGTACTTACTTCATGGCTTTCGATGACTTTTGTTATTTATATTATATATACATGATCATTTATGTGTTATACTTCTATTGTCTATTAATGCTGCGTTGTCCGTAGAGATTATAACCAGGCGGAGATATCTGTTTTTACACTGTCCCGTTTATTGGGATGACAATAGTGTAAGCAGCGGCTTTTTTGCCACTGACCGTTCCAAGGAGGTAGCCCTATTGTCAACCGTTTTGTGTTGGTGATGTATTATCTTGCCTTTTATTCAGCTTTAAAGTCGTCCTTTGTGTGCGTGCGTGCGTGCGTGCGTGTGTGAGTGTGTGTGTCTGTTATCTTTTTTTAAATAACTAAGACACGATTGCTAACAGTAACTACATTTACATTCATTTTCAGATCCAATGGATCCGGACGTATGGCATTTAAGGTAAATTTACAATTCTTGCAATTCTTTTTCAATTCTGGATGATTGTTTCATTGGTAAAATACCAAGTTTATGGATGATAATTAAAAGTTGACATAATAAAAGATAATATATAGTAAGCCTGTCGAGTTTGAATATCATAAAATGTTATATCGTATCACACGTTTCATCACATTTAGCTGTCTGAATGGTTTTGTACACATAGTTGATATCTAAGTATACGGTTTCACATTCTGGTCACAGTTAGTTTCAATAGTATCAAGTTTAAATTGAAAACAAAATTGTCGTTTTTTCAAAAGCGATTGTCTGAAACGTGTCTGGATTATCATTAAAATGGTTGATAGAAAACTAATTGATCAAAATCAATGTTTTTCCTCCAGTGTCTTTACAAGCAAGGTTAGGGTCGCATGCATACGATATAAAGATTATTTAATTGCTCAAATTGATTATAGGGAAAGCTTTCACGAGATTATTTTCATGCACGAACGTATGCGAGTGGGTGAAAAACAAAATACGTCGACCATCGAGTGAAAGATTTCCCAGTAATCGAACCCAGCAATTAAATAACCAATGTATTGCATTTCAAATCATTTGATGTATGATTTAAACCAAAATTACTACTTTATTGAAATTTAACTGCGGATGAGTTAGATATTAAAATTAAGCGATTATGAATATTATTTCAATGAGAAATCCCAATCTTTAACACACAGAAATGCAATAAAAAGTATTATTATCTGCGTAGTCCTATAGATTACCTTTGATTACAAAAACAATAGTACCATATTAATTTTTTTAAAACATGACACAGGATAAATACATTCGGATTATGTTTAGTATTTGTTTGCGTAATAAAAATACATTATCAGACATACCATACTATTTCATTTTCAGCAAATGTAAATCATCCATTAGAAATAAAATCAAAAGCCTTTGAAATATCCATCAAAATTTCTGCAATATGGTATAAGTCAATAGTGATATGTTAGTCCATTAGGATCTTCAAGCCCATTTTAGGTAGCTTCAACCGATGTTTGGTGTCGTGTGAGAATTTACTCATTAAATTGCCTCTCATGAACAGACTAAAAAACGAGCTCCTACATTCTCTTGTTATACGCCCGTTTGAAAAAAACAGAAGTATTATGTTATGGTGTTGTCTGTCCGTACGTCTGTAGCACTACGGGGTCATATGTCATGCTTGGTACATTTAATAACAAGGTCCGGACTTTGCGTTGTGATTTCCATAATTTATTGGTATTGGTACATATAAAGCAGTCCGAATAATTACACATTCATAATACGCTATGAACATCCTGTTATATATATATATGCATATTCGTTTCGTATAGTGGTTTTTCAGTACTTCCATTTGTTAACTTCTTAAATAGTCCCAACTATTATAATTAAATGTCTTAGGTTCAGAAAGAAACGTTCAAATGTCCAAATCCTCAAATTATAATGTAACGCTGAACAACTGCCTTACTATACTATCTTCCATAGTATAGTTTAACTTATCCCACACCGTGTTTTAGACTGCGGGGATCCATATTGTGGATACAAGACCGACTGACTATTGAAACCGACTCTCCACTCTGTAACCACCGACTCCCTACTAGACTTTCCGTGCGCTCAGTATTATATTAGAAAGAAATATAAAAATATCGGCCTTGGAACGGTCAGTGGCAAAGTAGGCCACTGGGAAGATTCCCCAAGACTACCTTTCGGCAGTTAGTCATGCCCCACATATAGACATCGACCTATGTAGCTACAGGTTAAGCCTTGGTGATTACTCATTGTATGCATACATTACCCACAATACATTTCAGTGAATGGTCTCCCCTAATATGGCAATACCTCTTAACTCCCAGACTTCATAGTTTTCCAGAAACTTTCAGAGAAACTAAGTTTAGAGCACGTAAACAATAACAGGTGTTCAGATGATTAACCAACAACTAACTGACAGTATTAGGAAACTCCCATTGCATGATCAGTTATATGAGGGATTAACTTTAACTCTAATTTGTGTTACATTTATAAACTGTTATTAGGTTAAGTACAATGGCGAGGACGCATAGTGTTACACGTCTGTGTGTCCGTCCGCCCGTACATCCGTAAACAATTCGCATTTCGGACGATAACTCCGAAACCATAAAAAAAACACTCTTGAAACCTCATCGTTGCATTGCCTTAGGTGAGAGAAGTAACCCTGTTGTTCTTGGGGTCAGTAGGTCAAATGTCAAGGTCACCTTGAAATTATGTAAATACATATTATGTAAATACGCATTCCGTGCGATAACTTCGAAACCATAACATCCACAGTCAAGAAACTTCAAAGGTGCATTGCCTTAAGTAAAATAATGAAACAAATTGTTATTGGGGTCAGTAGGTCAAAGGTCAAGATGGCTATGACCTTACATGGAAATACGTATTTCGCGTGATAATTTCAAAACCATAACGTCCACACGCATGAAACGTCAGGTACATTGCCCTTGGTAAAAGGATGAACCCTATTGGGTTTGATATCAGAATGTCAAATATCAAGCTCACCATGCCCTTCATGGAAATGTGCATTATATATAATAGCTTTTAAAGCATAAACCCTCCATCATGAAACTTCTTTGTTACAGTTCCCTTGGTAAGAGGTGGAACGATGTTCGAAAGCATAACACCACTATTATAAACTTACATGGTTCGTTTTGTTTTTGGGGTCAGTCAGGTCAATAAATACTGAATAAATTAATCATTACATACTAGTTAATTAAACCATTAGCACAGCGGTCTATGGTGAGAGGTAGAACCCTACTGCCTTTGGGTTAGTGGGTCAAAGTTCAAGGTCACCATGACCTCATATAGACATACGCATTCCACATGAATTATCTAGAACTATAACATACACATACACATTTACTAAACTATATTTTATATTAACCGGATCATTCAAATCGCTTTCTGCACGGTAATGTATTTGCTTTTATTTGAACAATCTTGAAACTTAATACAGATAGAGTATTTCATAAACTCTTTCTAAACACTGGCGCAGCTAAGTCTGATTTGATATAGATATTGCTTTGTTTCCATGACAAACATACCTCTTTTTGGCGACCGTTTTAATAATTGTCAATGTTTCTTGTACTGTTATGATAATTTCCAGTCTGAACTTTTGGGTTTAGACATATGCTACATTATTGGTTGTGTGTTACTTCCAAGGATCTCCCTTATCTGTATGTATTTTACAGACAGTGAGATAGCATGCTTCGAATATAATGCACACTATCTCCTTAATTTGCATAACCTGTCAAATTTACCCACCTACCTTGATCCACTTATACGATACTTTACTGGGAGTCACATTATATTTTACAATTGGCTTAGCAGACTTTGCATAATATAATTATACATATTTTTTTTTAAAAGTAAATTAATCAAATATGTTGAAAACATACTTTTATAGTTTATCGACAATCGTTCTCATTTCAATGAAAAGGTCGTAATTTTAAAATTACAAAATTTGGAAAGTTTCTGTTTGAGAATAGCAATGCTTTGTGAACACGTTCAAGCGTGTTTTAAACAAGGACAGAATGAGCAAGTCTTGTCAATGCCAAACATTAAATTGTTCAAAGCAATAAGTTTATATAGCGATATAAGGTTGTTGTTTTTTTAAATCACACATCATTACCTAGCATTCTAAATAATTACATCAATTTTCATTTATTTAATCTGTGTCCCTAAAACGCCGTGATCAATTTATTTTGTTCAGTACACATGTTGTGTGCTTCTAGTACAGGTGGGTCTAGGAGCATCATAATGAATGCTTAAACCGCATTTGATAATAAATATTGCTTAGAAATCTAGCAAATAACATTTCAGATTTTTCTTTTTCTTTTGCAGATGAATTCTTCTACTGACGGAATTGCTGTGAGCTAGGATCACTAAATGAACTGGTGATACAGATGCAGTTATATCAGTCAGTCTGTAGTTGTATCAAATGTTTCCAATCGACGATGGAAGAGGATTCGCTAAGCTCAGAGTTTTAATTATGACTTTTATCTTTCATTTAGTATGTTGTGATAGTGGAACCTATTACATATATATGAACTCAGTACATTTACAAAGGCAACACTTTCATTTTCGATTATTTTTAGTCCGCTGTTTTTTTGCTCAAATAAAAATTGTATGTTTTGTTAGTCTCTTTGCCCCAAAGGTTAATATATGACGATAAACAGTTACATACGATTTGCTCTACTTCTTTCAGTTAAACACATTTAATATTAACATCTTTAACATGTTTATAAATTCAAAAATATGTCAAGCGTTGCGTTTTCAAATGTACTGTGTGTGTATTCACAATATTCTGTTGAGGTTGACGTGTGTTATTTTTTATTACTTTTTTATTGTTTGAAACATGTTTAATTTACAGGTAGTATAAGTGATCTGTTTAATTATGACTTTACTTTTTGATAATGATAACATCTGGGGATAAAGCTGCAGTTGTGTGAGTTTGTGCTTTATTGAATGTTTGTGATCAACGTATAACTGCTCTGTGATAAATTATGATTTTATATTTTGATAATGATAACTTCTGGTGATACAGCTGCAGTTACGCCAGTCTTTACTTTATTGAATGTTTGTAATCACCGATAGATGGGGATTCACAAAGCTTAGAGTTTTAATTATGAATTGTATCTAAACGTTAATATGTTATGATAGTGTAACCTATTCATATATATATTCAGAAAGTCTCTTGAGGGTGACGTGTGTTATTTTTCTTTCCTTTTTTTTTTTCATTGTTTGAAACGTGTTTAATTTACAGGTAGTATAAATGACCTGTGATAAATAGTTTGAGATAATCTTATTATAAATATTTTTTAGTTTTTGAATTATTTTCCCAAGACGAAGTAGTATTTTCAGATTGACATTCACGCAGTGATTATTGGCCAAGACCGTAAAACGTGTAGCAATGCATGTTTTGATTGCTTTAAAAACTAAAACATCTGGTGATACAGCTGCAGTGATGTCAGTCCGTACTTTTTCGAATGTCTGTAATCAACGATTGAAAGGGATTCGCAAAGCTTAGAGCTTTAATTATGACTTGTATTTTAATATGTTATGATATTGTAACCTTTACATATATGTGCTCAGTACATTTAAAAGCGCAACATTTTTGCTTTTCCATTATGTTTAGTTCGCTGTTATTTTGTTCAAATCAAGCTTATATTTGTGTTAGTACACACGTCTCTTTGTCCCAGTGGTTAATATATCGCGATAAACAGTTGCATAAAATGTGCACTACTTCTTTTAGTTTAACATCTTTAACATTTCTAGAAATTCAAATAAGTGTTGCATTTTCAAATGTGCTGAGTTATATTTACAATATTTTCTTGAGGTTGACGTATGTTGTTATTATTATTATTATTATTATTATCTATTGGTTGAACATTTTTAATTTACAGGCAGTATAACTGATATGGGATAAATAGTTCGTGATAACCTTCCTTTAAATATGTTTTATTTTCCGAAATTTTAGTTATTTTCCATGACGAAATATCGAATGTCTGTAATCGACGATGAGGGAGGATTCACAAACTTTAGAACTTTAATTATGACTTGTGTCTAAACTTTAATATGTTATGATAGTTTAACATATACATATATGTGCTCAGTACATTTAAAAACGCAACATTTTTGATTTTCAATTATTTGTAGTCCGCTGTTTTTCGTTCAGATCAAGATTGTATTTTATGTTAGTATACAAGTTGCATAAGACTTGTTCTACTTCTTTCAGTTAAATCACATTTAACTTTAACATCTTTAGCATGTTTATAAATTCAAAACTTGACAAGTTTTGAGTTTTCAAATGTACTGTGTGTATATTCGCACTATTCTCTTGAGGTTGACGTGTGTGTGTTTTATTATTGTTTGAATTTAATTGAATTGGATTTTATAGTCGCACCAACAGCTAAGGTCATATGGCGACTTTCCAGCTTCCACTGGTGGAGGAAGACCCCAGGTGCCCCTTCGGGCAATTTTCGCGCACGGGCCGGCACCTGGGTAGAACCATCGACGTGCCGCAAGCCAGCTAAATAGATTCCTCACGTAATGATTCAGAAGCCCTAATGGATCGAACCTACAGCGGTGAGGGGCAATGTTTAGTGTTTGCAACATGTAATAGATACATAGTTCGTGATCAGCTTACTTTAAATACTTGTTAGTTTCCGATTTTTGAATTATTTTCCCGATGACGAAATAGTATTTTCAGATTGAAATAATCTAACATCTGGTGATAAAGCTGCAGTTATGTCAGTCTGTACTTTATTGAATGTTTGTAATCACCGATTGAAGGGGACAAAGCTTAGATTTTTTTAATTGTGAATTGTATCTAAACTTTAATATGATAGTTTAACCTATTATGTATATATATACGAATTATTGGGTCTAGACTCTATAATCTGTTATCAGTATCATACGTCCATTCACAAGATAATTCGATGGTACTATCTTCGAAAAATATTATTGGGTTTGGACCCGACAACTAAGTTTTCGACCCAACAATTGGGTAAGGACCCAACAATCGCTTCTGTACTCTGTAAAAGAAGTTTTGGACCATGGCAGTGTTCGAAATCGTACAATGATCGCTGAACCATGACACTCGACCATAACCCTTATTATCTCAGTTGATAATTCACAATAGATCAACAATCAACAATAATTATCGTTTACAATGAAAGTTTGGGAAAAAATAATAATATTTTTGTTGGTTACTCGAATGTGTCCTTATATGTTACTTTGTATGGACTTTGCAACATTTTTTACAGACCCTTTGTGTGCTCGTGATATTTTTTTAAATCAAATCTTGTTTGGAATTTAATGTTTCTGGTACCAAATTAACCGGGTAGGGTAGACCTTGGTTACTAAAAAAAGATATTTAAATTGTGTACACCAGTTTTATTTTTATTTGACTTTTTATACCCTGGTCCAAAACTTTTTTTACCATTGTATATATATATTCAAATTATTCTCTTGAAGTTGACGTGTACTGTTACTTTCATTTGTTTATTGTTTGAAACATGTTTAATTTATAGTAAGCATAGTGGATCTTCGATAATCATTTCGTGATTAATCTGACTTATCTCCCATGACAAAAAAATATCTTCAGATTAAAATTGGCGCATCGCTCATTGGCCAAGACCGTAACACGTGTAGCAATGCATATTAAGATTAGCATGATTAGTGTAAGAACGATAAGATAATATCGATTAACAAGAGATTATCAAGGGACGTAACTTAATTGGACATTGTTGAAACCTTAAGCTACGAAGATTTTATTAAGTCGGAATGGTCATATAGGATAAAATAAGATGCATTTTAGAACGGAAATTTAAAAATTAAGAAATTGGATAACTTCAAACAATTATAAATAACAATCAAAGAAATAATACTCCGCTATGCTTAATTCTTAAAAAAACAAGAAGAAGAAAAAAAGCGATATTAAAATGTAATTAGAATTAAACCTTAATCCAATACGTTTTTTTAATATACTAACATACTAATATATTATATAATCTAATAGTACCTTACAATTTTAGTATACGTTACAAAATACGGTTAGTCTCTTCCGAGTTCTTCGCACTTTTTGTCGTTTGGGCTATCACATATTGTTTGTTTATTTTTTACAGAAATTTCAAAATATGTTCCGTAAATCTCCTTTGACTTTGTAAACCTCCTAATTTCAAATCATTGTTAAAGAAAGAGCCAACAAAAGCATATTGACCAAATGGTTTATAGGTCTAACGTGTATCTCTTGCTATCTGCAGTTAATATATTCAGAGCGTTTAGTCATTTCCTTGTTAAAATATCTTAGTAAACATTAAATAATCCAGTATAAACAAAAAGACGTTCCCAGATAAGTCACGTCTGGTAGTTTTAATCCTTCTAAATTGTGTCTGTTATGTGAAACACTATGTAAGACTATTGTATCACGATTAATCATGTACACGTGTGTATAAAGACATATACTGAGCAAAGATAAAACAAACAAGTACCCATTGTTAATGCTCGTAAACAGATATTTAATAAATCACGTTGTCATTTTTTAAGTACACTTATTTGAGAACAAAATATTCCACTAAACCGTGAGTTTCAAAATTGCATAATCCTAATATGTTATGGGTGATATGAACACTATTAATTCTAATTATTCCATACACAACATTTATTATTTCCTGTTTTGTTGTCCAGAAATAAGGGAAAGAAAAGTTGGTACTTTGTATTTATGTTCACTATACATAAATATTACTTGTGTTAGTTCTCATTGTACATTATAAAGACTAGCTAATATAGACAACTATATATGTCAACTCGCGTATTCCAAACCAAATTAAACGAGTTTTTCTTCATTTATGGAATTCAATATTTCAATCCAAATTGTTTAGCTAAGGATTGGCCAAATTGTTTCTATTATTGACTACTGAAAATAAGATTCCATGGAAGCAACGAACACAAACAAGAGAGAAAGGTAGCAGACTCGGTTGTATTGAGTCTGTTCATGGGAGGTAATATATAGTGCAACACCTCTCATGCCCACTTACACTGACAATAGGACTAACTCCTTGCAACGGTCAAAAGGACGTTCGGAGTTTAAACCAGGTTATATGGTGCCCAACCCTCCCTCTTTCTCCTAGTGTCATCCCAATGAAAGGGGACAGTGTAAATAAAGACATTTCCACAAGACTATACCCTCTGAGTCTTATTTCCATTTTTCATTGTTGAAACATACGTTAGATCAATATACGTTAAAGTACGTAGATCTGTAGACGTTGACGACCCTGGTAGAGATTGACTCAAAATATGTAGCCACTGAAAGTACGACAGGTGTTGTTTTTCTTACTTTGTAGGCTTTATTATTGTGTTAATTATTGTGTTAATGTTACAAGAGATTTTGTCCATTTCCTTTAACATTTGAGGATTCTATAAAACGTTTCGATGATTACGATTTATACTCTGATTGGTATGCGCGAGTTGACAATGTTATAATAAATTAACATGTTTTATATAGATTAAATTGGATAAAGGATTTGTTTGTGTGTTTGTTTGTTATACTCAATAAACAGGTTTTATACAGATTAAAAATGATTTGTTGATTTGTTTAATAGTGCAGGCAGACCACCTACTTTTTCCTGGGCAGAATCAGTAATGTATAAAGGAAACCAATAGAACGAACTTAATTGTTTTATTCCTTGCATGTGTTCGTTTTGTTAAGCTATCAACATCTGTACCAAGATAATATGGGAGGTGGCTGTTTGTGTCACCATCAGCATCTGCACACAGATAGATTCCCTCATATCAGTCAATGTATGTTTAGTGGGGCACTAGATTATACATAGTCTGCATCACGTATGTATATAACGTGTGCTACTGTGCTCAGAATGCTTAACAAAAGTAGATGCAAATGTCGAACAGAAAATGCAGCATTCGCATACATCATTTATTCCAAAACATGCACTGGGAACAACCAATAACTAGACCAAGTCGATGGCACGTAATCGCATATACACGCACGTTTGAATTAGTGGCATATATACAAGCTTGGGCCAGTAATACACAGGGAAAGTTTAAAGTCTTGTATTGCAAACAGAAAAGCATGACAAAACAAACATCAGCTATAAACTTAGTTCTAAGATAATACATACAACATTTCACACTCTTACAGTTAAGTTGTACCACGGTATTTATGGAGAAAAACCTCAAGCATATCGGCTTTTGAATTAGATTTTACCTTATGACCCCCATCCCTCAACATGTCCGGTTATTCTTTTGCGTCAGTGCACTCCTGTTAAATGGAATTCAATTTGATATGCAACATTACCCTATATAGAAAAACATAATGTTGATCCCACATTCCAACATGTTAGTCCAGCCCCAATGATAAATTGACCCTTGAGGAACCTAGAATACATACACAATGTCACATTCCTACAGCAGATCATATATGACTTATTGTGCTGTTTATGTTAAACCACACAAACAAACATCAGATATAGATTCAAAATATCAAGATGTGTATCTATTGTATTTATTGATAAACAATTTTAGAAGCCACAGCCCTCTTATATTGGAATGAGAATTATGTTAAAACGTATGCCAGTTTTCCAGGAGTTTGGTTAATATTTCAATATCATACGTCCTCAAGAAGAACGAGAAGGTATTTCCCAATCTCTGATCATTTTGGTACTTGTTGCTGTAGCTAAAATCAACATGATATTAAATAAAACAACTTTATTTTATTTTAACTATATTAATAAATTTCATAATTATTTAAACAAGACGCACAATGGTACCTGTATCGCCATTGCTGTAAAACAAAGTTCCATGCTTTAAATGAGTTGGCAAAAATGTTCCGAAATGCCTAAATCGCTCACCTGACGATTTTCGCAAAGATGTAACAAGAGGGCCATTGGTTTATGAGAAGAAGTCGTTTAAAGATTGTTCTATTTTCAGTAATGGTGGCCATATATGATGAACGAACGGAACAATGTTTATACATCAAAGTATGTGTTATGAAACAATGATTTTGATAAAGTTTCAAAAGAATTGGGTCATTGGTTAAAGAGAAGAACTTGTTTAAAGGTGTTTTAGTAAAGGCGACATACTTGTTTCGTCAAATTGTACCAGCAGATTATTAGAAGGAGTCGTTTAAAGATTTTTCTATTTTTAGAAACAGCGGCAATATTTGTTGATGGTTCCAGACAATTTGTATTACTGTGAGAGAAGAACACGCAATAATGCTTCTTGTGAAGTTTCGTCAAATTCTACCCAGCAGTTTTTGAGAACAAGTCGTTTAAAGGGTGTTTATATTTAGTAACGGAGGCCATATTTGTTGACGTATCGGGACAATGTGTATCAATCTGAGAGAAGACAACACACGAATACGATGTGAAGTTTCGTCAATTTCTACCCAGCAGTTTACGAGAACAGAGATTTGTTTTAAATAAATATATTTTAGTAACGGGGGCCATATTTGTTAAAAGATCGGTCAAAACCTACCAGTGTTTATTAGAACAAGTTGTTTAAAGAGTGTTCTATATTTATTAACTGGGGCCACCGGTGTTGCCGGATCCGGACGATTTGTAACAATTTGAGAGAGAACCACACAAAAAAGCTTCCTGTGAAGTTTCGTCAATTTCTATCCACCAGTTTATGAGAAGAAATTGTTTTAAAAAAGTCATTTTTAGTAACGGTGGCTATATTTGTTGAAGGATCGGTCAAATTCTACCAAGCAGTTTTAGAGGAGAGAGGCACTCATTAAAAACATGGACCATCGCGGTGTTTAAATAACCAACGCACTGAGACAAGACTCTATCTTTTTTGTAGCATGGTGTACTTAGTAACACGGTACTCCTCTATCTGGTAGTTGTAGTACGATATAGACATGCCCCTTTATTTATCCTAAATTAAACGATTTAATGCTTTGCATTTATCAAAGGAAATGTCACCGACCATGCTACAATATACCATTAACTATTAAAGCTACGGCATCTCGTCCAAGAGAGGGTCTCACCCAAAAATAGACTCATACAAATGCAATGAACACGTATTTGAGAGTTATTTGACAGGACCCCGTATAGTTTGGTTTCCATCAAAGGTCAAAAGTGAATATTTTCAGCTTATCTCAATGAACCAAGTGTAGGAACTTCGATAACTTACAGACAATGTTTTGTCGGCACGACATTGTGTCGAAAAAGGATCCGTATCTTGAAGGTCACACAAAGGAGGTTAAATGTCAACATTGGATATTTTCGCGTCCGTTCTTTATTTTGAACTGTTTAACTCAATTAAATTATATCAATTTTTAAACCAGAAGGCCACTGGAAAAGTGTAAACAAAGTATTGAAAACATAAATAGGAGGGGCGTGATCAAATAATAATAAATACATAAATATCAAAATAATACATGAACACCTACTGATCAAATTTGAAAATAGCTTATTTCGTTTTAACTGCAATCTTGAAAGAAAAGCTGATATAAAAATGTTAAATAGTTTGTTTATCAAGTTATTTAATTCTAAACTAAATGTCAGGATCATGGATACATATGGGTCAGTATTCTCACATAATTACAACTAAAACGCTTTCAAATGCCATACTCAATAACATTTACATGACATCAACAATCAACATCGCCCTTCTATAAAAGGTCAGTGGGAATGACCTTCACATACTTATACACGTTAATGAATGTTTGTATGTGACTGATAACACTCAAACGGGACATCCGTGTCTCCTGGACACATTGTCCAGATGTTTTCTGGATTTATAATAGCAATTGTACTTCTTTACAAAACCTTTTTTAGAATAGAGGAGTTGTGAATGCTACTTTTCCTGTTCGATTTTTATATATAGAACTGTGTTGACCACCATGTTTCATTATTGTAATGAGCGATTACCTTTCAATTAGGACAGTAATAAAACTCTACACATATAAACTATTTATTCTTCATGTATCCAAATTCATGAGCACAAACTGAGAATATGGACGATTCCGATATATATGTATTTTGGGGGTGATTTACTTGATTTATTAAAACTTTTTAGAATAGGATAGTGAAGATTGTAAGTTTAAATTATATAATTTGAACAAGTTTTAGTACTTAGATTTTTTTAATAGTTATCACCCAAAATTAACAAAAATAGTCTGATTTTGTAATATTTATAATTAAAAAATGTTTTTTTAATACAAAACAAATTTGTTGATTTGTTATCAGAATTTTAGTCAAATCAACGAATAAACACGAAATTAACAAAATATGATTTAAACCTCAATACGTCTAAATCGGAGACACTCAGCATTGTACGACTTTAACATCCAGTATTCATGTCTCATTCTAATCGAATGGGGGCACCACAACCAACACATACTTGATATCTCGCACAAGTGCCTTTTTGGCATTTTAGGCATGGTAACACATGACTTTTTTTTAATCTATATTTATGCAAACTGCAATAATCGGAATCTTTTGTCGGCTTGCTTTTACATGGATTATGTAATCCAATTTTAAAAAATTGACAAACATTGCTTTCCATTGTCTTTATTGTATATAATTATTTATAATTAAGAAAATTTATTTTTAATATATAACAAATAAAGGATGGAAAACGAGGAGACCATAAAAAAAATAATACTTCTGTTTGAAAAAGGTGTAATAGATAAGCAAACACTATCTAACGGTATTAATGCATTAAAACCTTTAAAGAAGTTCCAAAGGAAACTTCAAAAGAGGTTAATTCTCAAACATTAGAAAATTTACTCAAGAGACGAAGTGCTACTCAAGAGACGACGTGCTAAAAAAACAACTTAAACGAGAAAAGCAGAAATATGCTAAATTACAGGAAAATGTTATAAATGAACTGAAACAAGTTTTTAAAGATAGAAAATCTACTTTAGAATTAAAACTGGTTGACAAACCAATGTGTGGTCATTTCAAAGCATACGAGATATCTGTCGAGAAATACAAAGACTCTCAAAAACTATTTCGTGATAAGAAATCCATTATCACAAAACAAATCAGCAAAGAGCTGACAGAGACGAATGGAGTAAAGTTTCAGTTATGTCTCACTGTAAATCTATTTAAAGATGATGGTGCTACCAAAAAATACACTACAGCAGTATTACATAGCGAGCAAAATGCAATCTTAAACTCTGAAAAAATAAATGAGTTTTACGATGAATCATCTGCATATATACAAGAGAGCTTTGAAAGATTTACAAATACAGCATCAGGATAAGAGATTGATCACTGTGTTAAGTTTTATTTGAATATTGCAAAGTATGAACCATTAAAAGGTTCTTCATATATTCCTCTACCCAAAGCACTAGCTGACAAGAAAGCAATAATCAATGTTAAGAATGAAGATAATAAGTGCTTGGAAGTGGCATTGGTGTCTGCTTTGTGGCCTGATAAAAATAATCCAAATAGGATATCTAGTTATAAAAAGCACATGGGTAAGTTGAATATGGATGGTATTGACTTTCCCACTTCTATTTCTCAAATTCCCAAAGTAGAGAAACAAAACAACCTTGCTATCAACGTTTATGGACATATCATAACAGGAAAAAATAAAAAGGTAACTGTTTTTCCATATAAAATATCAGAACAGCCAAAAAATATTAGCGAATTAATCTGCTCTTAATATCTAAAGACATTGAGGTTGAAGAAGATTCAGAGAATGAAGATGATCCAAATAATGAAGAAGGAATTATAGATGACAATTATAACCCTGATGAACCAAAGAAGTCAACAACAAAATATCACTATTGCTGGATTAAAACTCTGAATAGAATACTCTATGACCAAAACAAACATAAAGGTCAAACTTACTTCTGCGATCGTTGTCTTTACGGCTTTTCTGGGAATGGACTACTCACCAAACACAAAGAAGACTGTGATGGTATTAACAAAAATTCTTTCAGCATAGAAATGCCGCAAAAAGGTAAAAATCACATAAATTTAAAAATGATCAAAATCAGATGCATGTGCAATATATGCTGATTTTGAGAGTATAATCAAACCACATCCAATCAAATTTGAAAAAAAAATCTGAAATTCAAAATGTACACGAAGCTTGTGGTTTTGGATACCAGGTTGTTAGATATGATGACAAAGCTGAAGAATATGTTATTTACAGAGGTGGATATGTTGTTGAAACGTTTTTAAATCACTTAGAATGTGAGAAGAGCAACATTAATAATATATTTGCTCACCCAAAACCATTAATCATGACACAACAAAATAAGGAAGATCATGAAAAAGCAACACAATGTTGGATATGTAATGATAAAATAGGAAAAGGTAAAAACTGTAAAGTAAGAGACCACTGTCATTTTACAGGGGAATACAGAGGTGCAGCACACAAAAACTGCAACCTAAAACTGAAAATAAAACCAGATAAAACAATCATCCCTGTTGTATTTCATAACCTCAAAGGATATGACAGTCATCTTATAATGCAAAAAATACATGAAATGTCAGGTAATATTAAATGTATCCCAAACAATGCTGAAAAATACATATCATTTAGCGTTGGACAACTAAGGTTCTTGGATAGCTTTCAGTTTATGGCTTCGTCTCTGGTAAAATTGGTTGATGCTACGGATAAATCAGATTTTAAAATTACCAAAAATCAGTTTGGAGAACAAACAGATTTACTTTTATGAAAAGGTGTTTATCCTTATGAATATATTGACAGTGTGGAAAGATTCGAGGAAACACAACTACCACCCATAGAAAAGTTTTATAGTAGTCTTAGAGATGAAGGTATAAGTCTTAAAGATTATTAACATGCTCAAAAAGTATGGAAAAAATTAAATTGCAAAACATTGGGAGACTATCATGATTTATATCTAAAAACTGATGTAACTCTGTAAGCAGATGTATTTCAAACTTTTAGAAAAACTTGTATGAGTGCATACAAACGTGATCCATTACATTACTACACAGCACCTGGATTATCTCGGGATGCACTCTTTAAACAAAAAAGATAGAACTAGAACTTTTGACAGACATTGACATGCACTTGTCTGTAGAAAAAGGCATGCGCGGAGCAATAAGTATGGTATCAAAAAGATATGCCAAAGCAAACAATCCACACGTAGCTGATTATAACCCTGACAAGGAGAACAACCACTTAATGTATTATGACGCTAATAATCTTTATGGATGGGCAATGAGTCAACCACTTCCATATTCTGGCTTTGTTTGGAAAGCCAAAAACAAGAGTGGGAGATTTTATGGACCAAAACCTCGCAAAGGACAAATACTTGAAGTTGATTTGGAATGTCCTAAAGAATTCCATAAATCTCACAATGACTATCCACATTAGCAGTGAAAAAAGAATGGTTATCTGACTACCAGACAGAGCTGCTAGAAAATAATAGCATGATAAACATAGAGAAAGTAGTTCCCAATCTTATGGACAAAGAAAAATATGTGATACATTACAAAAATCTGCAACTGTATTTATCTTTAGGTATGAAACTAAAGAAAATACACAGAGTATTAGAATTCAATGAAAAACCATGGATGGAATCATATATTCGTTTAAACACCGATTTTAGAAAACAAGCTAAATCACCTTTTGCAAAAAGATTTTTACAAACTTATGAACAACTCTGTGTTTGGAAATACAATGGAAAACCTACGCAAGCGGACTGATATAAAAACCAGTGAGAACAGATGGCTCTGAAAATGAAAAAATAAGAAAAATTATAGCCAAACCAAACTTTAACAGACGTATAAAGTTCTCAGATGAATTGTCAGCAATACATGTAAACAAAACAAAATTAACATTAAACAAACAGATTGGATGTCAGTATTGGATTTATCAAAGTACATGATGTATGAATGGTACTATAATACACTAAAGAAAAGATACGGGGATAAATGTACTTTATTATACACAGACACTGACAGTTTGCTGGTAGATATCAAAACAGAAGATGTGTACAAAGACATGGCTAAAATGAAAGATGAGTATGATTTGAGTGATTATCCGCAAAACCATCCACTGCACGATGATACAAACAAAAAGGTATTAGATAAAATGAAAGAAGAATGTGCTGGTGTTCCTGTAGTTGAGTATGTTGGATTAAGACCAAAGCTCTATTCCATTCTAAGAGCGGATGAACAACTCATTAAAAAAGCAAAGGGTGTAAAACAATATGTAATCAAAAAACATATCAACTTTGAAAACTATAAAGATGCTCTATTCAACAAGAAAAAATACACCCATGAGATGAATATGATGCGATCAATAAAGCATCAAATATATGGTATAACAGTAAACAAAGTATCACTGTCACCATTAGACACTAAAAGATACATAACACCAGACGGTATCACGACATACGCGTTCGGGTATCAGCAGGAACAGTTCTTTGACGAATCCTCTTTGAGGCGCTGGTGATTTCAAATAATATACTCTTATGCCTTGCGTCATCATATAACTTTTAATCCTGTAAATATCTACACTCCACATTGGATCAGTTGCTCTGCGTCTTCCACCTTCTTGTTCCCCGGGTTGATATAAATATCTTATACTGGCATTCATACAGATAGGATCATCTTTTAATGGTTTTTTTTCAACAGGAGGGGGCTTTTTTGTCTCCACATTTATTGTTTTGACAACTTCTGGTAATCTTTTTACCCACTCTCTGTTGCGTTTTTGCGAATCTATTTCCTTAGCATACTGATACCCAAACAATCGTTCAGCTAATGTTCTGTTAAATCTTTCCACTATAGCTTGGTCTCTGTGTATCTCTGTTCTGCCTCGTCTGATATTTACTTTGTGTTTTGCCATCAACTGCGATACTGCACCTATAAATTCTCTACCTGGATCCACTTGTAATAACTTTGGATATTTTAGATGCCGACTGTTTATATTTTCAAATGCTTTAACAACTTCTTTACTATCCTTGGAAGTCAGCGGCTCTGCTTCTTTGTGTCGCAATATCAACCACAGTCAATGCATATTTATATGTCCTGCGTCCACGATCAACCCCAAAAGTATCATGCGGTAAAAATAACAAATCAGCTTGATGCACTCCATTCTTAGTAGAAACCTCAAACCTGGGTCTAATTATTTCTTTGGTGCGGGTAAATAAATCTGCCACACAGCTTGTTTCTTTAAAAATTCTAATGCCTGTTTTTCACTGACACCAGCCTCTTTTGACAATTTTTTAACTGCTGAGTAACCTCTCCAAAATCCTTTTGGGCTGTAATAAATCTTTTCCATTTTTTTTCTACTAAAGATTAAAATTTAAGTAACTATAAAAGAAAAAAAATGGAAATCACAACTGCACGATTTGATGAACTGCTCGAAGAGCAAAATCAGTATAGCACAAAGAAATGGACAGACTTGGAAAAAAATAAAATATACATTATTGCAGATACAAAAATAATGGATACTCAATATGGTCCATCCATGGTATTGACATTATTAGACGACGGTTAAGTATGGGCGCCTGATCATCTCAAAAAGAAAAAAGAAAAGACAAATGCTAAACCATCATATTTATTCGACCACTTGGATTGAAACCATGTATAAACAACAAAAAAATAGGTATCATGCATATGACTTTGTCATTCCAAAGTAAAACACCAAAAATAAGTATCATGCATATGACTTAGTCATTATTTTTATATGAAATCAATTTATACGCCACAAATCCAGTTGCAGCCATGCCCACCACAATAAACATAATCTCTCTATTCTGTTGATCCGGAGATGGTGCATAGAAATCACTCAACTTAGGCTCTGGTTCCAAAGGCAACTGTTTACCAGTTATATAATAATACTGCTTCATAGCCTGGTCCACATCATCAAAAGTCTGCTGTGCATAATGCTCCTTTTGCAGTTGCTCATTAATAAAATATAATCTCTCTGTTCTTTTTTTTTCCACGCCGCTTGTGCTGCTTCCAATAGTTCCACTGCTTTCTCGTGCCTTTGTCTTTCCTCATCTGAATGACTTCCCATTTTTGAAAAGAAATAATTTGAACCGCTAAACGCCAATGCGTTTGTTAATGCGCCACCTATCATCATTGCTACTGCGCTTGCCATTTTTTTTATATATATTTTTTTAAATTATTTCATAATATCCGCAGGAATAATACCTTGCTTAATCAACATATCCTTTGTAGCCATTGCTAACATTATATCCACAGACAGCATCCCAAAATCTACCATATTAAAATCCACTTTAGGTGCTGGTCTTTTTAGTAGTTTTCTACAAATCTCAGAATATCCAATAGTTAGAAGTGTTCCCACTCCAGCGTGATACATCATATTTACAATTTGTTTTCCGTCAATACTCGTTGCCATTTTTTATATGATTATTTTTTTATATGATTATTTTTTAAATAAATTATTTAAAATCAAACGGGTCTTTTGGTGCAACCGCAGGACAGCAACAGGTTGTGTAACAACAGATTTCTTGTTATAAATATACAAACCCAACCCAGCAATACCTACTAATAAAACCATACAAGGTGAAATATAATTTTGTATACGTTTATTTTGATTTTTTCTGGTTCCTCTTCACCTGTTGTTATTTTTATTATTTCATCTTGCTTTACATGCTTTACATCTTGCTTTGCAGCATCCTGAAGCAAACGCTTTGCCTTCCTTGCCGCTGCTCCTTTTTTCCCAGCCTCTATTCGTTTTGGATTTTTTACTTTTTGTTGTTTAACAGATTTTGTATCACCAGGTTGTGTATCAACAGGTATAACTTCACTCTCTTGTTTTTCATCATTTATATTATCTATATTTTTATTTTTATTAAAATCAATATGTCTAACAGTTGTCAGTATTGCTGTAAATGATGCTAAGAACATCCCACACCTGTAATACAACTCACAACAAGCACTTGTTACAGCATGATTAATAAATGGGTCTTCCTCCAAATCTTCTATCAGTTTTGGTGGATTGGTTACATTGAAATATTTTGATACTCCCATAACATACAAGTTAATAAAAGAATTGCCTAAAGTCTTGGTCATGCTCGCCCAAAGCCGTGCTTCATATCTGCAGTAAAGTTTGTTAATTTCATCCGTGGACATGTCATCTATATTCGTGAGTTGTATGTCTCTACCCAAATATTGACGGCTACCACCGCCAGCCACTATGGCTGATAATCTTTCTTTTTTTGTTTCTTGTTGCTTTGATTCATCTGTGGAACGTTCCGTGGGATCCGATATGATATCTTGTAATAGTTCTTTAGCGTTCATTTTTATATTAATAATTATATTTTTTATCTTGAAAATATAAAACACAAAACAACCAGCTGCGATATTTACCACGCAACTAGTCATGGTTAGTATTGTTAATAGCATTGTTATTAACATTGCTATTTTTTCTATTAACATTATTAATTTGCTGCAAGCATTGCTATTAACATTGCTACTTTGCTGTTAGTATTACTATTAGCAACAGTTGTAAAAAAAAAGCAATTATTAAACCTATTACTAACTCTTTTCATTCCAGTAGATGTAACTCTTTTTTTAGGAGAGGTAACCCTGATTTTTCAGGGGAGATAATTTTAATTTTCAAGGGAAATAACTCTTTTTTAAAAGGGAAGTAACTCTTTTTATTTCAAGGGAAATAACTCTTTTTTTCAAGGGAAAAACTCCTTTTTTACAATGTCACATGACCGTTTATATTATAAACGTCTATTTATACCCCATATCACACAACCGTTTACAATTCATTTCGCTCCGGGGTTGCCTTGGCATTTCATTTCCCCTTTAGGTTACCATGTCAAATGACCGTTTATAATATAAACGTCTATTTATAGACATTACACAACCGTTTACAATTCATTTCGCTCCGGGGTTGCCTTAGCATGTCACACGACCGTTTATAATATAAACGTTTTATTTATAGACCAACCCAACACTTAGTATCTGCTAAAAGGATAACTGCCATTTTCACCAGGCAACAAACACCGCAAGCACACAACTGATAGATAATATAACTCGATCTCCTATATATACTATATCACCGACCGCTTGACTTTAAAAAGGGTTTTTAAACCTGCATGAATTTCAAATTATCATAGTTAGTAATTTTAATTAGCATTGTGCTGCAATACAATCTGATAAATTAGTTGTTAAAAGTACTTTTAAATATTAATTAAAACAAAAATGTGTACATTTACAATGTCACGCGACTGCAAAAAGTATTTAACCCAATAACCAGTTGGTTGGTCAGTCCTCAATATTAACTTCGAATATTTAGTCTTTGCTAAAGCTTTTCTTATTCTGGTTCTCTCCTCTAGCGTCGGAATAACATCATTTTCTCTCAAACAATTTTCATAACTAACTCTGTCTTTGGTGTAAAACATACACAACCATTTTGCTTGCTCCCTCAAATCTTTCAATACAGAATTATATCTCTGTGAAATGTCCCACACTGATTGTTTGGCGTGACGACCAGAGAATGCCAACTCTGATAACATATCCTTTTTCTTTGTTAATTCTTTTGTGGCGGAGCAATCATCAATGATGTATAGTGTGGGCTTGCCAGCATATTATTTGAAAAATAAACGCAACAGTTCTTGTAGCATTTCTTTACCGTTGCTAACGGGATTGACAATTATTATTTTTTTATCTCTCGGATGTATTACATCACCTATCCAGGGTCTATTTTTATAGGCCTCGTTCCACTCTATGGTTGGACACAAAATAATTATATGTTCAAAAACTTCAACATACTCTTGTTCAAGTATGTCAAGAACAAACTCTGTTTTACCGCAGCCTGTCTGTCCACAGATAATGGCACTGTGTGGATATTTAGGATATTTAGTATCGTATTTCTTTGAATCTTCCATCTTCAAAATTGATTTGCGCATCTTGTATTATATATAGATAAATATTTAAAGATTGATTTGCTTCTTCTTTTTTATTTATTAGTATCGTTATGCCTTCACTGCCGTTTTCTATTTTTCTTCCACTGCCGTGTAATAAATTGTCATCGCATGTTCTAAGATCAAGCCACAAAGCATATGATTTTGTTAAAAAGCTCTCAAGAGAAACATTGGTAAAGCATAAGTCCTTTGCCACTATGTCTGTCTCTTTGTTTCTTTTTGATGGCAAGGCAAAATATTTGTTGATTTCGTCCCAATGTTGATATGCCCTCATGCCCTGACTATACAACTGATTTGGTACGCCCTCTATTGTCATTTCAATCTTTTTAATCTTTGGGTTGTAAAAGGATTCCGTGTCTGTTCTGTCTGGGTCTTCAAACAGCATTAAAATACCTTTCATGCTCCGTTCTGGTACATTAATGTTGATACTCCAACGGATATCAGATTTTTTTGCTTGTTTTATTCCATGTCGCGAGATACGATCATACATAAATGACATCTTACCATTGGTTTGCTGTCTTATTTGTCTGGCTAATTCAGCATCACTAACCTTATCAAATTCCAAGCAGATATTATTTATTACATATAATGCATCATCACCACTGCTTTTGATAACTTTGTTATAATCGTTAAACGATAATTCATATACTAACCTATCACCAAACCCCGCTTGATAAAATGGCATATCACTTTCTAACATTTCAAAGTCCAGCGGAATACAAAATATATTTCCATAAGCTGCTGCTATAGCTTCATCCTCAACGTCTGAGGAAGCTTCTCCCGCACCAACTCTATGTTTTAGCATGTTTACTTTACCAATACCTTGGTAAAGAAGGATGAACATATCGGACAGGGAAAGCAGCATTCAAGGACGACAGTCAACCACAAAACACAATAACAAACACGCAAACAGACAAACGAAAAGGCAAAATTAATAAAAAAAAAATGCAAACGACATCACAAACACAAAAGGGTTGACAATAGGGCTGCCGCCTTGGAACGGTCAGTGGCAAAGTAGGCCACTGGGGGTTTAAACCGGTGCTAGGGTGCTCCAAACCTCACACTTACCCTACTGTCATCACATTAAAACAGGACAGTGTAAATAAAGAAATCCCCGCCATGATCTAATCTCTAACCAACAAGGCAGCATCAATAGGCAATATAAGTAAAACACAAATATGCTCGTGTAAATATAATACAAAAAAACAATAGCCTAGAAAGCCACAATGAAGGTACTCAATGACTTGGCAGAAGCCAGAGCAGTAAGAGAATACACCATTAAGGGCATGACAAGAAAGATCATGGACAAACATCAAACGCCACCGTCCCAATGGGTTTTAGGTAGGCGTCATCATAGGGTCCACAGCCTGTCCGGTCATCGTACAATTAAAGAGGAAAGCATAATTCATATACTAACCTATCACCAAACTCCGCTTGATAAAATGGCATATGACTTTCTAACATTTCAAAGTCCTGAAGAACTGTAAAAGGGTCCACCACCAAGCATGCAGTACGTTGCAAAATGATAGGGTCATAACCTCTTTTGATAAACTTTTTAACATGTTTAACAAAGATAGTAAGAAAGTGATCATGACCAAGAATCTTACGAAGTTTATAAATCACATCTCCATAGAAGTCAGGTTGTGATAGTCCTTGTCTCAGAAGAGTCCTTAAATTACATTTATATTTGGAAAGAAGATCAGGGTTACGATAATAATAAGGTTTTACGAAGTTTATGGTAACGGTAACCCTGATTGAGTAACTTTTTAGTTATACAAAGATTACGAATATTAAAGTCCTCAACTCGAGTACAAGCTCTAGAAAAACAAATAAGTTGAGACAGATAAACCCCATAAGAAGTTGCTCGGGGAACATCCCCATGTTCAATCGTTCGGTAGGGCTTTTCCATAAATCTACATAACAGTGATATATATCACTGTCATGTATTGTCATGACTTCATCGCCACTTATTTTTATTGTCGTTTTCTTCACAATTGATCTACCCAGATTCTGGTATATATGAGCGTTGGTGACTTTGGTGCTTTTAAGTTCTATTTCAAAGGCAAGACGAGCAGTACGCGGAACTATCACATCATTAGTATTTAGATTGGGAAATTTCACAAGCAGTTGCTGGTTTTGGTCTATTGTTGATGGATTATTAGTTATTACTACACTTGTGCGGATGCCCTTGGCACCATCAGGCTCTCTTAGTTTTCTATGAGGGTTGAGTTTTCCGTAAGCTGACATTGTTTTTAGTTTTTAAATATATTTTTTAAAATTAAAATAAAATAAATAATGGCTGAGGGTGGATTTGAGTTTGACAATCCTACTTTTGATCCAAATGTTGAAGATGCGGATGCTTTTATAGTAGATTGCTTGATGAAGAATCAGAATATATACAACCTGGCTTAGATTTCCAGAGACAAATTGTAAATGAAAATAACTATATTGATCAGCTTCAAGGGGAAGATAAAACAAAAGAACAGCTTAAACAAAAAGAGTCGTTAGTAGATCAATTCTTTACTAGAGTTAACGCTGAGATTAGCGAAATTGATTAAAAAGATTTCAAAGTGGCTAAGGACGAAAACGGTAAAACAATGTTATATGTAGTTCAGTTGGGGGCGGATGATGTTCCACTTACCCATTATAAGGGAAATAATCCAGTCGAGTTTTATGCACTGGACACTCTAAATCGAAAATATGGTGTTGACTTCATCAGAAACACTTTAAAAATTCTGATTAATTAGTTCCACGTGAAAGACTGGCTCGGGGTAGGGCAGAATTTTCAACCTTTGTAAAAACAAGAGATACCCTCACAAAAGGAGAAAATATACCAATGCAACGTTTTCAACAACTGGAGATGTACACAATTCAGTAGATGCTGTAAATACAATTGAGAGTGATTTGAGTAATATAATAGATGAAACTCAACCTAAAACTGCTGTTCAACCAGAAGGTCTAACCCTGCGAGAAATACGAGGTTTAGATAAGAGATTGCAAAGCTACCGTGGAGAACACTAATAATCTCTCAAAGCTCACTGAGCTTGATAAAGACATAACCAAACAAAAACAAAAAATAGAACAGGTTAGCAACCCCGGGCAGGAGGATGAGTTTCAACAAGAGCGCATACGTGACAGAATAAAAAACTTAGAAGATGAAAGAATTGCGCGACTTGAAGCGGCGAGTGAAAACAAAGAAGCATTACGCAGTCAAATAAACATGATAAAATAAACTATAAATAAGGTGTTAAAAGAAGACACAACATTGGGTGAGAGAATAAAAACATTATTCAGAGAGCAAGGTATAACAATAGTATTTTGACTGCGTTTGGTATGATTATTGGGGTATTAGTTGAGGCCATCATTTCTACAACGGGCGGAGAAACTGCGCCATCTCCAACTCCTAAACCTGACCCGTCAAGTGTCAAGGACTGGATAAAAAAAAACTACGTAATCTTGGTAAACTTCTCGCTAATTTAGCTGGTAAAGCTTATGCAGCCCTTCCAGGAGTTATTGGTGCAATAGTACCATGGCTTTTATCTGCAACAGGTAATGTTATTAATTGGCTTGGTAACAATCTATGGGCTTTGCTTGTGTTTGTTTCCGGGTTGTTGTATGTGGCAGCCAAAGATTTGTTTAGTAAATCTCGTAAATAAGTAATGCAGCAAGACCTATTACTATAGTACCAACAATTATAGTTGTTTTGTTATCTTCGTGTTCAATCGCTATTTTCTTCATCTCTTGTTCCACAGGTGGGTTTGAATGCTCCACACTTTTATGTATCAATGATTTATCAAAGTCCGGTAAAAAATTCTTTGTTGTGGTGCCTTGAAAAGGTTGAACAATTTTTGGAGGTACTGGTTTTATATTTACATCATGATTCAATCCTAATGCTTGTGCATCGGTTGCTATTACAATTTCATTATTGTAGTCTTGTATTGTTCCGATTCTTAATTCCATGTCACTCGGAGACATGTACAATCCACTCCCATAAACAAATTTACTTTACTTCTTGCATATTTTAGTGTGGTTTCATATCTTGAAATTTGACTGGGCAAGTCAATGGGGCTGTTTATTGCGTCCTCTACATTTGCTAAAAATTGTTTCTGGGCATCAAATGCCGTTCCAGTTCCAAGTATATCTGTTCTTGTCTGTGATTGTGAGCCAAAAATTGCCCAGCAGTATGTTCTCATGCTGTCATTGATTCTTTCTACTCCAGCTCTTGTAAATCCCACAGAACTATCTAGTATAAAAGTAGACCAACTATTGTCAGCCTCAGATCCTTGTGCAATGTAATCAATGTGGTATGTTTTATCACTCTCATAGACTGTGAAACTCATCGTTTTGTCGTCGTATACAGAATTTATCAAAGGATGATAACCAATATTTGTCCAGTAATTATAAATTGTTCCTTGACCATCATTATAGCTTTGTTTCTGTCTCCAGTCCGAATTTAAGTCAACGTTAAACTCCTTGCATATTCTCTCGTATGCGTTTCGGTTATATGTGTTATTAAACGCATTCCAATTTGAGTCTTGCGGCATTGCTACATTCATCTCAAATAATATTCTTCTGACTTGGTAATAGACATGAAATCGAAATAACGAACCAACCAGGGCATCAGCTTTCATATGATTGTTGAAATCAATGCCACACCCAGTTGTTGCACACCAAATAGCAAAATTCAACTGATTCTGCCAAAATGACATCCAATCTGTTCCCCAGCGTTGGACTATAGCATCTGATTTGACGTATGGGAGTTTATATTTTTCAAAGACATTGGGAAATGATGCTTTAAAGCCTTTACTGTTTGATGTAATGACTATGTTTTGATTTATTATATCTATCACTTTTTTGCTGAAAGTATTTGAATATTGAGATTCTGAGCTATATTTGAATTCTTTAGAAATCATTTTTATTTGTATTTTTTATATATATTAAAAAAAATGTTTCATACAATTTCAAACATAGACAACTCTATTAACTTACAACAGTATATCGATAATAGAGATGGAACTAAGCGCGTTGGATTAAAAAGTTTTACATACACTATCTGTTGGTATAATATTATTCATAAAGCTATAAAAAAAAAAAGTACCAAGTCAAATATATCGTATACCAGATGGACTCTATAACTTTCAACAGTTGGAATATATATTTGAAGCGTTGGATATATTCCTGGCCGTTGATGCGCAAAATGGTATAGCATCTTTAGAGACGTCAACAGAGATACAATTATCAAGTGGTCTTTCAAAAATGCTGGGATTCGAGGAAAAAGGGTGGGTGGTGGAAGGTACTCATATTGGAAAACACTCAATTGATTTAGCTCCTTATAAATAGCTATATGTTCATCTGGAACAAGTTAATACGAGTAGTAATTATTTCAATGGTGCGCCAAGCACTATTATAGGGTTTATACCTGTGGTAAATAAGCAGTTTGGGGATATTGTATATACACGTTTTTATCCTGAATATCACTGTCTTTCAAATGGTACGATTACTGAATTAAAAATAGAAGTCAGAGATGAGCATGGCAACAAGATAGATAATCACGGTTTGCCTATGAGTTGCGTTTTAGAATTTATTTAAAATTATATATATATTTTTATAAAAAACAATGAGTATATTTGGGTCAACAAATCCTGGGGGAAAAAAATTAGAGGCTTTAACCAATCATGTTCTAGATTTACATAGGCAAGTTGTGCCTATTGTTAACCATTTCAACCTTTTGAGAGATAGTGTTGATAATCTTAAATACGGGATGATAACAATATTTGCGGAGGCTAAGGGCCCGCTTGTGTTAAATAGAATACATGGAACAAATGTGGGGCATGTAATGACACGCCGTGGTCGTATTATGGGAATAGGTTTAGCAAGTGAACGATTAGTTGGTGACGTATCTGTAGTAATTTCTGTTAATGGTGTTGAAGAACCAAATTATGGCATAACGCTTCACATCATCCCACGCAAACACGATAACTTTGATAGACCTTTAGATATTGGTGCTGGTTCTGTTATTAACTTTGTATGCAAGATTGCCAACGCTACCGCTGTTAATACGGTGGTGTCATTATTAATTGAATAATTTATATTTTTATTATTAAAAAAAATGAAGCCACCGACAGCACCAAGTATATATCCTCCGTTGCCAATGGAAGACGGACAACATTATAGATTACAAAAAAATTCAGAGATTGAACAAAATTTAATTACAGAGCGAGACACTCGCAAGTCTCTTTATAAAAAATATAAACGTGGTATTAATATCACAGATGGGATTGACACTACCTTAATATCTGCAGGTGTTATTATGGCTGGGATTGGATTTATTGTTCCAGTTTTGTTACCTTTGGAAATAGCAGCAATAGTATGTCGGACTACAGGTGTTTGTATTAATTTTATCAGACGCAAGCTTAGTGCAAAAGCTCAAAGATATTATGAAATAAAAACTTTGGCAGAGTCTAAGTTGAATAGCATAAAAATTTGATATCAAAAGCATTGAGTGATGCACAGATATCTGAGCAAGAGTTTAAGTTGATTTTAGATGAGTTGGACAAATATTATAGTTTGAAACAAGACACCAAACAAAAGAAAGCTGAAATAAGCGAAGTTCAAAAAAAAAGAACTAGTGGAGCAGGGAAGAAAGGAACACCGAAGCAAAGATGATTTGAGGCGAAACTGATGTCATATACTAAAGCACCTCCATCGATGCACAAACTCCACACCGCACGTTGGCATATGTTATTATAGAACATGTGACAAACATCCTCGCTTGCCAGAGTTCCTTTATACGACATATGACTACTGGGGATAGGTTATTAGCTTTGAATTGAACTGGGATATATGAACGAGTTCTCCCGCGTATTAATATTGAGGGACTTTAGGATCCAAGTACATAACACCCAATATGACTTTACAACACGTCGGATATGGGCGAATATTGACATTTCCAATTACATTGAAAGTGAACAGAGTTTGTTAATGCGTATGCAATCAAGATTCACATCAGGTAACAAAGGTAATATCTACCGAGTATTGCATACGCATTTACCAGCTCGGTTTACTTTCATTGAAACAGGAAACGTCAGTATTCGCCCATATTGGCGTGTTGTAAAATCATTGTACTGGAACTACTAGTTTGCATACTCATTAAAATGGGTGCAATTGGTGAAATTCGCAGTACATTATAGATAGATAATTTTATTTCAAAATTATAATAGGCTATAAAGCCCATGCGGATACAAATACAGAGTAATACATGGTAACAGTGCAGTTGGTACATATAAGACAACAAGTATGAAATCACGATAAAAGACTTTGCATATGCATGTACACATTTCCTGAGCTTTGACGAGAAGGTGTGTATAAAGTTGCATGAATATTTGTATATTTAACACAAGTTAACATAAGAACATTTATACATACAAATATGTATATTAATATAAGTTAACTATACTCAACATGTTATACAATAACATATCCACAATTTAATTTCTATAAAGCATCTCATTTCTTAATTGAAACGCTTTATAGATAAATATGAAGAGTTTACGAATATATCCTTTTTTATTTGAATTTATCAGTTCTATAAACTTAACCATGTTAGGTCGTCGGTAGAAATACTTGGGTATATATTGTTTCCTTAACTCTGTATATCTGTCACACTGTAATACAAAATGAAACTCATCTTCTAACATGTTACATAGATCACAAGTTCTCTCGTTTATAGGTATTCTATTAGGTTTAACCCATCTGCCATATTCGAGTTTTAATCTATGAGTTGAAACTCACAACTTTGTAAGTGATGGGCAAAATGTGTACACTTTTATATTTTCGATATAAGGTTGAAATTGAAAACATTCAATGGTATTGTAAAACACTGCTCTTCCTGACATTTGTAACCTGTCATTCCAGTTTTGAATGAAATGATCTGTCAGTCTTTGTTTTATTAGGTTAATGAATGTGGTATCATTTCCAACACCTTGTTGTAACCACACATAATAGAAACATAGAGACGCCAATAAATGTTTAACTAGTGATGCCCAGTTACCTTTTTGTGGATGTAGCTCAAAATATGTTAACATCATATTATAAACAATTTTAACATATTTTTGTTCCCTCATATTTAAAATCTTTAACCAATATTTAACGATGAGGTACCTCTTAGATACGAATGACGTTCTACCTAATTCACCATATATAAAATCATTTTGTGTTACGCCTAATATTTTTTTGCAAAACTGCAAATGAACGCTTTCAATATAATTACCTTGTATATACCCACAGACTTCGCTTGAGTAGTTTGAAATAGGTGTAATTAACTTACCAAAAAGATCTAATTTATGCTTTGGTGAAATAAATGTAAATTTATATAAGTATTTGGTCATTTTAAAGATTTCCTTCTGGGCTTGACCCGCAAAGTAGTCTGCGCTTCTGAGAAAGATCCACGAGTAGAAAAAAACATTCCTAAATAAGTAAACTTACTAACAATTTCGATCAAACCGCCATCATTATAAAATGCTATTTCTTGGTAACCTCCCCCCTTTTCTAAAAATCATAACTTTTGGTTTAGTTGTATTAACTTTTAGTATCCATTCCTTACAATACTTATAATATATGAAGACTTTCCTGCAACTCATTATATTAGTTTGCAAAGATAACTATATCATCTGCATATAATAGCATAAACATTTTAAACATATTGATATCTAATACATCTAAACCACTAAGCATGTATACATTTTCTATATTTAACGTGACGAACGTTCACATTGCCTTACACCTAATAATCAATAAAATGCATCACTTAGATTATTGCAGTGTTTGATTTTAGATTTAACACATGTATACATTGATTTAATTATTTTTAGAATATTTCCTCGAATTTCAAATTGCATTAACTGTCACACAATAATCAAACGTTTGTGAAAAATTGACAAATACACAATACAATTTCTTTCTTTGATTCAGAATTTGCGTAATTAAACCGTGTAATACAAAATTATTATCAACAGCAACCATATTTGATCTAAAACCCGCCTGTGCTTCAATTATAACATTGTATGTTTCCTCTCATTCCTTTAATCTATTATTTAGAACTCTCGTGAAGAGTTTTCCTAAACAGCTAAGTAGAGCTCAACATTATATACTAAACCAAATTACTAAGTACCTACCTAAGAATATGTCAATAATATTCTCATTGTTTTGTGTATTTTGAGCTTGATAAGAGATTCGGTTAAACTGCAAAATAACGAGTGTAAATCGTCTGCTCTGATTCATGAACATATTTTAAAACTTTTAAGTCAATTTGTTTTCTTAGAAATAAGTTATAACACTTATACAACTGGCTATATAGGATTTTATTAAGTACTTCGAATGAGTGAAGCTTTCGATGTTCCTAATTCTAAAATATGCCAGTTAAAATTATTTTGACATCATGTTTTACTAGCATTACCACTACAAATGCGTTTGCAAAAGAATTTTTCGAAACCCTTTCTTTCCAACTATGATTGATAATATTTATCCTAAAGAACTTCAGCTTAATAAAGCTAATATATTTGATAATAACGCTTCTTATCTTGATTTAGATCTCTCGATTGAAAATGGTGAAATAATTAGCAAAATCTATGACAAGAGAGATGTTTAAAATTTTGACATTGTTAATTACCCTCACTTTGATGGGGATGTTCCCCGAGCAACTTCTTATGGGGTGTATGTGTCTCAACTTATTCGTTTTTCAAGAGCTTGTACTCGACTTTAATATTCGTAATCTTTGCATAACTAAACAGCTACTCAATCAGCGTTACCGTTACCATAAACTTTTTAAAAAGGATCTTAAACTCGTTCCCATTCCATATAAGATTTATAAAGATTATTACTTTTGCCTTCTCGTTTGTCTGTTTGCGTGTTTGTTTTTGTGTTTTGTGGTTGGCTGTCGTCCTTGAATGCTGCTTTCCCTGTCCGATATTTTTATCTTTATTTAATGTTAACGCTGAATTACAGTTACTTGAATTTCAAACAATATTCAATTTAAAGGGAGGTAATTTAAGATTATCCATATTTAATATTTCATTTTTTTATTAACGGAGAATCTGCGATAAATGGGTCAAACTGTTATGTTTTTTTCTATTATTTCATATCAATTTTAAGAATTTTATATCTTTAAGCGATCTTTGACTCATGTTATGTGTTTTATCAGCACATTTCATGTTTTCATATAAAGGGAGGGTAACTCTCAAAAGATGTAACAATTTAAACAAAAAATAAATGTTTTACAGACTATGGGTCAAAACAAAATACTTATCACATATCTATTCTAAAATATATTTAAAATAAGAAAATTATTTAAGATACAAAAGTTGATACTTAGAATTTTTGTCGGTGTATATGTTTCCATTTTTATGTAATGGAATGACGTATCGTTCTGACCAATCGTCTGGAAATTAACCTATAGTAAACACTTTATTGAACAATTTACAGAAAGTTGGTGTTAAAATACCTTTTACATGTATAAGAAAATCATTTATAATCATATCCGGTCCGGTTGTTCGATTAGTTTTTAGTTGCTTGATTGAGAAACTCAATAACTTCTTCCTCTGTCAATGTAACATTTAATTTGTCAAACATAATACTAAATTCGCTCTGCTCATATTGCTCATTAAAATACATGATATCTTCATCAGGAACTAAAATCAGGATCTGGATCTTTAATAGCTTTAAAATATTGTTCAAAAGCCGATAAAGGTATATTAGCCAGCAGCCCCTTTCAACATACGCCAATATAACTTTATATAAGCATTTTTATATTTAGCTTTTATAAACAACGAAGTTTTATCTCTATCTTAAGATGTTCTGTATTTTCTTACAACCGTCTTGTAAACCGATCTAGCCTTTACCATATTGATTCTATTTGTGTCAGTTTTGTCTATTCTGTATTTATCTAACATGTATAAGAAATCAAATTTCTTTTCGTAACACTCGTCATTATACCAAGGATTTTCTTTTTTTATTATACATATGTTCGGTTGTTGTAACACCGTTTTCAGAATGTAGCTTACGTTTAAAATATGGTGAAGACACATCTTCAATAAGAGCATTAAAATCGTGAATACATAAGTCAATATCAATATTACTCACACACTGGTTGTTATCTTGTTATTTAATCAGATTAAACTTTCGCCAACATTTGTGTTACTAAGACTTTCAATAAATTCATTTTTGTTCACAGGAAGCATGTCATGTAATGTAAATATTATAGAATTTGTATTTCATTGTGAAAATTGCATACCATGTTACCACAGCATGTTTGTTTCAAATAAATGTTTTTGATGAAAAACAAATGTAAACACCTCTTGTTTTGTTCTAATTATTCGTTTTTATATTAAACATGCATATGCAATAAAATGGATATTATATTTTTATTGGGATATATACATTCGTTCTTCCGCGTATACATATTGTTACGCGGAAGAACTCGAGTGAATATCCGAATACAAATTTAATAACCTATAGGTATTACTATCATATATAAATACAAATCCATATGGAGTCCTCTACACGCCAAACATGAACAGTCTCAATCAAACCGAGACTGCAATGTTTCGTATTTATCGTATTCGGCCGTTTCTACAGGTCCACTCTCATACTCTTTTGTATGTAAAATACAGAACATTAGAATAACTCATGCTTTCTAACGCTCATGTTACATATATGACATCAAATGTAAACGTTCACACAAACATTCCTGCATATAACAATTAAATAACAAATACAATTAAATAAAGAAAACGATTATACAAATATACAAACATTAAAATGTAACTGTTGATGTAAATTGTTTGTTTTATATTAAATGCATATCGACCGTTATTGTTCACTTTAAATGGTTAACTTTAATATGCGTTATGTTTGTAAACAAATGAGAGTCTTGGAAATAAAATTAGCTGAGACTTGGAAATAACGAAACAGTTTACAATTCTGAATGTTCAAAATGATATGTTGTTATGTCGTGAAAATCTGAACAGCTTATTAGTAATAAATGTTAGAAGTTCACATAATACATTTAACTGCCTTTCATGAGCTTATAGAAGGGTCATTCATACGTTATACACGTATTTAAATACTCAGAGTAGAAAACCTGATATAGACACAAAATATTTAACACCATCAAAGCAACAGAAGCAAACAAAACAGTCGTACAGGAAATATAGCATACCCAGAACGTTTTCACTAAAAAAAAACACGCATTCAAGGCATAAATTACAGCAAATTATGCGACATAACAAACAAGAAAGGGTTGACAACATGGGTACCGCCATAGAACGGTCAGTGTCAACAAGGTCACTTGGGTTTATACCAGGTTGTAGGGTGCACCTCTCTTCTTGGCAATTAAGGTTGGCAGGTATTATCCAAGGCTCGTTCATCAGCACTACCTCGTCTGGAAAGCAGAACTGACAAGAAGCATGCAAATAATACATCGTCTGGAAAGCAGAACTGACAAGAATCATGCAAAAAACTACATCGTCTGGAAAAAGGAACAGACAATGAGTATCAAAAGAACGACATCGTCAAGAAAACAAAATGGACAAAACTAAACCTCATTTCCAAATATATGTCTTTTCTGAAAAAAAAAATTTAAACAAATAAGAAAATAATTATTAAAAGATCACTTGCACCTGCGAACGGAGAGGACAATTATTACGAAAAACTCATTCCATAGGGACCATCTCGTAGACGGTGATTATCCAGAGTTAATGGACTACGAAGTGTAGAAAACAGACAAAGCTCGTTCCATATGGACTGCATAGTCTAAAATACAGAGAGGATATTTTTATACGAAATTCGTTCCCTTGCAAATAGGGAGGGTAGGTAGTATTCCTAGCTCGTACCCTATGGTCTGGCTCTTCTAGGGTACAGGGGGCCAATAAGTATTCATTAAGGAGGATATATATTATTCAAAATTTGTTCCCTTAGACTACATCCTCTAGAACGCAGAGAGAATAATTATTATCCAAAGCTCATTATCTGCGGACAACCTCCCTAAGGAGAGGATATTATTATCATGTATTATAAGCTGATTCCCTAGAAAACAGGGAGTATATGTAATATTCAAAGCTCGTTTACTATAAAATACATCGTCTAGAAAACCGTTATTCTAGTATTCAAAGCTCATTCCATATAATACAGAGTAGACAATTATTTGTCAAAGGTAATTCCCTAGAAAACAGAGAATCATAATATGCACAGCTCATTCCATAGAAAACAGAGAATCATTAATATACGAAGCTCATTCCTAGAAAACAGAGAATCATTAATAAGCAAAGCTCATTCCCTTAGGACCACTTCATCTTGCGCACAGAGCGGGCATGCATTATTCAGAGCGGCGCTGCATTCCTGGCAATATACGGCGTCACATGGTATCCCGCCTTTTTCTCCGGTGCATTTGGTCAGCTTAATGTTGTGAAAGCTGCTCTCCTTATGTTCGCAACTGGTACACTCAAGATTGCTTCGATCAGGAAGACAACTAGCTAGAAATGGAAATTTAAACGCAAGCCAGGTGGACAAACGTAGCTTTTCCTTGACCATGCTTTCCTTGTGAGAGGACTTGATTTGTTGTCGCAGGAATTTCAAGAAGCCGACTCGTTTATGTCGTATTTTCTTGTGCAGATACTCTAATCGAGCTTTTTCCTGTTCCGGGTAATAGTATGCGGATATCTTTCGTCTCAGGCGCATTCCATAACCACGAAGTAAGACAAAGATCAGGGCAATAAGGTATAAAACCAACAGAACAGGTATCATGCCAACTGACGGTGCGGTTGCATTTGGTAAACATGTGTCTATTTCTAAACTTGCAGTATAGTTTCTGTCAATATTGAAACCTCCAAACATTGTTCTGTAAAAATCGGCAATTGGACCGGTTCCCTTGACGTTAATTTTGAAACGACCTTGACTTTCGATATCTAGTTCTAATTGGCCATATTGTTTGACTAGCCGGAGAATGTAGTATAGGGAAAAGTCGAATGTAACAACACAAAGACAGAGTAAGAAATGAAGTAGAACCTGAATTATGCCAAGCTTGCAGTAAGCGAGCTCACTTGCGTTCAGCCTCCATGACGACGTTTCAACATAAACACCTTTTTCCTTTTTCTTTAATGGTAGTAACTGTTCTCCTCCTTTTTCGCGAGCTTCGCTATCAAGTTGCTTAAATTGCTTGGTGATGTAAAGATTATCGTATGCGTCCTTTGCTAGATAGTTTCTCAAATACCAGAACGATTGAAAAAATATCAGAGCAAGTGACAACGATAACACCTTTTTAGCAACTGACAGGAAGTTCCCAAAAGCGTTGACCTTTCCGGATATATCTTTATTGACCTCCTCTTTGATTGCAACAACTGGCTTAGACGTGTTGGCGTTAGCACTAAATTCGCCGTTTACTTCTACGTCAACCACAAAATAACTAACAGCAACTTGTACAGAGGATCTGCAAGAAAACGCATGCGTTTTTTAAACATGAGAATTATATATAAATTGGCACAAATAAGTCATTGACAAGTAAATATATTGGCTATTATCGATTAGTTGTTAATTTAAACATGGTCGTATATATAAATAAAATATAAAAAACATACATATAGAACAATAACCACACTGCATTGTCATTGCATTATTATTATTATTATTATTATTAGATTTATTATTATTAGTAGTAGTAGTATTGTTGTTATAATTGTTGTTATATCTATAATTATTATTATTATTATTAATATTATTATTATTATATATATAATTATTATTATTATTATTATTATTATTATTATCGAACTAACCGTGTCTTTCTCGCCGCATCAGTAATGAAGTTATCGACAACCTTGAGCTGATCGCAAACTGTGACTATCTTGAACAACTCACTGCAAGCCGAAAGGCAGATAGAACTGAAAACAAAACTGTTTGTTTTAAATTCGTTTCTACGTGATCATCTTTGTGGTTTACTTGTATTGCCTTTTAATGCTGCCTAGTGTGTTAGAGGATATAGCCTGGCGGGGATTTTACACTGTCCCATTGAACCGCGGAACTACGGCTCTTGTTGTCGACGATCTCCAAGTCCCACAGACCAGGTATTGATCTGGCCAGATATAATCCCGCAGGAAATATTTTATTTCTGAACTAAATGGTTGACAGAAGTGAAGTCAAATGCAGTACTGATTTGAATTATACTCCTCAAATTAATTTAAGGACCACAAAATAGAATAATAATAATTACTTAATCTTTAATATTATGGATTTTATATTCATATAAAAAGTTAATAAGGTGTGTAACATAACGACTAATTCAACTAAACTTCAAAACTGTAAAAAGACAGTTCACTGTTCAATTACAACACTTTAAAAAATTACCCAAATCTAAACATGGTCCTTTAATTATTTTAAAGAGTATAGTATATCTCCTTAAAGCCAATTACTCCGGCAATTAGCACTAAGTAGTTCAAATATCCAAAGCAGTTTGAAGAAATGAATTAAGGTCGGGTAGGAGCGGGCAGGGGATTGGGTAGTGGTGGGGGATGGGAGGGACGCGCGGTTGTGCTCAGAGTTAGTAATTAATATTAAGCAAATATGAAAAATCTTTCGCCGAGAAATACCAATCTTTCATCCATAGAAATATAGTAATCTGTCCTGTACAGAAAGTCCTAGTTGTTTTAATAGTAAGCGTGAGGTTTTGGTAATTACCACAAACATGAAAGGGTTGACAATAGGGGTACCGCCTTGAAACGGCCATTGGCACAAATGCCCCTGGGTGTTTAAGCCAGATTATGGCGTGCACCAAACCTCACTCTTACAGGCCTATTATCATCCGAATAAAACGGGCTATATCCCGTTAGAAACCCGTTGAAAAATAATTTATTTCTATTTTTTAAATGACGTCTTAACAGTTAGCGGGCGTGACGGGAAATATATTACCTCCTCCAGAACCAATCTGCAGTGATTAGTTTAATAAACTATGTACGAAACGCTATTTTAAAAATAATTTAAATTATTGAAAAAATATGAAGCGGCATAATAACTGCGTTTGATGCTGGAAGACCTTAACTGTTGTTGTTTTTTAAAACATCCCGTATAATGGTGTAATACATTCGTCAAAATATATGTAAGGTAAGAATTAAAACATTTCTAACGGATTTATATTGCTCGCGGTAAGAGAAACTGTTGTTTGGCGCATCGAAATCGAGTCCGAGGCGGTTTGATATTAATTAGGAGCGATGGTGACAGGGATGGATACGTTAAATGATGAAGACGAATAGCAGGCACGGAAATTGTGTACGATAAAAACGAAAGGTTAACAAAAAGGAACAGGAAATGTAGCATTCAAAGACCACAGTCAGCCACAAACACGCACAGAAACAAACAACAACTACAAAGGATATAAGGCAAGATATGATATCACAAACAAAAAAGGATTTACAATTATGGAACGGCCAGTAGCAACAGAATGCCGATGGGGGTCTAAACTAGGTATTAGGGTGCCTCAAACCTCACTCTTACCTTATTGTCAGTTCAATAAAACGGGAAAGTGTAAATAAAGATATGCCCGCCAGGTTATATTCTCTAACAGACAAGGCAGCATTAATAATGAAATTAATATAACACATAAATGATCATGGATATATAATATAAGACAAACAAAAGCCTAGAAAGGCACAAAGCAAGTAGTCAATTACTTTGCAGAAGCCAGAGCAACAAGAGAACAAACCTTTAAGGGTACGACAAGATGATATTTAAGACAAACCTCAAATGTCACCGTCCTGTGGACTGCAAAGCAATAAAAGATGCACCATCATGCAAAGATAATCTTAAGTATAAGAGACATGCTGAAGGGAAATTAACGATATATCACCTTATAAGTGGAAGACCATTACACTTTGAGTTGCACTCGTTCACTGCTGTTTGTATAGGATCTCTGCATTTCTGCAAAATAAAAAATGCATTATACACTAGCGATGTTATATGTTCTATAACGGGTATTTCTTTGCATTAGTGATGTTTTAATTAAAAAATATAACAAATTGAAAGGGACAAATGACCGTCACTTGAGATTCACTTTGAGACAAACCGCCCGACTCACTGTAAATAAACCGACATTTTCAAATGATAATATAAACGTTATGTCACAAATAGGTTTTTTTTTCATTTTTGCTTTAATTTTCCTTTCAGAAGGATAGCAAATATAAATTGTGTTTATCCCGGACACAACTTTTGAAAAAACCCTCCTGTCAAATAAAATATATCCATAAACTATGTATAAGAATCGTTTGAATACCTGAACAATTGTCTGTAATTCTTTTTTAGCGGTATCCATTCCTTTGTCAATTTCATCAAGTGCTTTTCTAACTTCGCCAAATGATTCGTCAATTTGTTTCGAAACAACACTCAAACGTTGCTTTTGATCTTGAATGTATTCTGTGACTTCTATGATTGGCTGAGCGAGCTGTTTCTGTAATGCTCTCGTCTGATTGGCTGCAAGTTCTATGATGCATCCCATACTATTTCCGGTTTCTTTAGCATTATGGGTAATGTTTGTAATCGGATTCGATATCATGATGCCAAAAATGATAGACAGGAAAACGGCTCTTCCCTTTCCGGTGAAGAAATTGGGAAACACAAGTGCCATAATACATCTGCATAGCGACGAAAAGGCCAGACACAAGCTCATTATAAGAGTAACAACTATTACAATAATGCCAGCTTCCAGTGTCTTGTATCCAAAACTAAAGACTAGTACTAGAAAAAGTAGTCCACCTATGACTAGACCAGCTAATGACCCAAACACAGCTTTTAGAGTCTTGTTTTCTTCCTTGCCGCTGTGGAATAACTTATCAGTGTTTGCTTTCAGTTCTTGCAGACGCTCCATCTTCATTTTGTGATATTTTCCATCGTTTTTGGCCTTGGCTTTCTTTGGTTCATCAGTTGTGGTTTGAACATCATCGTGGTGGCTGTCATACGATTGCTCGAATGATGAGTCTTGCCATGAGAGGACAGACTCAGGAACGCTGAGGGAGTGTTCTACTTTGACGTCATTGAAACGAACCCTTTGTAACGTACTCTCTTTCTTGTCGGTAGCATCTATCTTGAAGATGTCGCCGATCGGTATTTCTATTTTCCTTCCTGATTCTGTGCTGTCGTCTGTTAGTGAAAAATGAAAAGCAAAGATATGAGAAATAATTTCACAACTTCATAAAAGACAAAAAAAAAGAAAGAATTTTAAGTAGTTTTAAATAACTGTCGGTTCCTACACAGTAAAAACACTAATATCTTCCTTGAAAGTTTTGTTTTTTCAAGACGTCATATCGCATTTTGTCATGAATAATAACTGAGTTTTTTCTCGGAGTAAAATAATGCTTTTTTATACTTAACACGCGTAATTATAAAACCAACAATGCCGATAAAGATTTCCTTTAGACATACATGTTGCCCACTGTGTCATCTACTAATACGTACAACATAAGGATATCAGTGTATATACAATCTTCAAAGAAGAAAGAACTTTTTAATTTAAGTAAATATTTGTTTCAGATGTTCTATTCCAAATATTATTTCTTAAAATATACTCAAGAACATCCTCACATAAAATGTTATTTTATATATAATTATTTTTTGTTTTTTGATATCCTTGGATTATTGATTAAAATGTGTGATTTATATGAGCTATGATTAATTAAGGAGTATTGAAAATTGAACTATAAGTGAGTGTGTAGAAGTATGTGTAACCTGTCATGTGATTATAATTATGTATTACAAATTATGTATGTAATGATGAGAAACTGTAAAAGTTGAAGTCAATAAAGTATCTATCTATCTATCTATCTATCTATCTATCTATCTATCTATCTATCTATCTATCTATCTATCTATCTATCTATCTATCTATCTATCTATCTATCTATCTATCTATCTATCTATCTATCTATCTATCTATCTATCTACCTACCTACCTACCTACCTACCTACCTACCTACCTATCTATCTATCTATCTATCTATCTATCTATACATGTTTGTGAAAGTGTTATAAATATCATAAAGCACTAGTATAATAAATACATGTATGTGCAAATGAAGGCCCAATCATCGCTCGGTACTTTGAGTTATTTTCCCTTCGGTTCACGGAATTACTGTATCGACGAAGCAGTTCCGATTAATCTGTGTGATACGGCTGCGACACGACACATTACTATTATTAGGTATTTTCCCTTCAGCTCGGCCTCGTCGATTTCCGTTACCGTTAACAATACCGGATTACAGAATCGATGAGGCAGTTCCGATTGCCTCGTTGCATTCCGTCACTCAGGAACGCACATTTACCGATTACGGAAACTGACAAAGAGTCCCGATTGGATCTGTGTGATACGGAACAGCAATAAATGTGCGTTATGTGGTCCTTAATATAGTAGTAATATTTTACTTTTATTGTCGTTTCTTACGGATAGCGGGAGGTGTACAGTACCGGTTCTACCAAGGAAAAGTGGGTGGTCTGCCTCCACCACAAAAATTCGGCCGTCATATATAACCTTTACTTGTATTAAAAATGACGTAATTCAGCATACAAACAAACAAACAAACTTTTATTGTCGATTCTTACAGATGGCTGGAGGTATACAGTATCAGTTCTGCCCGGAATTAGTGGTAGAACCTCCTCTCAGGAAAAGTGGGTGGTCTGCCTCCACCACTAAAAATCGACCGTCATATATTATAGCCTATAATTATCTGAAAAAAATACTTTAAACACCAAACCAACAAACAAACAAATTGATAGTCAGAACAACAAGAAATGGAAAGAAAACAAAACAATACCCGTTTTATTATTTTCTTCATTTCCCTCATTCCCATCGTTTTTTTGCAGCTTGAGTCTAAATGTTTTTTCTGGCTTCGTTGACCGCAGTCTATTTGCGTCAAAGGTGTTGGCTTTATTAGAAAGCGTCCTAGATCGCTGAATGGGGTCAAGGTCATCTACTAGGTGCGCCTGAAGTGCTTTCTTCTCCTGGATCTGTTTTGAAACATTGGCATAGCCCGGCTTCTCCGGTGACGGAGGAACGTTGCCTCGTTTAGCTATTATGAAGGTGAAAAGACAAACCATTAAAAAGCAACAACATTATATTACAACAACATGGTGGTCATTTAAGTTGACCCCAGAATTATGTGTGTATTTAATAAAACCGACAGCATTATTTCATTTTATTTTATTTAAATACCAGGCAGATAGATATTGACGAGTATAAACCTGTAGACAGTTATTTTGTCAACTTAAATTAAACCTACCAATTTGTAATAGATAGAGTCTAGGTTTATTAAACACCGAAATGGGCGTAGTCCATCGAGGTTTATAAATAATCAACGAGCTGAGACAGACACTATCCAGGGTCTCCCAAAGAAATAATTTAATGGATAGGGGGAATTAAATATGAATGGCGTGGGGTGGGCGGGCGAGAGAGGTACCCTTCGGGTGACCAATATTTTTACGGATCATGATTTATTTAGATGTAATTTGAAGTATATTTCAACGTAAATGAAAGCATTTTTAAGAAGCATAGCCTACAAGGAGCTATTTATAGACATGTATAAATAATGCATTTTGGAGATGCTATCTGTTTACTTAGTGACTATGTCCGTACTCTAAATTCCATTTATTGGAAGTTAGAGTATAGTAAAGCGCCGCCCCTTTGTCTTATCCTGCATTCACCTAAGGCAATTTCGCCGACCATACTACAATACAAACATTACAGTGGTAGCGAGATGCGTGAAAGGGGCAAATTAATAAACCAAATACCAGGGAAAGGAGCGTTATCGTCGTCATTTTCCGATTCAACACACGCTATAGGAAATGCTCCAGTTTCGCCGGTCCTTTCGTTGTATCCGATGAACCAAGTTTCGTCAACCACGTGCACGGCCGATAATACATCGCCTATCGTCAAGGTGATTGATTTTGAGGTGTCTGATCCAGTGTAATTGCGTATTGCTCGAAACATCTTATTTTATCTGTCAAAATATATCATCACAATGCTATTACAATCCCGCTACACGAGCATTAAACAAGCTAACAATAAGTATATGCTTAAAACAATAACAACAAAACCCGCCAAGTACAGGCTAACTTTATACCAGAGTATCAAATATAAAGTATGTGACTTTTAAGTGGGCGGTAGTTAGCATATTTCACTACCGTTCATAAATCTCAATCAACCCGAGACTGCAATATTTCGTATGTGTCGTGTTCGGCTGTTTCCAAAGGTCCACTCTAATACTATACTATTTATATAGCACAGTGGCGTTGCTTGTGCAGTGTGGCGACAGTAAAACGTCTCCCCGCGCTTGTAATCAGGCCTGTTATTCATTCGATCTTTGGAGATCGCTGAGCCCGATACTTATATTTAGTTATCGGTGGTACATTTTCAATTGCTTTTGTTTTCTTATTTAATTTTCGGTGGTTCCACTACTCCGGCCGATAAAAGGCTTTGGGTATTGTTTAACCACTCATAGGATATGTTGTCTGCTTTTTAATTTAGTCTTTTGGCTGTTACTTGTGATACGCAGGCTTCATAACCGCTGCTCCTAACTAAATTCCATTTTGTTTATTTCGCTCTTCAGGGCATAGTATTTTGTTAGATACTGGGACCATACGCCGCTGGACATGAGGGAAGCAAATATATATATGTCCACCGCCGTATGCATGCCATCTTCGGGATAGTTAAAATTATGTACTATTGATTTTATGAGTATTGAGTTCTGCTCAACCCGGGGCTAGACGGCGTGAGCGGTAGCTAGCATATTTCACTACCGTTCATGAACAGTCTCAATCAAACCAAGACTGCAATATTTCGTATGTGTCGTGTTCGGCCGTTTCCAAAGGTCCACTCTCCTTTTTAAACCTGCTTTTAGGAGACAAAAAATCTGCACTCTAGATTTGTATATAGTATTTAGCAAAGAGTTTTAAGAAAAACAATCTAATCACGAGATACATAGGCATCAACCGGAACATCTGTCAAAGGAAAAATACCTTCGAAATATATAAGGCAATTCGGCATTAACTTTCGCCTGGAATCTTAATCATGTCAATAAAGGAAACAAATACACTTAAGTAAATCAAATTAAAATGTATTGCAACAACCTTACATGCGGCATATAGCTTAAAACAAAACAAAACTATTTTTAAAAAAAACAACATTTACTCACCTCTGGAATTATATAATTTATCCAAAATTAACAAAAATAATAAAAATCATTATAATTATTTTGCTAATCTATAATCTCGTGTCTTTAAGGTGGTTGGTTTATTAAACATAACACAATATAAGCATCGAATAAGCAAAAATTCAAAACATTGTCTTTATTAATATTTTCTAAATGTTCGTTTCATCGGCCGACCTTTACCTCGAAGCTCGATATAAGTTAGCCTGGTTCCATGGCCTCCAATAATGCTTTGCTTCTCTACACAACATCATGGGAGGGCAGGGAACCAGGCTAGAAATAAGTGTGTCCATGACGAATCGAGATCGAAGTGTCCCGGGAAGTCTGGATCGGAAATGATAGGGAATAGGAAACAACCGCTCAATAATCAATATATTGTGGCCAGATTATATATTAAACATAATGATAGTGCGCTTAATGTTAGAAGTGAATGACATGAGATGAGTGCTCCTGACGGGCATCCGTTTTACGATGAATACTGTTAAAGTCCATAACCTAAAGATCACAAGTGTATTTAAAGGGAAACATGGCAATCTTCATTTGGCCCAGTAAATAGCGCGGTGGACTTGAAACCAGAGAACACGGGTTCAAGCTTCACCAACGCCACTGAGTTTCTTTTGTTTGTCAGGGCAAGAAAATGTGTCCTGAGCCTCGTCCTTTGGCTGGTGAGTTAAACCGGGTGGTCAGCTGCTCCAAGCACGTTAAAGAAACCATAGGAGTCTATATACTTTAGTAAGAGTACAGCAGGTTACCGGATTCCTCTGTAATCTCAATGTAATTTGTTTTTTCATATTATTAATTGTTGGTTATTTTCCACCAATAATATATTTTAATATATGGTAGAATAATGAAGAAAATTGAAACTCCGGATGTTATATAGAGGACTTGACATGGCTGTCTGGTTAATATTGAATGTATTAAACAAGTTGGTTGAAATAACATGATCATATCAATTGTATCCATTGTGTTTAATAAATTCAATATTAAATTAGCACGAATGAGAGATTCTATTTATCACATAACTCCAAAAACGTCCTCATAAGGAACCTTTAAAAGATATAATTAGTAAGATTTGAAAGCAAAACACTCAACTATTCATAAATATAAATGAAACGGGCCTTAACTATATTGCTTCCTTGTCATGCGTCATGTAGTGCTTCCGGTAAACACACTTGTGAACGTATTTAAATATACTTACACGTAAAACATCTGGATTTACATTCATACGATGTATTTCTAGACCATGTCCATATTTCCGAAACAACAGACAAAATTAAAATAAAAAGCGTCTTTTATTTTTTAATATACCATAAATGATAATAAGTACCAGCTTTATATATGAAATCAATAAGTTAATCGGAAACGGCACTCAATAAATAATTTGTCTGATTCATGGTCAGGCCATGCAAAATAATTTGCTTCTAAACTAAAAGGCTGCCAACAAGACATGTATATACTAGCATACTGGCACGGTTTTAACGGAATTTCTGCTGGCGGGGAGGGTTGGGTGGGTTGAGGGAGCAGTTTGACTGGTGGAGTGAGGTGGAGAGAGGCGTATTAGCATAACACTTGTATCTGACTAACGTATATAATGCCACTACCTGTGTGGTTCCCGGGACAGAATAGTGCCATTTCTTACCCAAGCACAGAGGTAAAATCCCCTCCTCCACACCCACACCCCCACCCCAAAAACAAATCATGTTCATTTGTCATTTGTATCACGTTCTTAAAAAGTTGTCATCATAGTTCCCGTATTTTTGAGTGCGTGGTTCCAGCGAAAAGTTGGGTGTGCTTACAACAGAATTTGCATTCTGGTTCTAGAACCATTCTACATAATTATTTGTACTATCTGATGGGTCTGGAATGTTCATTCTTGCTGACGCCATAAAATCTTTTTGTGTGTCTGTTTTTTTTTAAACCCAGTTCAATTCAACTTGTACTGAATGTATGTCGCTTTCTCTTGGATGCATTTTTATATTGCCAGTTATGGCAAACCTCAGTCAACACTATAGGTATTTTAGTGTATCCCCTTAATGGTTTGTTTTCTTCTTTCTCTGGGTTCTGCCAAGTCAACGAGTACTTGCTTTGTGGCTTTCTAGGCTTTTTTATATATTATATATTTATAATCATTTATGTGTGTTACTTATATTGCTATTAATGTTGCCTTGTTTGTTAGACCATTCCAAGGCGGTAGCCCTATTGTCAACCCATTTAAGTTTGTGATGTCACATCTTGCCTTTTATTCAACTGTGTAGTTGCTGTTTCTGTGCGTGTTTGTGTTGACTGTGGTCCTTGATTCTGTGCATGTTTGTGTTGACTGTGGTCCTTGTTTCTGTGCGTGTTTGTGTTGACTGTGGTCCTTGTTTCTGTGTGTGTTTGTGTTGACCGTGGTCCTTGTTTCTGTGCGTGTTGTGTTGACTGTGGTCCTTGCTTCTGTGCGTGTTTGTGTTGAATGTGGTCCTTGTTTCTGTGCGTGTTGTGTTGACTGTGGTACTTGTTTCTGTGCGTGTTTGTGTTGACTGTGGTCCTTGTTTCTGTGCGTGTTTGTGTTGACTGTGATCCTTGTTTCTGTGCGTCTTTTTGTTGACTGTGGTCCTTGTCTGTGCTTGTTTGTGTTGACTGTGGTCCTTATCTGTGCGTGTTTGTGTTGATTGTGGTCCTTGTTTCTGTGCGTGTTTGTGTTGACTGTGGTCCTTGTTTTTGTGCGTGTTTGTGTTGACTGTGGTCCTTGTTTCTGTGCGTGTTTGTGTTGACCGTATTCTTGTTTCTGTGCGTGTTGTGTTGACTGTGGTCCTTGTTTCTGTGCGTGTTTGTGTTGACTGTGGTCCTTGTTTCTGTGCGTGTTGTGTTGACTGTGGTACTTGTTTCTGTGCGTGTTTGTGTTGACTGTGGTCCTTGTTTTTGTGCGTGTTTGTGTTGACTGTGGTCCTTGCTTCTGTGCGTGTTTGTGTTGACCGTATTCTTGTTTCTGTGCGTGTTGTGTTGACTGTGGTCCTTGTTTCTGTGCGTGTTTGTGTTGACTGTGGTCCTTTTTTCTGTGCGTGTTGTGTTGACTGTGGTACTTGTTTCTGTGCGTGTTTGTGTTGACTGTGGTCCTTGTTTCTGTGCGTGTTTGTGTTGACTGTGGTACTTGTTTCTGTGCGTTTTTGTGTTGGCTGTTATTCCTTGTTTCTGTACGTGTTTGTGTTGACCGTGGTCCTTGTCTGTGCGTGTTTGTGTTGACTGTGGTCCTTGTCTGTGCGTGTTTGTGTTGACTGTGGTTTTTGTTTCTGTGCGTGTTTGTTTACTGTGGTCCTTGTTTCTATGCGTGTTGTGTTGACTGTGGTCCTTGTTTATGTGCGTGTTTGTGTTGACTGTGGTCCTTGTTTCTGTGCCTGTTTGTGTTGACTGTGGTCCTTGTTTCTGTCCGTGTTTGTGTTGACTGTGGCCCGTGTTTCTGTGCGTGTTTGTGTTGACTGTGGTCCTTGTTTCTGTGCGTGTTTGTGCTGACTGTGGTCCTTGTTTCTGTGCGTGTTTGTGTTGACTGTGACCTTGTTTCTGTGCGTGTTTGTGTTGACTGTGGTCCATGTCTGTGCGTGTTTGTGTTGACTGTGGTCCTTGTATGTGCGTGTTTGTGTTGACTGTGGTTCTTGTTTCTGTGCGTGTTTGTGTTGACTGTGGTCCTTGTCTGTGCGTGTTTGTGTTGACTGTGGTCCTTGTTTCTGTGCGTGTTTGTGTTGACTGTGGTCCTTGTTTCTGTGCTTGTTTGTGTTGATTGTGGTCCTTGTTTCTGTGCGTGTTTATGTTGACTGTGGTCCTTGTTTCTGTGCGTGTTTGTGTTGACTGTGGTCCTTGTTTCTGTGCGTGTTTGTGTTGACTGTGGTCCTTGTTTCTGTGCGTGTTTGTGTTGACTGTGGTCCTTGTTTCTGTGCGTGTTTGTGTTGACTGTGATCCATGTGTGTGCGTGTTGTGTTGACTGTGGTCCTTGTATGTGCGTGTTTGTGTTGACTGTGGTCCTTGTTTCTGTGCGTGTTTGTATTGACTGTGGTCCTTGTCTGTGCGTGTTTATGTTGACTGTGGTCCTTGTTTCTGTGCGTGTTTGTGTTGACTGTGGTCCTTGTTTCTGTGCGTGTTTGTGTTGACTGTGGTCCTTGAATGCTACATATCCTGTTCAACTTTCAAATCTTCTTTTACTGGATTTTTATCTTCTTCTCTTATGTCATTATACTAAGCAGCTTCTCCGTGTCCGGGATAGTAAAGACGCTGCGTCTAAAACGTACTCGCCTCTCTCCGATACGGGTTCGAATCTTACTGGGAGTTCGACTTGTTAAGTGAGAAAGTGACCATTCTTACGGATGGCGGGGGTATACAGTGCTTGTTCTTCCCAGGAATAAGTAGGTGGTCTGCCTCCATCACAAAAGAACGGCCGTCATTTGTGGCCTAACATGTGCTAAAACATGACGTAAAGCAAACAAACAAACAAATCGTCTCATACTATTCTAATGTTATTCTAGTAAGCAAATTATCGATTAACAATGGATAAAATTTCTCATTAGAGCTGCATGTGTTTGCTTCGAGTGGGTTCGAAACCTGGCAGTAGCTGCTGTGTGATGGGTTCGAAACCTGGCAGTAGCTGCTGTGTGATGGGTTCGAAACCTGGCAGTAGCTGCTGTGTGATGGGTTCGAAACCTGGCAGTAGCCGGCTGTGTGATGGGTTCGAAACCTGGCAGTAGCTGCTGTGTGATGGGTTCGAAACCTGGCAGTAGCCGGCTGTGTGATGGGTTCGAAACCTGGCAGTAGCTGCTGTGTGATGCGTTCGAAACCTGGCAGTAGCTGCTGTGTGATGGGTTCGAAACCTGGCAGTAGCTGCTGTGTGATGGGTTCGAAACCTGGCAGTAGCTGCTGTGTGAGAATATGTCCATCCTTGTTCTCATCTTCCGCTTAGTTTGTTGTTCAAAAATGACCTTACATGTGTTAACTGGACGTAAAACCCCATTTAATTTCATTTCCCTTTTATAAATACTAACATAGAACGTGTATTCGTTTTGTTGTCAACCGGACCGAAACCGGACCGAAAGTAGTGAATAGGTCTAGCCTAATTTGAGCAATACACTTATAATACACATAATGAATCTGCAGTTACTAATAATTCACGCGATATTACATGCATTGGCCGAGTTTTAATCATGTTTACTAACAATTCCTTATAAGTATATGTAGACCGATTTACAAGTGCGTCGTCACAAGAACAGGCTACTAGTCATTAACGGGGCTGGTGGTGATCTGGGAGATGTTTGTTTGGATAGTGTTTTACGTCATTTTAGCACATGTAAGGCCATATATGACGGTCGATTTGTTTGTGGTGGAGGCAGACCATGCCATCTTTCCTGGGTAGAACCAGTAATGTATACCCGCCATCAGTAAGAATCGACACTTCCTCACTTGACAAGTCGGCCTCCTAGTGGGATTCGAACACGCAGCGGTGAGAGGCGAGAACATTTTAGACGTAGCGCCTTGACTATCCCGGCCACGCATGCGCTGTCCATCTGGATGAGCAATTGGTGCCAGTAAAATACAGTTTAACGGCTCATCAACACAGTATAGGTTATTTAGAGCCGCCCCAGAGAGAGGAGGAGGAGGGGAAGGATGCACCGGTACACGGGACCGCCCGGTTTACATCCCCGTCCAAGGACGAGGCTAAGCGAAAGTGTCTTGCCCAAGAACACACCGACGAAACTCAGTGGCACCACGGAGGATTGAACCCGGAACATCCGGTAACAAATCCGCCGCGCTACCGACTGCGCCATGCCAGCCCTCCAATACAAATACAAGGGACATGGTTCAGTTCATATGAAATGTGCACATGCATTAGATAAGCCGCATATTAAGTTTGGTCGAAAGCTCTCAAAATGGCGGCTTCCATTTCAACACAACCTTTAAATGATCATTATCATCTGATTTTGATTATTCTTTCACCCTTTTCCAAATTGTTCAGAACTCTCCATAAGAGTGTTGTCTGTGTCGCTATATTCCCTTAACACAGTGCGACAATAGATAAAGGTCATCCAAAAGTAGTGCATACATCCAAAAGTAGTTAATACATCCAAAAGTAGTTCATACATCCAAAAGTAGTTCATACTTTTGGTAGGAACATAATGCTGTCATATAGATGTAAGAGCGTACAAAGTTCGAAAGCTGTATGTGTTTTTGGAATCTACGTGATGGACTTAATGTTCTCCGGCCATGTTTTGTTTCATGAACATGTTTATGTTTATTTAAATCGAAATCAATACACAACAATAGATATTTTCAATTCGCACATTGCAATATCTGTGAAAAGCGAGAATAAGATTTTATTTGTTGAAGTAGAAAACTTTGAACAGGTAAATTAATCCACAATGTATTCATCAATTAACTGGCAATAGTTGTGCAGCTATACAATTCAGATTTACCTCATTTCCCCGTGCAGTCACGCAGTGGTAAAAGAAGGATCTACGTCATACAAATACTTATTTTTACATACAACTTAGTAGCGGTTTTAAATATATGTTCCTCTCCGAGACTATCAAGAAATGTTCATATGATGTTTAAGAGTTAAATTTGTTAATGGATAATACTACAAAAAGGGTGGCCATTCACCTTTAATAAAATAATTTCATGTAAATTAACACAGTGCGAAAAGCAAATAAAGGTCATTCATCTAAGAGCGACTGTACAAACGCAACATATCATTATGTGCTTCATTTTAAATGAAATGTTTTAGTTGTGTAAATCATTAACATTAATTCATAGGATTTTTTAAGACTCTTATAGATTCTTGTTGTGTGATATATACAACGGTAAGCATTATAAACAACAGATGAATTAATATTTATGATTTAGCAATCAAACTCCAAACATATGTATGTAGCTTATTTTAATGTATACTTGCATTATATATGAAACCGAAGCACAATGAGGGTTCTTCATTTGTTTTGGATCGACACCAATCCCTTCTAGATTGACACCAGTACCTTTAAATGAGCCGCTTATTACTTTAGGTTTAATTATTTAAGAAATGATTGGTCTTGAAATCTCGACGACTCCGTGTGTTTTTGTTCTTAAATCAAAAAAATTGTTCGCTGGCAGTTGTAGATATAATTAAATAAAAGAGTAGTTCGATCAGAAATCAATAATTTCTTATTACATCAAAGCATCATGAATATTATTAATGATTTATGCACCAAAAACTGGCAGAGTTTTCCCGACCAAACTATTTCATTACCAATAATTTATTCGATCATATGAATATGCAACTGAAACTAAAACACATTACGATGGTTTTACTCATGTTTGAATTAACACCCATTATTCTTTCAGACCGACATCAGTCCGTTTAAATGGGTGTACATCAGACGTGTGTGGTTGTCTATGTCACAGACACCTATTGATTTTCCCATAGGCCTCTATTATAGCCTTTAGGGCTACCCTGATTTCCTTATATCTCTTAGCCATATATGGCACCACTTGCCTGAAACTTACATCCAAGTGCCATGTAATGAGGAACCTTTTTAATAGCTAAATGAAAAATTAGTCGTTTCTGGCTCCGAAGCGACATCCCCTCAGTTTTGCAGTGGTTTTCCTGCCAAATGTCAGCGTGTTTTCAGTCATAATTTTAAAAAACCTCTACAAAAGTATGTATTAAATGTTCCATTTTGAAGAAAACATATTTATGTTTCAATGCTCAAGTTGTTTTATTTCAGTCATTATTTTTATCCAGTCCATGACTTCACATTGGTAAACATAAGTCTCGGATCCCTAGACTTTTTTGAAAAACCACAGTCTGTTTTTATTTAGTAGACACAGACCTATCTGTGTGTCCGACTTAATATTGACAACTAATGATATTGTCTTTTCGTACGGGCCTAGACAACCATGGACATAACGAATGAGCCTAAACATGAATGCTTATTTGCACGAAAAATGATTTTTCACAGTTACATGTGTTATCCTAGGTTACGCACCAGTGTTATTATAGCAGTTATTTCAAACTTTACGCCTGAAAAACACGGTGATAACAAGATATGTTAATACGGAATTTGTAATATAAATTGAAACACGTTTAACATTTTAGAACCTTCTAACACAAACAGGGATAGAGTTTTGATAAACGGTTTTGTAGTCTAATGTTGCTGTTATTTGTCGGGTTAAGAAACAGCATCAAATATAAACAAACACATTCTGATAATTAATTATTATAATATGTGTAAATAATCAAATATTCAAAAACAATAATTTCAAATGTACTATATGTGTTATGTTTTTGGTTTAACTCAGTTGTGTATATTGACAGTGGGGAATAACGTACACAATGCGAACAAGGTGAAATAGACAATAATTAAATTGGACTTTATAGTGGCACCAACATCTTAGATCATAATGCAACTTTTTCAGCTTCCATTGGTGGAGAAAGATCCCAGGTGCTACTCCGTGCAATTTTCGGACGCTTCCTCACGTTATGATTCCAGGTCACATGAGTGCTCGAACCAACTGCGGTAAGGGACAAGTGTTTCGAGTCAGAGACTCTATTCACTCGCCATGAACGCCCTACGAAACAGAAGACGCCCCACGAAACAGAAGACGAAAAGAGGAAAACACTTTTTATGTTAGAATATTTACTTTATTACAAAACTTAACATTTTCGATTTTAAGAATAACATTTATAAACGATCATAAACATTTAACATATATGAACTACATTTTCCTGTGTTACACCCTCAGCTCCTAGACCCCCGTGTGGTTCCCAGGCAAGACAAGGGCCACTGCTTATCCAAGCAAAGGTAAAATCCCCAATCCGACGAATTCATGATCATTCTGTCAATTGTGTCATGTTCACTAAAGCGTTGAACCATCATCCCTGTATTGTTTCAGGTGCTACTTGAGTCGTGGCAGAAAACAATGTGTGTGGCTCCAGCGACACATGGAATGTTGTGTACAACGTAAGTTGCAGCAAGTCTGCAGTTCTGCAGGTGAAAAGCTACTACTGTGCATTTCAGTGTCCCTATATAGACGTCGAATACGAATCGAGTTATTTTTTTATTACTTGATATATGTTTTCATACCTGATATGGTTAGACAGAATGAAAATAGACGCTCCTTGCTATGTTTACAATGTTGCCTTAGCTATCCGTTATGCTTCACAAAGCCTAAAATTCATTTTGAACCCCTTGTTTACATTGTAAAAAACAACATGGCGGCATCATTTTTAGAAATTGTCGTCTGCGCATGTCTGTTACTAGGGTTCGGATGTACCAAGTAAAACGTAGCTTACGTAGTGATGTTATTGTTCCATGTTCAGCACCTCCAGCAAACGATCATACTTATATTTTATTTTGGACTGAAAAACATTATATCTAGCAAATAAAAGGTAGGTAAATAGTATACTGCGTTTATATTTTATTATTTACACCACTATTGGTCAACTGATTTTTTAAGCCACCTACCCAAGACAAATGGAATGTTCCGCCGTCGCCATTTTGGTTTTCGGCTGTCAATAAAATAACATGTAAACAATGGGGATAAAAATGAATTTATGGCTTTGCGAAGCTTAGAGGATGGCTACGCGAAGATTGCAAACAGATTCAAGAACGTCCGTTTTCATTCTATTCAATTATGTCAGGAAATGAAAACATATAGAAAGTAATACAAGAGGCCCAAGAGGGCCTGTGGACGCTCTACTGGCTAACATGGCTCTTATAACATCAATGAAGCGAGTGACTGCCATTTACGTTTTTTTGAAAGTTTCGGGCAAAAAACAGCTTTTTAACTAAATCATGAAGGCCATACCGTATTAACGAGGCAAAATATAGCATTTTTAACTAAATCACGAGCCATAACTCCTCTGTTACTGGTCCGACTGGTCCAACATAGAGCTAAAAAAAAAAATATATATATATATATATATATATATAAAGGAATAATTTCCAACAAAAAAAAATATGAAAAAAAAAAAATAATAATTTTAAAAAAAAAAAAAAAATAATAATAATAATAATAATTAAAATAAAATTAACAATAATATCAAAAAGACAGTCGTAAAAGCTGGTAAAGTTTGGCAAAGATCAGATGCAAAATGAAGGCCCTATCGTACGAGGAGGCAATTTATAGCATTTTTAACAATATCAAGTGCCATAACTCCGCTGTTACTGGGTCGATTTGGTTGTTTTTCGAACCTGACCAAGCTTTCATAGACATTAACAATCTGATGAAGTTTGGTAAAGATCGGATGAAAAATGAAGGCCCTATCGTCTTAACGAGACAAAATATATCATTTTGAAGTAAATCAAGGGCCATAACTCCGATGTTACTGGTCCGATATGGCTGGTTTTCGAACTAGTTCGAGCTTTCATTGATATTAACACTCTGATTAAGTTTGGTAAAGCTCGGATGAACAATGAAGCTCCTATAGTCTTAACGAGGCTAAATATAGCATTTTTAACTAAGTCAAGGGACATAACTCCGCTGTTACTAGTCCGATATGGCTGGTTTTCGAACTTGTCCAAGCTTTCATTGATATTAATAATCTGATCAAGTTTAGTAAAGATCGGATGAACAATAAAGCCCCTATCGTCTTAACGAGGCAAAATATAGCATTTTTAACTAAATCAAGGGCCATAACTTCGCTGTTACTAGTCCGATATGGCTGTTTTTCAAACTTGTTCGAGCTTTCAACGACATTAACAATCTGATAAAGATTGGTAAAGATCGGATGAACAATGAAGCCCCTATCGTCTTAACGATGCAAAACATAGCATTTTTAACTAAATCAAGGGCTACAACTCCGCTGATACTAGTCCGATATGGCTGGTTTTCGAACTTGTCTGAGCTTTCATTGATATTAACAATGTGGTAAAGTTTGGTAAAGATAGGATGAAAAACGAAGGCCCTATTGTCTTAACGAGGCAAAATATAGCAATATAGCATTTTTAACTAAATCAAGGACCATAACTCCGCTGTTACTGGTCCGATCTGGCTGTTTTTCAAACTTGTCCGATCTTTCATTGATATTAACAAAGTGGTAAAGTTTGGTAAAGATAGGATGAAAAATGAAGGCCCTATCGTCTTAACGAGGCAAAATTTAGCAATATAGCATTTTTAACTAAATCAAGGGCCATAACTCTGCTGTTACTTGTCCGATCTGGCTGGTTTTCGAACTCATCCGAGCTTTCATTAATATTAACAACCTGTTAAAGTTTGGTAAAGATTGGATGAAAAATGAAGGCCCTATCGTCTTAACGAGACAAAAGTTAACAACGGACGACGGACGACGGACGGACGGACGACGGACAACGGACGGACGACGGACAACTCGGCATCCCTTCGGCCAGTAGAGCTAAAAACAAATCCAGATTCATATTCGACGACTAGGCATCCTGAAATGCACAGTAGGCATATATTTATCTCGCTGTAAATAGAGAGTGGATCTGTAATACGCATTCTTGTGGCGCCATATAACCTTTATATGTTGGTATACTGTAACACAATTCAGCTCAACTCAACTCAGCTCCTAGACATGTCATACTAGATAACCAGGTGCAGAAGTGATGATACTCTACTTGAGAGGTCAAGTACATAGAAGACGAATAGTTTCAAACACGCGCTGACGTATTGCCATTGTTTTCATGCTGTTGAACTTGTGTCCGACCAAACAGTGAACTAGTCTATCTAACGATACATGACACCATTTTTGATTGGTCGGTCCCTGTCAAATGTACATTTTGTTACTAAATTTAGAGGTGTTTTCCGACTCATTGAAACGCAATGGCGTCAGACAGTTCACACCATCATCGTTATTAGACATTAGATTTAACTTTATCGCTAGTAAGTTTAATTATAGTGAATTAAAATCAATTCAAAAGGCTACACCGGAATCAACTGTATAATATAGAAGTGACGTTCTCGTGAGTTAGAATATTGCATAGTAATTTATAATCGATGCACGGGAGAGTACTGTTTTCCTGGACGTTATTAAGGTTGACTCTGTTTGTCTTGCTCTTATTATAGAAGATGACTTTTTGTACAACTTCAGTTAAAATATGTGCGTCGTTCGGCAACGTTTTCACCCCGAAAACCTACAAAAAACAGTAATTTGGTTTATTATAACTCCAGCAATTCACTTGTTTATGAAAGTCATTTCTGTTTCAAAAAAAGAAATCAGATTCTCCATATCGTCACTGTATCGGAGCCAGCGCCATTTTTTCCTCAATAAGGTAAAAAAGGCGTCGTCAAACATAGAAAGTGAAGCTCGAACACATGACCTCGGGAAGAACATGTCAATAATAACAATATATTACATGAATGTAAACTGTTATATAAAATAATATTAATGAATAAATAAATTTTTGTTCTTAGAAATGAATAGCATGTATATACACTACTCAACTTTTATAATCGGTCACCCAGGTTTTTTTGAAAATAACACGAATACTAAAAACTGGAAATCACCGAAACACATACCAATATTTCATTAAGTTTATCAACAAGGTGTTAGTCCAATCAAGGCAGATTAAGTTTTATAAATCGCTAGCGATATTTGTTAAACGACACCAGTTAAAATTTCAAATGAAAATACGAAAATATGAATTATTAAAAAATATATAATTTCTTGAAAAGTGATCGATTATAAAAGTTGAGTAGTGTACATAGTAACAATGAAAACAAACATTCATAACACAACCGTCATTGTCATAATATACAAAACAGAATAATAAAAGTAGATGTCATCGTTTTTCCCAGGTGCCCGTCTGTTGTTGTGTTGCTCTGGCTTTCTCTGTCTGTTTCATTCTCTCTTCCATTCCCTTGATCTTGCCTAACTTCCCCGAGTGATAGTCAGCAATCGCCTACAGATGAAATAACAATATCAAAACACTAACTTAGTAAAGAGCTGTGTTCTAGTGGAAGAGCGTTGGATCTATGATCGAAAAGTCGTGACCATATGTGTTGTGTCCTTGAGCAAGACTCTTTATCTGCATTTGCTTAGTACTGGTTCTACCCAGGAAGACATCGGGAGTGATTAAAATAAGTTCAGAGAGCTTTCGGTACAATCGATGTAAAATAATTTAGTTTAAACTAAAACATTAACTAGATGGCACGTTCAACATGTCGAGCCATTGGCGGAGCGTGGTGTGGAGTGGGGTTTAAGCAAAATAAGTTGGTATTTGTAACTTTTTAAAAGTACTGTATTGTTGTTATCACTTTACGGCGCACCAACATCAAAAGGTTTAATGGGCGCCAAAAGTAATGAACATTCCAGGCCCACTCTCCAGGCCCACTCTCCATTTATACCGAAAAATATGCAGAATGGGTCTAAATGTTCTCATCTTCAGAACTACAGAGTTGCTGCATTCTCTTGTCTATTAACAGAAAACAAAACAACATTCCAAAATGAAGGTCAAGGTCATTAACGTTTCACACCACAATTTATTTTCACATAGGGTCCCATTGTAACGTTTTTGTTCGTCGCATAAAGATAAACACGATTTATAATATTTCTTTAAGAGTAAAACCCCCATTAATCTTAAAACACAATTGACAAATATTTATTAGGTTGATTTTTTCTCCTCATGTGTATGTGACCCTACGAAAAATACGAAATTCATACACTAACTAGCTGAACCTGTGGTGCTTCGGTCAAACACTTCTGAAATTTGAACGAAACCTCATACCAACATGGGATTTTCTTTAGCATCTGTCTTTTACACTGTAGATGTATACTAAAGCAAAGGAAAATCTTTTTGCGAATGAAAAATTGTCTAAAATGAAAAATAATATAGAATTATTTCCTGTTTTCCTTTTGTCTCTAGTTTTAAGAGGAGATAATAGAGGTCTGAGTGATAACCAACTTTTAAGAAATGTAACCTGGAGATTAATATGTATACATGTATGAAGTTTGAAAACTAGGATAACATATGTCTTCGAAATTGAGCTCAATAAAACTAGACATTTGACATTCAGCGTTGACGGGCATTTGTTGACCTTCATATACGTAGTTACCATACCATATCATCCGTTTCTTGTAAATAGAATTACTTTTTACATTTTAGCATCATTTGTAATAATTTACCATTTCGTGTTCATTGGTCTTCGCGCACAATATGACCTATGTATGTGTCGGCGTGCCTTTAAACACCATTCCGTTATTCAGTTCTATTATATCATAATGTAAGTCAAGGTCAAAATATGAACGACGGAAAACTTTTATTAGAACTGTATTTTGGTTTGAAAACTTTAAAGCAAATAGCTCTTAAAAATTGAAGTTTGGTATGTGAACATTTCTTTTTTTGTAGGAATAAGCGATGGATGTCAGTCATACGTTTAAAGTCTCACACAGCAATTAATGTCCCATATGGTCCCATTGTAATGTTTCTGTTCGTGGAATAGAGATAAACACAATTTACAACATGTCTTTACGCATAAAGGGAATGTTGGCATCCAGCCAATTCTGAGAATTCTGAAAAACTTGATCAATGGTGAAAGAATTATCAAAATCGGATAATAAACAAAGAAGAAATAAGATGGTGTTTTCTAAATACTATCTGCACATGAAAAGACTTGCAGAAAGACACGGGCATAAAACCCTCAAATATGTCTGTTTTTATTTCCAGAAAATGACTGACTTTGCGTCTTACCTGATCTATTTCCTTCTGTGTGGTCATAACAAACGGCCCATGCCACACAACGGGCTCTCTCAGAGGTTCACCAGCTATCAGCAGCAAGTCACATCCTAACAAACAGAAACCAGAATAAACCACAAATAAAAGAAGGTATAAATGTCGAACAGGAAATGCAGCATTCACAGAACACAGTCAATCAAAAACAAGCATTCAAACAAGCAACGATTACAAGGTAAAGTAGAAGAAAAGTATGCAATACCACAAAAATAAACTAGAGCTGTCGCCTTTTAAGGGCGACAAACATACCTCCGCTACCAGTCCCCCCTCCCACATTCCCCACCCTACCGTTTGAGTAAAGATTGAGTGCAATAGGATTTGCATTATCAGGTAATGGTGGCCTTGACCTTTGACCTACTGACCTCAAAACCTATATGGGTCATCTTTTCATCGCAGGCAGTCCACCTATTAAGTTTCAAAGATTTGCTTCAGGGGGAAAGTAGTTATGGAGCGGACAAGATTTTTCACTATCGGGTCCTGGTGACCTTGACCTCAAAATCAATACGGGTCATCCTCTCACCACAGGCAGATCACCTATGAAGTTTCATGAGATTTTCTTCAGAGGAAGAGGAGTTACGGAGCGGACAAGTTTTTTCATTTTCGGGTGTCGGTGACCTTGACCTTTGACCCACTGACCTCAAACTCAATAGGGGTTGTCCTCTTACCAAATGCAGTTTACCTATGAAGATTCATGAGATTTGCTTCAGGGGAAGAGGAGTTATGGAGCAGACAAGAGTTTTCATTATTGGATGCCAGTGACCTTGACCTTTGATATACTTACCTCAAAATCAATAGGGGCCGTCCATTTACCACAGGCAGTTCACCTATGCAGCTTCAAGAGATTTGCTTCAAGGGGAGAGGAGTTATGGAGCGGTCAAGGTTTTTCATTATCCGGTCCCGGTGACCTTTGACCTCAAAATCAATAGGGGTCATCCTCTCACCACAGGCAGTTCACCTTTGAAGTTTCATGAGATTTGCTTCAGGGGAAGAGGAGTTATGGAGCGGACAGATTTTTCATTATCGGGTGATGTTGATCTTGACCTTTAACATACTGCCCTCAAAATCAACAGGGTTCGTCCTCTCACCACAGGCAGTTCACCTATAAAGTTTCATGAGATTTGCCTCAAGGGAAGAGGAGTTATAGTGCGGTCAAGGTTTTTTCATTATCGGGTCCCGGTCATCATGACCTTAGACCTACTGATCTCAAAATCAATAGGGGCCATCCTCTCACCACAAGCAGTTCACCTGTTTCATGAAATTTTCCTCAGGGTGAGAGGAGTTATGGTGCGGAAAAGGTTTTTCATTATCGGGTCCAAGTTACCATAACCTTTGAGCTTCTGACCTCAAAATCAATAAGGCCAGAAAGAAAAATACCTGTGTTTCTGGTTACTCGGTTGGAAAAAATAGGGTAGGTAGGTAGGTAATTTTTTTCTTTTCTGTTTTTTTTCTTTGTTTTTTTCATGGATGTCAAAACTAATCGGATTATATTTTAATATATATATAGCATCTTTGCTAGGGGCTTAAGTTTTAATTCAAGAATGACACAGCCTAAGTGTCCTATCATGCTGACGTACACACATCATCTTTTATATTGCAAATATTTGTTTGATTTTTGATATTACGCTTAGTATTTATAGCACTTCTCAGTCTTCTGGATATTTTTTTATATAAAAACACATACCTATAAATAACAAATATATAGGATACTGTGAAATGTATATCTGTTTCACGTGGCAGTGTGGAAAGTAATGGTATTTTTATACAATTTCTTATTTAGAAAAACTATTATAATCCCATATTGCCATTTATTTTAATATGAATCTTTGCATGACAAATATTCTTATCAAAGTCTATGAATGTTCGAAGAAAAAGTTAAGGTGCTACGTGATAATTTGGCCACTTCATTGTCTATAACTACAATACTCTGACATTTTTTCAGGAAAACCTTAAAACATGTTTGTTTTCAAAAAGTAACACGGAAATCTTTTATTATTATTATATAATTATTATTTATTATTATTTATTTTTTTTTTATTTTATTTATTTTTTTTTTATGATAAAAAACTGTAGGGTTGGCGCCAAAAAATAGGGACGGTCGGGTAACCAGAAACACAGGTATTGTTTTCCCCGGCCTAAGGTTTATTCTCTCACAGGCAGTTCACCTATAAAGTTTCTTGAGATTTGCTTCATATGTGCGGACAAGGTTTTTCATTATCGGGACCCGATGACCTTGACCTTTGACCTACTGAACTCAAAATCTATAAGGGTCATCCCCTCACCACAGGCAGTTCACCTATGAAGTTTCACGAGATTTGGTTCAGGGGGAGAGGAATTATGGAGAGGACAAGGTTGCGTCTACAGACAGACGGACGGAGGGACGGACGGACAGACAGACAGGGCGAAACCAGTATACTCCCCCCCCCCCCGCCCCCCACTTACTAAACTTCGTTTAACGGGAAAGTTTAGCGGGGGTATAAAAAGTTGACAATTGGGGTACAGCCTTGGAACGTTCAGTGGCAAAGTTTAAAACCCACAAATGCAAAATAAAATTGCATTAAGCTTGCTTGTCTCATACGAAAACAGAAATAAGTTATATTACCATTCTTAAAGTCTCTGTTCAGCCATCAACAGGCACGTTTTACAACAGGTGTACACCTTTTCTAAACCTACTGAAACCAGGTATATTTATATATAACTTACATATTTTGATAATCCAAACTCTACAGACACAATACAAACGGCTTTAACCAGTCAGGCCAAACCTCAAAACTTGAGCGTCGACTTAAGAGTTACTAACTTACCAGTTCATAATTCATTTTACGCATATTCAATCAGCGGTATTTTAAGAAACCGTGATTAAGCCTATACTTTTAATCTGCACATATCGATTATTATATAACAAGATCACCTTGATAGAGTTTTGATAAACGGTTGTGCAGTGTAATTTTGCCGTTATTTGGAGCGTTCGTTTCTTTAACTGCACTTTAGAACGAACAACGAAAATAGTTTATCAAATGTGGCGCCATCTATAGGCGAAAATTACCATAAAGGGGAGGTAACTGAGTTCAGACGGGAAATATACCTGTGATTTTTACAAGTATTTTTTTTTCAAATTATTATTTTTATTTTTATTTTCGACCATTCAGTTCACTTTATTAATTATAATACAAAAATATATGACAATATACATTTTAAAGGGTGTCAGGAGATCTTTAAAGTCAGAATATTGTTATTGTTAACATTAACGGAGATGGTATACTTTGTGTCAAGTATTAGTGTTTAATAGTACCGTCAAATTTGTATTATATCACCCGATGTACCCAGCGGTTAATAGAAACAATTGATAAGAAACGTACGCCTCGTTAAAAAGGTATGCTGACTTTTTAACTCTTGCGTTAACATAAACAATATCTGTGATATAAATAAACCATTTAAATATGCACGCTACCTGATGTATGCTAAATCGTCAGCGCAATGTATCGGGGATACAGTGTAGTAAGTACACTGGTATATATTCGGCAAAGTGTGTGAAGTTAATTTTATTCGACTGATTGAAAGCGTAATTCTCTAAGTTTTAACGCTTCCGAATACTTTTAATAAGCATATTCCTCCCTTTAATTTTACCATTTAGTTACACAAAGTGTTACCTTCTGTTGTTGCCATCATGGTCAGTTCCGAGCCTTCACCTAGAAGAGCCCCCTGACCCATCTGTACCGGCAACTGTGTTTTCCCAAATGTTCCTATAAAAATAGCATCCTGCCTAAAATGATTGACCGAGTGCAATTTGTTCAGATACAATACCAAATTTGCCATATATAAGTATCGTATGATTTAGTTTAATAATATTTTATTTACATCAATGCATGTGATTTACAATAACATTTACAAATGTATTGGACCACGAGTTATCTCAACATCAGTTACGGTCCTTTCCAAACAGCAGATTTCAACAAAATGGTTATATCAATATCTATTTAAACAAATCAAAGATTAGAACAATGTGTATAAATGGATCACTCAAGATCACGCGTTTTGTACTATTTTTGTGAAAAATAAAATAGAGTGGAATCATTTTTAAAACGGATCTCTACCTGATCTGCTAAATACATACACAAAGCCTGTATAGTTGTGTGGGACGGACTGGTTGAATAATCCCTAATTAAAGAACTGTGTTATAGCGGTAGAGCATTACACCCATGATCGAAAAGTTACATGGGTTCGATCCCCGTCATGACCATATGTGCTGTGTCCCTGAGCAAGACACTTTATCTACATTTGCTTAGTACTGGTTCTACTCAGGAACACATCGAGAGTGATTAAAATAATTCCAGACAGCTTTCATTACAATCGAAGTAAAATAAATAAATTTAAACTAAAACCAAAGACGAAGTTACCTGATCCGCTAAATACATACACAAAGCCATTATAGGTGTGGGGGACGGGCTGGGTGAACGAGGCCCCGGGCTCCAGATGAATGTCTAGGTACAGTATAGGAATCCGCGTCTCGATATAAGCCGATACACCTGCAGGTGTAAACATTTTAGTCTATACTGAAGCGGAAAAGAAACGTAACTCGGGAATTTCCGCTTTATATTGTATGTATAATATGCTGCTGTTAATCGAATGGTACATGGCTACACTAGATCTTTCCTTTCGGGAAGAAGATACTAAAACAAGACATAACACACCAAAGTTAAGCCTTCATCGTTTACTTATTGATATAATATATACGAGTTTGACTCAAGGTCATACTACACCAATTCATTTTCCATAGACGTACATTATAGCTCTAAGCTCTGAATTGAGTTCCCTAATATAAGAAGCTATATTTTTGTTTACTTGTTTTGAAAGACCTATCTTAGTTTTATCAAAAAAACATACACAACTCATACATTGAGTATGTTTTGAAAAAGCGGTTTCGGTCGGATGGTAGTAGTAGTAGCAGTAGTAGATCTTTATTTCCTCCAAGCATAGGAGAGTAAACATATATAATACAGTCAAAGTAGTCAAAATATATATAAATCAACATATAAATGGCATACATACAATACATTAGACTTAAATAAATCAGTACTTAACTATTCAAAATTCAGAATATTTACAAATCACGTATGACACATACAACAAAGATGAATTTAGGTCATAAATTGAAAATGAAAAATAAAATAATAATGATAATAATAATAATACTAATAATAACACTATATGGTGGCGATTAACGGTTGTAATTATCATAATACCATGTGTCCCTTGTCGAAACGAAAATCACAAGATTAGAAAATGTGTTAATAATTACGAAGTGAATCGAATTTCAATTAGAAATATTAGTGTACCATATGAATGTCCCTTGTTGAAACGAAACACAAGTATATATAACACTTCCTTACATAAATCAATTACATTTCATCACTATATCCTTAACACATTTCATATTCTATTCACATGAGCCATATAAAACAGCTTGTTATCTGTATGATAAATCAGAATGATATCATATAATGTGAATATTAGTGCAGATATACATGCCTATTAATCAAGCACGGATTTTGAATAGTTATTAATAGTTGCAATTCAATTGCTGACTACTTTAACTTAGTTTGTCTACCACAGACTTTAAATAAACAATGACATAGATACCCGTTGTTGAGTGAAGACACGTTTTAACCCAGTAAATGAAAACACTTCACTGACAGTCAAACTACAAGACACGCAGTCCCAGTAAATGAAAACACTTTACTGACGGTCCGTATTACCAATGTGCTTGCATTCTTCACCGAAAAACGTTTCTAAGTAAAATGGTCAATATGCTTTTTATCATAATGATTAATACGCACATAAGTTTACAAACAGGCTTCACACTCAACATGCTCTTTCTAACACGTCTCTATCCAAGAAAAACGGGATGATTAAATACGATTCAATAAAGCCGAACTATAGGACTATAGGAATTGAATTGAATTGGGGTTTTAAGGCGCACCAACACATGAAAATGTTATATGGCGCCTAGCAGGCATGAACATGCCAGGCTCATCTTCCATGTACATCGAGATAAAATATGGAAAATGGGCCTAGAACCTTCTCACCCTGAATTGCAGAGCTGCTGCAAATTCTATCGTAGAAACTCCATTTACGTTGGAGCAACGTTATTGTTTTTCTGCCACTGCTCTTTTGATGCGAGCAAGATGGCATCTGAAACAATGCAGGGATCATGGTGAAGACCTTTAATGAACATGAACAAAAAATGATAAAATGAACATGAATTTAGGGGGATTCTACTCCTCTGCATACACCTCCAAAGGGATCTGCAGTGGCCCTATTCTTTGCCCCGTGACCAAACGGGGCCCCCGGGAACCACACGGGGCAGGACTATAGGAAGTCCACATATTATAATCAGAGTTCAGCGTGAAATATTCCAAAGTACTTGCAGTATACAACATGTTTTGCAGATTAAAATTACATGCACCGAGTAATATATGGATTTTTTCCTTTGGATTAAGACGTATAACATATCTATAGATATCAATACCGAAATCTGTTTCCAAGCTATTCCAAAACTTTCTTCTAATATCATTCAGCTACCGAGAACATGAAGGAAAATGTAAAATATACTTCTTTTTTTGATTATGCAACAAACTATGAATACATTGCACAAATGTATGATTTAACCTTTACAAGTAATTGATTGTTGGTTAATTGGCGTAGTGGTGAGCAAACTTAGATGTAAAATTCTGCAATCTCTTTACATTACATACAGTACCGAAATGGTACAGATTTTCAAAGAGGAACTTCAGCATTTATCAATTTCGTGTAACAAAGTGTACTGTGATTAAAAAGTCTAAAACAGCATAATGTAATCATTTTTCTAACTATCTGCAACCATTTCTTTCTCTGGAATAGTACATGGAATTAAGTGTGCAGTATATACAGTATACAGCAGAAATTCCCGAGTCGCGTTTTTTTTTCCTTTAGTATATATGCTTACATGTATTGTTGGCATGACAATCATTATTAATACAATGTGCCGATAGTCTAGTGGAAGTACCTCACTGTTACGGATAAACATCGCGCATGTCATGTGTATCGCCGATACATATCGCATATGTCATGCGTATAGCTGATATATTCCGATATAAACCCCGAATGATGCGAAAACAATCAAGGGACAGTTCAGGTTACAATTGCTACAAAAGCTCCTGGTATGATTTATAGATTAATAAGCGGTCGAGCTACTACACATCTGTATAAAACAATATCAGTCTGTCCATACGTTTTTCAAGAACATAAAATAATGAAGTTCGTTGTTTTCCTATATTCTATCATCAACAATCTATTTTTTTATAAGACTAATCTAGCATCTCCCAACACTGATAGAATACATCCCCTATCACATGCCGAAATAAACTTTCTTGCATACAGGATAAGGCTATCTATGTTTTGCATGGGGAATGGAAAAAGTAATATTGCATGGGTATTCGGTTCAGATAGGAAATTCCAACCATCGGTATAAGTGTTTTAATCGCAACCGGAACCTCGACAAAGCCTCGGTTCCGATAAAAACACGTATACCTCATGTTGGAATTCCCAATCTTCACCGGATACATGAAAGATTCGTATAGGCTTACCGAGAGATTCCCCTGCAATGACCTTGACCCTGACATTCTTGTCGCTGGTGTGCGACACCGGTATTTTGTCCGGAGGCGTGTCCTGGTATCGCGGTGGTATCATCTTGTCCTATATAGAAAAAAACGCTAATACTGATCATACCCATCGATAAGTATGTTAAAGGTACACACGGCAATCTTGTTAAAACTCGCGGCGTCAAGTTAGTTTTACATGAATTGCATTTGTTCAGTCATAATATTAATTACAAAAAATATATAAAACAATTTGTTTTGCATATTACTAACTGTTGATTACCTTTCACCGATAATAACAACCTATGTTAGAATAACGAAGAAAAGTTGAAAACTCAAAATTTTATATAATTAAACATATGCAAAGTCAAAATGATACTGGATTAATAAATCGAGATGCTAGTTTTAATACTCGATAGAGACTTCAAGATTGCCTGGTATCCCTTTAAAACATTGCCGGCTCCACTAGAAACGTCTTCCATAAACTTCCTGAACGAACATGTTTGAAACCTTCTCGCCTCCCGCCGCTGCGGGTTCGAATCCGACTGGGAGATCGCTCGACTTGTAACTGAGAAAATGTCGATTCTTACCGTGACGGATAGATAGACAGACAGACAGACAGACAGACAGAGATATATTTTCATTGATTGAAACTTTTGCAGTTTCTCATCATTTCACTACTATTACATACATAATGTGTAATACATAATTATAATCACATGACACGATATATAAATATCTACACATTCACTTATAGTTCAGTTTTTAATACATATAATCAGTAATTAATCATAGATCATATCAATCACGTGAAGTGCTTGGTCCAGTGGTAGAGCGCCGAACTCCAGATCGAGAGGTCGTGGTTTCGATCCTCGACGCGGCCCTGTTATGTATCATTGAGCAAAATAATTAATCCACATTGCTTTGTACTGGTTCTATCCAAGAAGCCATCGAGAGTGATTAATCTAAGTTGCAAGAACGTGTTTCGTAATCGATGTAAAATAAATGTTTAAACTAATGACACACATTTTATAAAAAAAAAATGGAATTATATGTACTTGAATATGTTTTAAGGAATAATATTTGGAATAGAACATCTGACAGTTTACTTAAAAAAAATATTATTTTCTTTGAAGATTGTAGCAGTGTTACAAATGTAAACATATTTGGCCGTTTATTCACGTTGATTCAACATTGGTACCCAGCGGGCACAACAACGTTGAATCAACGTTGAATCAACGTCAGGTACCAATGTTGAATCAACGTTGATTTATAGTTGGATTTGAATCAACGTTGAAATTCTAACGTTGAAACAACGTTGAAAACCAAACGTTGAAACAACGTTGAAGACCGAACGCTAAAACAACGTTGAATTATAGTTGGCTTAATGTTGATGTGGTATGTAATGCTAGCAATTATGTTTAGCACCATATGGTCATATTGACAAGCTATAATCACTCAGGGCAATTTCAGGAAAACTCCGACTTTCCAATCAGGCTGGGTTTTGAACTCGTCCGAGCTTTCATTGCTATAAAGACCCTCGCAAAGACCTACAGCAAGTACAGCTAAAAATTATCAGACTGCTAATAATCAAATAACTATAACTTAAATTAGTCGTGGGGAGCAAAAAAAATAATCAAATTTTCTAACAAATACTTTTCTGCTGGAAACAAAATGTCCAAATGCTCGACCATATAGTCCTTTGATATACTGTTCATGCTATGACCACAATAGCCTTTGCATGCAGTGTGAACTCAGAACTCGCAGGCTGATCAGGGTGTACACTTTCTGGCTGCTCATCAGTCATTTCTCCAAAACAACCCTTTGTATCATAAATGGAAAGGTCCAAATTTAACAAAAGGACAGTCCATTATGCATTCATAGAAGGGTAAGGGTTTTATTTAATGTAAAATATTGGGGTTTAAGATAATACCTCACTACAAATCGAATCAATCACCTTTAATAATAAAAAAAAGCAATCTCTGTAACGAAAGCAACTGTTATTCGAAGTCGGAAGAAACTGTTATTTAACGGATTTTATTCAACTAAGGTGCACATACCCCTCCAAAGTGTTAGTAGTGAAATGTTTTTATTACATTTCTACGTCTGAAAGATTGGGATTTTTCAGTTAAAGAATATTCACATTCTCTAAATATTGACTCCGAACACAAAAATAACTGTGATGTTGAAATATTCCGTCAATAAAGTGTTGTTGACGTAGACTCTATCCACCCTTAACGTTCAATAAAACAAATAATTTAGGTTAAAATTATACACAAAGCGATTTGAAATGTAATAAATAGATTATTTAACTGCTGGGCTCGATTTATATAGTGAAATCCTTCACTTGATGGTGGTCATGTTTGTTCCATTTTAAAGGAATAGTTACAACACTACCATCTCATGAAGGATTTCCCTATAAACGATCGCAGCAGTTAAATAATCTCTATATATCCATTATAGCTTTCATAAATTTTGCCATGAATCCAATCAAAAAGTCAAGTGGTTTCGCCACCATACACAAATCCTTCCGCCGGAATAGTTATATTGTCCTTGGTCCTTGAATTTTCTCGTGATAGTCACCAGACCAATTAAGTTATTCTCATTCAATCGTGTTTTTTTTCCAGTTTTTTTTCCACGAATCCAATCAAAAAGTCAAGTGGTTTCGCCACCATACACAAATCCTTCCGCCGGAATAGTTATATTGTCCTTGGTCCTTGAATTTTCTCGTGATAGTCACCAGGCCATTGAGTTAAAAAAAAATTGTCTCGTTTATTTCTTCCTCCACCTCCAGTCCTTTCCTGGGCATATTTTAAAAACCTTTTAATTTCATCCTCCACAAAGGTCTCCACCACTTGGTGGGAAGCCAGGCCACTGTCTGAAAAGGAAAGAAATATATATATTAACAAATTTACTGAAAAGGAAAGTAAGATATATGAATCTGTTTATTTACACATCTAATATATCAAAGGCCATGACGCACAACCATTTCACGCCGAGTGAGGAATTTACAAATCGCGTAATTACGCGGAGTTTGTGTGATAAAACTACTCGGCGTGGGAATCGGCTCTCGGCAAACTTACGCCGTGAAACTTCGCGCATAATGCCACGATACTTCGCGTATACAAACTCAGAGTTCGCTGAGTCGAAACTGCACAGGTAAAAGGTGCAACATTTTATTACTGCAGTTATTCTAATGCATAATTATTCAATAACTTTTAAAAAAGGCAGAAGACAATTTTTTATTTTTGTTTTTGAAAATTCGAATGCCCGGATAATATCACGATGATTATATGGCGGTTCCTATTACCGACTTCGCGGCGACTGAACATAAAATACAATTAGTAATTACTATACTGGAAATTACAATTTTTATTTAATCGGTGTTTGTAAAATGATTTACGATTCTGCTGTTGATTATTATTATATCGAAGAGTGTTTTAGTAAAAATAATCAAACAGATTGTAAAGAATTCCGGGTCATTAAACCCGTTCTTAGTGCCGCCTTTCTAAAAGGTACCTACATCGCTAGGGATTATGGGTATCCAAATTATTTATGTCGGTCGCAAGAGAACTGATTTTTTGACAACAGAAACGGAAAAAACTTTTGATTAAATGCATTAAAAGTTTGAAATCCATATTTTTATCGAAATGACTTTTTAGGTATTCATTATATTTATCAGTCATTTCAACTTTGCACGGAAAAGATGCACTCGGCGTTTGCATTTTTCTGCCGATTGATTCTTTTTCAAGCGCGATGTCGGACAAGTTGAAGTTGTCGGAAAATTTAGATTTGTTCCCAAAAATAAATCGCCAAAGGTGTGCACTCATGGTTAATTGGATTCTATGCGGAGAGACTCGGAGTGTGATCACTCCGAGTGACTCTGTGTACTTTCGCCGCGTGGATTCGCCAAATCCAAACACTGACTTGGCGTAGATTCGCTCGGCACTCGATAGGGCCAAACTTGTCGAATCGAGTAAAGTGTGTGCTTCGCGTGAGCCGTACTGTACATGTTGCCCTCTACAGAGCTAGCTTTAATACCTTTAATTAATACATTACCAATTATAAGTTTGCAGAGACTTGTGTTCTTGAAGGGAAATTTCCAATCATATTGATTTTCGCCATCAATCCATTTGACATCGTCCTGAAAGAGAATAAGGACCTTTAAGAGAACAATCACTTGATTCTTTAGTATTTTACTCTTTCCACATGTTTTCATACTTCAGCTTCCAGTTGGGTAATGGCTGCTTAAACAATGTTGCTGCAAAACAGATTGATAACCCACCCTTTCAATCCTGCGCGTTATGTACAAAAATGTTTAAATGGTTATACAATTTAAGCGCTATAGCTACTAGTAGCGCTAGTTCAAGCTCAAATCAAGATGGATATAAAAATAGCTGGGGCCAGAATTAACGATTGTTTGTTTGCCGTCACTTGACTTAGGCTTTAGGTACTGCGAAAGTATGGCTGATGGGGTCATTGGCGTTCTGTGTACTACAAAAAGGTACCCGGGGAACATCTATGAATACTGAAACGTACCCGAAAATCTTTGAATCCAGAACGGTCCCCAAATATACAGAAACGTACCCTGGCAAACAAGATCACATTGGCGGTCAAACAATTTAGAACTTGATAAACAACTACATGTACTTAAACAATATTTTTCATCAGTAACTATTGCACTATTGTTCTTAAAAACATATTTAGGCTGCCGTAGTTAGTAATAAAATCTAGAACGTATTGTCATAAAACTGGAAGTTGTAAATCATCAAACCCCGCGCAAAAAAGTAAACAAATACACAGCTCGTCATTCAAGAATAGTTTAATGAAGGAATCCCTGCACTTTTATTTCCGAAGCCCCCACCGGAAAACACACACACACACGCAAATTTGGGCGCCAAATTTGCATTTTGCATTGAGAATACTGATAATCGAATCATCATAAAAGGGATATCAAAAATATTGTTTTTCAAAATATAAATTGGCGCCATTAAATCTATTATAAATATGTAAGCTAAACTTTTAAAAAAGTGAATCGTTAATGAAAGTTTCGTTTCCGTGAAGTAACAGAACGCGTTACTAATGCGTTACTGACTCGGGTACATTTATGTTAATTTGAGGGCCTTTCTGGATTTCGGTAATTTTCGGGTACATTTCTGTATACATGCATAAATGTAACCCGGTTGCCTTTCTGTAGTACCCAGTACGACAATGACCCCATCAGCAAAAGTATGAGCTATCTTTTGGACTGGATGTAAAGCTTTCGGCACTGTGTGCAGGGAGCGCCACACACATTGCATGCAAGATCTCACCGTAATTTTTAATCCAAGCATCCTTTGACCCTAAAAGCCTTCTTTTTTATCTTTTTGTTTGAGGCTTTTTAGGCAGATGAAATATCAAAATCGTAAAAAGGGCAGGTAAGGTCAGAGAATGCTCGGATTATGGTGTGTGTTGGGAGGGTGGGGTGGGGGTGGGGGCATAAAACCTTTCCTCCGAAACGAGGCTGCAGTGATAATCAGAAATTGATTGTGTGCAGTATCGGAAAGAACATTATCCTCAAAAGACTGGTCGTTGGAGAATATTTTTTTGAAAAAAGAATAGAAAAACTTCAAAAAAGATGGGCCCCAACGAGTACGAAATCGATCGGGATTCGTTATTGTTCACAAATATTTTACACAAACTTTTCCCATCAAACAAAGTAACACTGACTTACCACTTCGAACTTGATCACCGACGCTTTTGGAATATTGAAATAACTGTAATAAAACGATTTTATACACACACTTCTTTGTAAACAAGACACAATCTCAGTTTTCCGCGTGAAATTTTATATCCCTGCATTTGATTGGCTGGGTCAGCATTTCCGTTAGTGGCCTCCTAGCGGATATCCAGGGGAGGTAACTTCCGACTTCGAATAATTAGGATAAACGTTTTACGGGTTACGCTGACTTTGCAATATAACGTATACGACATTTTATTCTTGCAATTAGGCCTAACGTACGTTACTTGCAAAACGAATACTTGCAAAACAAATGCCGCGGATGCAATTCGTCAATATATATGTAATTAAAGAGGAAATTTAAGGAGTACAGTATATCATTCTGCAATGATTAATGGTGTTATCTATCACATCTTTCATTTACCTACATGTACACCTCGTTATTAGTAAGTATATGATTGATATATCATATATATATATATATCCACAATGTTGAAAGGTCAACCTTTTATCAACGTCTATATAACGTTACAATTCTAAAGATGTTCCAACGTTGAGAACGGTAACGTTGAATCAACGTTGATACAACGTCAGTACTCATACCCATACAAGTTGATGGTTGAAGGTTGAATAGGGCAACGTTGATTCAACGTTGAAGTAACGTTGATCGACGTCGTGACCAAAATCCAACCACATCTCAACGTTGAATCAACGTCGTGTGCCCACTGGGAAGCTATGCGAAGATAAACGTAATTTAGTAAAAACACTTTGTTATCATTTTTTACATAAAATATTCAGATAATTTTCAGATAATTTTCATATCCAAAATTATCTTTAACATGTCTATACAAAGTTGATAACACTCTATCACCACCTCTGTTTAAAGAGGGTATACAGTACTGGTTCTACCCAGGAATAAGTTGTTAGTCTGCCTCCACAGAAGATCGACCGTCATAAATAGCACATCATGTTCTGACTGAGTGGTCAAAATAACTACACTAAGTTACAATAAATATGTCCAAACAGGTTGAATGTGTTGCTTTTTATGTAAGTTCAAAGATAAACGATAACCGTCAGAGAGATTAAACATATAGAAATTTTATAAAGTGCTGTGTTACAAAATATTGACCGCTCGGCGCCATAATCGGGAAACAGTACTATTATGTTACCTTTGCTGGTAGGTTGACCCAGAGTTGGAAACCCTGAACTCGTCCGCCAAGTTTCCTGATCTTGTCCGAGGGCATCTCGGAATGAACAACACCACTTCCGGCCGTCATCCATTGGACCCATCCTGGACCCAAGTTACCTAAAATATATTTAAATATTAAAAACAAAATCCCTTTAACAATGTTCCTTTGTATTTAAGGATTCGTGTCAGTATTCCTTCTTGAAAAAATGTACTTCTCGCAATACTTAAAAAGGCTCTACCTATATATTAGGCGACTTAAATATAAAATATTAAAAACTCAATGTAAATGCACGTTTATGTTAACAACGCGTTGTTTTGGCGCTTCCGTGGCCCGAAGTGTTAACGACCTTGCGTTGTAAACCTTTTCGCCTCGCGCCGTTGCGGGTTCAAATCCCACTGGGAGTTTGACTTGTAAGTGAGAAGGTGTCGATTCTTGCGGATGGCGGGAGGTTTACAGTACTGGTTCTACCCAGGAAAATGGGGTGGTCGGCCTCTACCGCAAAAAAAAATTGACCGTCATATATGGCCTAAAATGCGCTAAAAATGACGTAAAACACCATTCAAACAAACAAACAAACCATTGTTGTGAACATTCGGTAAATACTTCTGTAATGCTGTAATAAAATATTGAATAAAGGGCTGCCGTTTATTTCATTCACTTTCCCCGGCAATTTACTATTTTTATGATTGGCTCGGACATGCGCAATCGACTGCCCTTTACTTTTTTGATATACCTCAGAAAGTTTATATCATTTGGTGTACATGACGATATAGTTGCAGCCTCTTTAAAATGGGAGAAGAGATGAACAATGCACATCTAAAATCGGCAGCATGATACTGTAAATCAAATAAGGTATTTTTTATACACGGGCACATTTTTGCAATTATTTCAAACGTTTTACTTGCATTCTAAGTTCGCCAGTATGCAAGCTTGGATTTGAGCTCTATTATTATTATTGTTATTATTATTATTATTATTATTGTTATTATTATTATTATTGTTATTATTGTTATTATTATTATTATTATTATTATTATTATTATTATTATTATTGATGGTGATCGTGGCGGTGGCGGTGGCGGTGGCGGTGGCGGTGGCGGTGACAATGGCGGTGGCGGTGGCAGTGGCAGTGGCAGCAGCAGTATTGCATTTGTGTGATTATTCAAAATGTTAAGTGTACAACTTAAGCCTACGACGAGCAGTAAAGTCCTGTTTTAGCATACGTACATGTGGACAATGACGGAAGGAAGACACTTAGGCTTACGTAAAGATCACCCCTGTAACATAGACAAAGTTAAAGTAAATGTACGTGTGTAAAGTAGTGTATAAAGAAGCCATGCTTCACGTGTTCGTGTTAGTCACATGGTTCTGTTCATTTTCTGTCCGGATTTCTTACGTCGTATGTACGAATGATACAGATTACGACACCGACATTGAAGATGCAGGTACCTACAAATACGGTTTGTGCTTTACTTGTATTGAAATGTATAGTTTTGACTAAGTTTCCATCTACAATATTGCAATTATATGTGTGTACCTAATATATTTCACGTGTATTTGTGTACTTTAGATATTTCACTAGTATGTGTGTGCTTAAGATATTTCATTAGTATGTGTGTACTTCAGATATTTCACTTTTATGTGTGTACTTAAATATTTCACTTTTATGTGTGTACCTAAGATATTTCACTTTTGTGTGTACTTAAAGGGAATGTAGCGACACAGCCAAACAAGCTTTATTATTAAAGGTTGTTCTAAAACGAATATGGGAGCCGCCAATTTTAGAACTATGACGTCATAGTTCCATATTACCATATATGGAATATTGATAAATATCATTTAAAACGAAAAATATCACTGCAAATGAATGCATTTTTTTTGACTGGTCATATAAAGCATTATTGCCATTAAGTATTACATATTTTTCATACAGTTGCTGTCATTTTTTCCCTATATCAGAAAACGTTCATATTTATAAATATTGCATATATGGTCATTTAGAACCGTGATGTCATAGCTCTCAAAATGGCAGCTTCCATGTCCGTTTCAACAGGAACTTCAAATGATCATATCTTCTTTGTTTATTATCCGATTTTGATAATACTTTCACCCTTATTCAAGTTTTTTCAGAACTCTCAATAATAAAGATGGTTTGGCTGTGTCGCTACATTCCCTTTAAGATATTACACTTGTATGTGTGTAATAAGTTCACTTTTACGTGTGTAGTTAAGATATTGCACCTTTACGTTTGTACTTAAGATATTGTACTTTTGTTTGTGTATCTAAGATAATTCACTTTTATGTTTATACTTAAGATATTGTACTTTTGTTTGAGTATCTAAGATAGTTCACTTTTATGTGTGTACTGAAGACATTGCATCTTTATGTGTGCACACGTTCCGAAGATAGTATACGTTTATGTGTAAGCTTTAAATCCGCATAGAAGCTATATCAGAATATGTAAAGGCATTTTCTGCAGTTTTTCGTGCGCAGCATTTTTGGCGACTTCTCTTCTAAAACTATTGGATGAATTTCCTAAAAAATTACAGGAATGTTGCTCTTGATGCCTAGTTGTATTTATTTATTTTTTTTTTATTATTTTTTTTTGTCTTTATTTATATAAATGTCTATTATTAGAAACATACATTAAATAGGAAAAATATAGCATTTTGTAAAAATTCAAATAAAATTAAAAAGTTTAAGCATAATGTTCCAAAAAACAATATTAAATCTCAATATGCATGGTGACCTATAATTTTATTTGAATATATTCAAATAAGTGCCTAGGAAGTTTGAACAAATTATGGTATTAGGAACATAACAAAAAAGGAAAATATACTATTTCTATATAATTTCATACAAAACTTGGCCTTTTAGCATAGGGGTAGGTTTCAAAAAAAAATTCTAAACAAGCATGGGGACCTAACCTTTTTATTGCTCATTTTGTTTTTATATATGTTAAACTATGTGCTTAGAAAGTTTAAACAAATTCTCTTATTGAGAACATACAAAAAAAATATATATATCATTATAGGCTAATTTGTGCATAAATTGTGGTAATATGGCGACTTTCCAGCTTCCAGTAGTGGAGGAAGACACTAGGTGCCCCCTTCGATCAATTTTCGTGCACGGGCGAGCACCTGGGTAGATCCACCGACGTTCCACAGATTTTGTAAAAAATATAGGTTTTACATAAAGATGAGCTTTAAATGTTATTATAATTAAATGTTCTTTACTTTAATACAATTTTAGAAGAATTGTGACCAATGAATAAATTATTAGACTTCAAAAATGTCTTATTTAGCTATTTCATGGACTTGTTCAACTTTTTGGACAGATTGACATGATGGTGGCATTACACATTATTTTTTAAAATTTTAACAATTATGGTGACCTACCATTAATTTTGCCTTGTTTGTCTATATATATAACAGATTTACTGTACAAAAAGTTTAAAGAAAATCTTTTATGCGGAAAAAACTATAGAACATGTCTTTAAATACCTGAATTTCCGGCAGAATCTTTATGTTGGAACTCCCCTTCTAAAATGTATGTCACGGTTTCGAACCCCCGGTGTGGGTGATCCGGTGCGCCAATGGCCTCTCCAGGTCCATATTCAGCCGGGCCTGTGTAATATAAAAAGTATAGAGGATGCATATCGATTCGGGGTAAATATATGTAGAAGCGAAAAATAATACTCATTCTGACAAGTGCGCAGATCACCTGAAAACATTCAGCTATATATAAATTTGAGGTGACAGTAAATCCGATATTCGCTAAAAAAAACAAACAACATCACATCTTTTTATTTTGCATGCAATCGTCTAATGTATTTTCATGTTTTTACGTTCATTAAAGTGAAAAGGTATGCAATTAAATTTTAAGAAAATTCAATGGAAGAGTGAATTGTTTAAACTGAATTCTCTCGTTAATACGGTGGTGAACCCACATGACTTTTAGATCGGGTGCACAGCAAACGATTGTCACCAAAGCGCTCGATTCAGGTCCTAGTATGTTTTCCCTTCATAACTGTCATAATATTAGCGAAGTGTGTTCAAGTAAAGCTCACACACCTCTACAAAGTGAAGAAATCTTTGCTTCACCGCAAATGGTAGTTCGAGACATAAGGTAATTTCTGAGATTAGCCTTTCGAAATTCTTGGAAATGAAAAAAAGAGTATGACGGTGTACATTTTGGGATGGCTAATTTCAGAAATCTGGAAAAGAAAATATTTTTAAGTCGGACCGCTAGTATAGACCATCACAAAACAAGCTGGATGTACCGCAATAATATCCAATCGTGAACACGGCCAATCCCGTCATTCTTTGGGAACCCGCCTCGTCTGTATCACGGCGCTTCGGTATGTTCAAATATTGGCATTATGTTAGTCGGAAGGCAACGGCACAGAAAGTAGCGCACTGTTGCTATGTAAACAATATGATCGCTAGACACACGTGTTGATGTATAAGTTGCGTTGAATGTTTGTTTCTCACAATGCAGATGAAGGTTTTATCACTGCTTTCATGTAAATAGAATAAACTATTGATGGTGCAATCGGCTGAATGACATTGCAAAATTTGGATGGTAACTTTGATTTTGAATGCAAATTAATTTTGGGGGGAATCGATAACGTAACCAATATGGAAACCTTCGAATTACATTCGAGTAATGCTGCGAAGCAGTATACGATACATTGCGAATGCATTAATATCATACCTATGTACTTACTATATATAATTGCATGCATGCACAGACTTATATATTATAAACCACATATTTGTTAGTGAGTTGAAATGAATTGGATTCTATAGTCGCACAAAACAGCTAAGGTCATATGGCGACTATCCAGCTTCCACGGGTTTAGGAAAATCCCAGGTGCCCCTCCGGGCACTCTTCGTGAACGGGTGGGCACCTGGGTAGAACCACTGAAGTTCCGCAAGCCAGCTGGATTGCTTCCTCACGTGAAGATGCCTGGTCCCGTGCGGGCTCGATTCCATAGCCCTGAGCGATAAGTGATATTAAAGTCAATGAATCTAACTTTACGTCTACGGACGCCCCTAAATTCAGTTAGGATTTCAATCCTTATTTAAATTTGAAAACCATGTTTCTTTTGTTAAAATCTAAACTTTAACACTGGCAAAATACATTGTTTCACAGCTCAGAAATATCTGTGAAATGTCTTCATTTTAACTAGTAATAACATATGTTCGCAACACCTTACCAAAGTGATCTAGCATCAATAAAGGATCACACGAAGGGATCACGTCCCCTATGACTCGCCGCACAAGGAAGCCTCCACCTTCTCTCACTAACTTGGGAGTATAGACTTGAGTTATCGCCCGTCCAGCCATTCTAAAATAGAATTATATAACTTGGATTCGGATACAATAGAAATATATGCATGATAGTTCGATTCACAGGAAATTGTATGTTTTAATAGTTGCCTTCTGTTATTATAATTGTCTATGAAGGACCGTAAACAGTGAATAAACAGTGTAATGTTAGTGTTGTTATTTTGCGGTCAATCAAACGTATATTTCAAATAGTCGGGTTATTATTCACAATTTCTGGCAGTATTTATATTAAAGAGTCTCAACGACGTGTCATTTGTTCTGCTTATAGTAAAATTTTCATGAATAAATGGTGCAAGTACTAGACAATCTGAGGCAACTGATTGGTTGAAATAATTGGAAAATGTTTTTTTCATATTCTAACAAAACAGCATAAGCCGAGTAAATACTGATATTTCGACAAATATTTATATTCGGAAGACGTGGCTCGTCGACGGTATAGCTGCACATGTCCTATTCCCCACATAATAAAGGATGATTGTTTGACATTCGAAACATCTCATACATTACCTCACCCCACCCAAAACCCGCCCCGCCCCGCCCCGCCCCCACCCACCCCACCCTCTTGAGAACGAAGATTGCACTACGTGACCCCGTAAGCGTCAGCTCCAATGCTTCCAAAATCATGGTAAACGGCAATCGGATAACACCTCGCCTGTTAGTCTGGAACCGTTCCTCTACTGCACTCGCCGACTACTCGCCGATATGCTATTTCCGAAGCTTGCCGGTAGCGAGCGCATTAGGGGAAGGGTACCAGACTACTCGTGTTCGTCACCAATAGTTAGATTGGGTACCAGTCTACTATATCCGAAGCTTGCCGGAAATCGGCGAGTAGTTACGATTGGGGCGAAATTGACCTTCAATTCAATTCAATTAATTCAGTAAAACGTATTATTTTCCAACTTTAAAATATAGCACACCACTGTATCATTTTGTACTATTATCTTTTCAATACATACCTGACTCGATCTACCTTGATATAGTACAGTTCTTTACTTTTCATTACTATACTTCAACAAAGTTATTACATGTGCATCATTGGACATCTCTTGCTTTTATATTCCACAGTTTGTGATATGCATATTTTTGTATACCTCAATACCTTTTTTGCATAACTTTCATTAATTTATCAACAGATTTTTACAAAGGCATATAATTATGCCCTGTTTTGCGAACAAATTTTACAAAATTCAGAAGTAACTGCAAAACTCGCGTACAGTTTTTAAAGAAATTGGCATTAATATCTCGACAGGAATCTTTTAAAAAAGACGACATATTTGCCCTTTTTTGGCAACAAATATGCGCCTTTGCTTTTTCAGGCCCATAATCCATGTTTTAGCAACATTTCATGTTATGCAAGACTGTTCATTTCTTATTTGTAATTTGCATGCATGTCCATTAACCAATTATTACAACAACTTTCATCTTGTTTTATGTTTATTAGACATACCAAATAAAACTCATTACCACAGAATAAATTTACCCACAGAATGTTTATCTATCACTCTGTCATTGTCACTATTGCCTTCTTATAACTAAAAACTTACATAAAAAAAGCTCTAGAACGAAGCTTTTTAGAAAGCTAAAATTTGTTGTAAATACAAACGTCTTGACCAGTTGTGCAGAAACAAATTTGAAACTGGAACCACGTGACCGTAATTATTATTTTTTTATTAAAGTATTTCTGACCATCCGCATTTAGTTCGTCGATATAATCGCGAGCGTAAGCTCGCCTTACGGTTAACGCGTTGTTGATTTTCTGAAATCATGTAGAAAATTGCCATACTAAGGCAATAAAAATCTTCGTCAACCAGCTAGAGTTATCTGCCCGTAAAGTTGCGTTGTGGGACACGGTGCACGGTGAATCGTATTTCTAGCACGTCGTTATAACCTCACATGAACGCCGAGCGAAGCATAGAAAATAAAGCTAATTACACCGAGATTACATCGAGCGAAGCGATGTTATACAGCTAATTTCACCGAGCGAAGCGAGGTCTTGTGCATTGAATATAACATACATGTAGATAAGGATAGTTTGTTTTCGATTCTCTTCTATTCTATTCAGTGTTTCACAGTCCATTCACTTCAACATATAATTTATTTTATTTATTTGTTACAATCTAATTTGTTCAAAAACAACAAGTCCACGATTTAATGCTTTAAATAAAAGCGAATGCGTGCCGTCAATATTTATTATTTAAAAAAATAAAGATATAATATAATAGCCTCGTTCTCTGGCTTAAAATAGAATAGAATAGAATAACTTTTATATTAGGTAGCGCCGTGGTGTAATAGTTAGCATCGCGGCTTAGTAACCCAGGGGTCGTGCGTTCAATCCCAGCCAGGACCGAATTTGGGTTAATTAACGAAATATTTCATAAAAGTATTTCCTACCTTATCAGTCCTTCGGATGAAACTTTAAACCGAGGTCTGCTCGCTATCATGCTTAGTGCAATACAGCGAGGATAAATAAACGCTTATACGTACGAATAACTTTTATTTTCCAATCAAGGACCATCACTGGCATTACACTCACAGTAATATAATCTAGGTACTACCTTTGTGAACGGCAAAACTATAACCAGTCTTTGATTGCAGTAAAAAGTATAAGTTAAAATGATTGATTTAGAAACACCAACAAATTTAAAAACAATCCAAAATATGTATCATATTTGATGTAGAAGCACTCGAGCAGATGTTTAGATTTTGCATTGAGTTTAGAAAACCCCACTGATGTACAATACACTCAATGTAATCCTGATGTACAGTACACTCAATGTATTCCTGATGTACAGTACACTCAATGTATTCCTGATGTACAGTACACTCAATGTATTCCTGATGTACAGTACACTCAATGTATTCCATTTCAAGAATGTATTACACTTTGTAATACGGACGCTAATGTATTGCAATGTAATATAGAAATTAATATCATTTTTTCAAGTCTACCAATTTGATACCTTTTATTCGCAAACGTAGTATATACAATTACTTAAAGACACATCTTGGTTATAATAGCGTAAATGAGTCTCCATTGCCCTTCCATAGTAAAGTTAGAATGTTGACAACCTGTTAAAAACTCAAACCTGGTTAGAATACTGGGAAACTGGCTTTATCATGCAAATAAACATGTCTGATATTAAACATCAACAAGGAAATAGGGGGTTTAATACCTTCTAAGAAACATTTCTTCAGTTGTATACTAACACCGGGTCAAAGGTCAAAGCTATTTCTACCCCTTGCAATTTCGTACCCTGTCTACTTTCACTTCTGAAATTTATATCAAAAACTGTCAAAACCATGATGAGATCCCTTTTCAAATATCAACAACATGTCCAGAATACAGTTACAGCCAAAAGATAACAGGAAATTGCACTAAAAAAGGGTTTTAAAGAAAAAAAAGATTGGCAATCTTTAATACAGAACTACTTTCGATGCACCAGGCAAGCACATCCGGTTGATTTAGTGGAATTAAATCTCTACCAATTTGATACCTTTTATTCGCGAACGTAATATATACAATTACTTAAAGACACATCTACCAATTTGATACCTTTTATTCGCAAACGTATTATATACAATTACTTAGAGACAATATAGTCTAAATGGAAACAGAACCTACAGCTAGATACATGCCGACCGGGACTTATAACAATCGGACCTGCTTCGGCGTTTTCCGTACCATGTAGTGCTTTAGCGGTTACGAAAATCAACGAGGCTGTTTGCAAATGACTTGATTGTTGCAATTTGCTTCTTTTGGGACAGGCCTTTTAATCTGATAAAAATTTGAATAACACCATTTTCTAATAATACAACTGTATGAATAACAGTGATTTACAGTTGTCTATACTTTTGAGGTTGCCCCCACACCCCACTCCCTCTCACTCCACCCCATCACAGAATCCCATATCCTTAACTAATTAAGCCGTCTAGCTAGACTTGCACATGTACAGTCTAGACACATAAGGCAAACACACGATTGGACAAATGCATTGCATTGTTCTGGTCTAGACTGTAACCTTGTTCTGGTCTAGACTGTAATCTTGTTCTGGTCTAGACTGTGATCTTGTTCTGGTCTAGACTGTAACCTTGTTCTGGTCTAGACTGTAACCTTGTTCTGGTCTAGACTGTTATCTTGTTCTGGTCTAGACTGTAACCTTGTTCTGGTCTAGACTGTAACCTTGTTCTGGTCTAGACTGTAACCTTGTTCTGGTCTAAACTTTAATCTTGTTCTGGTCTAGACTGTAATCTTGTTCTGGTCTAGACTGTAACCTTGTTCTGGTCTAGACTGTAACCTTGTTCTGGTCTACTGTAATCTTGTTCTGGTCTTGACTGTAATCTTGTTCTGGTCTAGACTGTAACCTTGTTCTGGTCTAGACTGTAACCTTGTTCTGGTCTAGACTGTAACCTTGTTCTGGTCTAGACTGTAATCGTGTAGGTGTTATAACGATTATATTGCTTGACGGGTCATGCTTTTTTAAAATGGCAATATGGTGCAACCACTGGAAGTCCGATTAACGACATTTTGAATAGGGCTTAAACTCCTATTGGATCAACTAGACATTGTATGGATCATCCTTGTGCTCGTTTTAATCAATCTTCAGAACACCAGAGAAACAAACAATATTGAATCAGGGTTTGCTTAAATATAAATAAGTTTTCCATGCTGTTTCAATGACCGCCAACCGTTGGGAAATAGGTCCTAAAATCAACTACGGTAAAACATAACAGACAATGCGTGGTATGGTAGTGATACATAACTGCTAACGAAAACTGAAACAGAACATAGAAAAAAAATATTGTTTTGTTTTTTATTTTCATTGCCTTTTATACACAAATCCAAGTAAATTCTAAATTCTAAACTTTCTTTAATAAAACGTACTTCGAATTTATACAATATAACACAATGCACTTCAAATAAAAACAAATCATCAAATTGGTTGCCACTTAGAGCAGGAAAATAAATTGAATTTGAAATTACAAAACTTCCTTATTAGGATTCCATATCCTCGTATTGGGTTACACGGAGATGCCGGTAAGTGGCCCTAATACACTAAATGAACAAATAAACCGGTTTCCTCAATCGCATATTGCTCATTATTGTAAAAACTCTTTCAAAATCGAATTAAATGACTGCATTTACCGCTTGAAACGGATATTATTTCGGTGTACTTGAGAGGCCAAACATTTTATTGCCGAGTTTGTTTGTTTGTATGATGTTTTAAGTCATTTTCAACAAATGAAAGGTTATATATCACGGTGGATTTTTGGGTGGTGGAGGCAGATCACCCACTTGTCCTGGTTAGTACCAGTACTGAACACCTCCCGCCATCCGTAAGAATCAACACATCCTCACAAGTCGAGGTCCCAGTGAGATTCGAACCTGCAGCGGTGAGAGGCGAGAAGGTTTACAAAGCAACGTTGTTAACCACTCGGCCACGGAGACAATGACTGGTGTATATTAACGTTATGCTCTTTTTCTTGTAGATGAAACATAAAAATACAGAAGTAAAAAAACAGTAGATTATTACTTTGCGCAATTTAGATAGGGGCCTATGTCTAAAAATAATATTGTTTGATCACACATGTTATAAACAGGTCATTAACGGGTGTATGTGTGCCTCTTTGTAATACTGGCCCTTGTTAGCGATATGAGGACCTCAAGCTCTAAATCTGGTCAATTCACAAAGAGGCACACCTGCCCCAGTCATTAACCTCTTAGGATGTGGCTAAGTCAATCAATCAAAAACTCTTATCAGGATGAGTCTTAATCAGATCAATCAAACCTCTTAGGATGTCAGAGGCTTTTAAATCAGATCAATCAAACCTCTTTTGATGTCAGAGGCTTTTAAAATTAGATCAACCAAACCTCTTAGGATGTCAGAGGCTTTTAAATCAGATCAATCAAACCTCTTAGGATGTCAGAGGCTTTTACAATCAGATCAACCAAACCTCTTAGGATGAGGCTAAATATAGATATAAAAAGTCAGTTCAAAAGGACCTCTTAATCAAATCAATCAAACGGAGACCGCAATATTTTTGTATTTACCATGTTCGGTGATTTATACTTTCATTATATTTTTAATGAATATCACGATATGTGGGCAGTATGCTGAGACCTATTTAGATCAATCAAACCTATTATGATGAAGCTTGATCTCAAACCTCTTAGGATGTTCAATCAAACGGAGATCGCAATAGTTTGTGTATTTATCGTGTTCGGCGATTTCAACATTTATCCTTTCATATGCCTTTTTTTAATGAATTTAGATATGTGGGCAGTATGTGTCGTCTGTTTGATATGTGGGCAGTATGTGTCGTCTTTTTGATATGTGGACAGTATACATGTGTCGTCTGTTTGAGTCGTCTGTTTGATATGTGGGCAATATGTGTCGTCTGTTTGATGTGTGGGCAGTATGTGTCGTCTGTTTGATATGTGGGCAGTATGTGTCGCCTGTTTGATATGTGGCCAGTATGTGTCGTCTGTTTGTTTACCAACAACACTCTCGCGCCAGCTGTCAAAGGTGAAAGGTGTTGGATTTGTTTGGGTAACCGTATATTTCATTAAGAAAAGCTACTAATTACGTAAACGCATACAGTTCCGCTATACTGAGTCAGTTTTGCTTCAATGTAATGCTTAACAGCAGCAGACACTGACATCATGACACACAATCTTCAATGTAATGCTTAACAGCAGCAGACACTGACAGCATGACACACAATTTTCAATGTATAAGCAAAAGTTCATTAACTAGTAGTATTTGAGCATATATATATATGGCACATTATACAGTGTGCAAAATGTTTCCTGGAGATGTAAACTTTTCACATAAAACAATTCAAAACATAGAACACGTTAGGGTAGTGATCATTCCTATTCCTTCCTACCTGATCATTGCTGCTAACTGAAGGCATTTACATTTAGGAAATATGAATAGATTGAATCATCCTGAGAAGTCTCATATAAAAAAGGATGCATACATACGTATACGTTCACCTGACACATGCTGCACGAGTAAAAGCATTTAATTCACAACTGTGGCCGATTTGCTTCACATTATTATTATTTTTTTATTTATTTTTTTGGAAAACAACATTTCCTGGTATATGTTTATAGAAGAAAGTTTATCTAAAATGTTTCATATAAACCTCCTCCCACAAAAACAATGTATGTACGTATTGAGTAATATCGCTTTTAATAATAAATCGTTCAATACTTTTTTCACAAATTAGGCGGTTTTCGCGCGCTTTTTTTATTCACAAAATGACCAGGCTAGGGTCGGGAGTCTTCACAATTTTTAGAGGGGAAAAGCCCTGCCAACATTACAATGGAAATCACACTGCAGTGCTTGGTTTGATTTGGAGGTAATAGAGTTAATGTGTATATCCCCATTTCGATTTCGAATCGTTATGCTTAAATAGTTTGTTGAATTAGTTTTTTTCTATGTGATGATCGCAAAAGTTTGTATGTGAATAGTAGTGGGTTGCGTTTTTTGTGTGACCCTTAGAACGGAGCAACTGAGTTGGGTTTAGAAAATCCCTATGTTATAAGGTATTACAGTATGAGTAATATTATACAATGTAATCATTTATTTACTTAAACCGACGCTCGCCATGAGACAGTGCCTTACTCATATTAATAAAGTTTCCCTATTTGTTTTTCTTTGTTATTTAATAAATGTATGGTCTTTCTGCCTTTCTGTATATCTTGGATAGCAGGTGTTCCTATCTCAGCCAATCAGAAACCTTACCAATGTATCGGCAAAAATAAAACTTTGTTCAGGAGGACTGTTCTAGACGTTTGTCTTGCAAACAAGCAAGCGTCGCAGATGATATAGACTAGTTTCAAATTTATTTCTGCACAAACGGTCACGTAGTCTCTATCATCCAGACACACTCAAGCTGACTGCGAGCGCTAGCGAGCGTCTGGACTCACTGTTCTTTAAAAATGTTGACCGATAGACGGCGCCAACCGTCAAAACTGACTGCGACGTGACGTCATTTTGATTGCAACATCAAAGTGCACGTTGAATTACGCGCAACATTAGTTCCAATGGGATGTGTGTACGTCCTTATTAAATATACAATAAACTTGGTTTTATTGTAGTTTCTCTAAAAACATAATATAATCTTACAAATTGATGTTTAAAATTTAATTTTTAGCATTAATTGTGATCCGCTGACTATGTTTGGAGTAATTTTATTGCACAACATTGCGCGTAACGTCACGTATTATTTGACGCCGTCGTGACGTAGGGGGTGATTCCCAAGGATTTCCATAACAAACTGAAGTTGACCAATCAGAGGCCGGTGATTTTTTTTTGTCCACACCTCGTTTTGATGTCAAAATTTTTAAATAAGCTTTACTCCAGACTATCGTTTGGACTTCTGTCATTCGCAACCTCTCGTACACTGCTTCGCAGCATGACTCGAACGCAATACGCAGGTTTCCATATTGGTTACGTCATACTAGCTTGAAGCGCGTCAGATTCCCGCCAAAACGAATTTGCGTTCAAAATCAAAGTTATCTTCAACATTTTACAATGTCATTTAGCCGATTGATCCATCTATAGTTTATTTACGTGAAAGCATTGATAAAACATTCATCTGTATAGTAAATAACAAACATGCAACGCAAATCATACATCAACACGTGTGGCAAGCGGCCATAATGTTTATGTAGCAACAGCTTAGCAACAGTGCACTATTTTCTGTGCCGAGCGTTCACGATTGGACTTCTGTGAGAGCAATCGTGAACGCTCGGCCAATCCCGTCATTCCTCGGGATCTCGCCTCGTGTGTATCACGGCGCTTCGGGATGTTCAAAATCTTTATATTCTGTTAGCCGGAAGGCAACGGAACAGAAAATAGTGCACTGTTGCTAAGCTGTTGCTACATAAACAATATGGACGCTTGTCACACGTGTTGATGTATAATTTGCGTTGCATGTTTGTTATTTACAATACAGATGAAGGTTGTATCACTGCTTTCACGTAAATAAACTATAGATGGAGCAATCGGTTAAATGACATTGCAAAATGTTGAAGATAACTTTGATTTTGAATCCAAATTCGTTTTGGCGGGAATCTGACGCGCGTCACGCTAATATGACGTAACCAATATGGAAACCTGCGTATTACATTCGAGTCATGCTGCGAAGCAGTGTACGAGATGTTGCGAATGCTGTGAGAGAAGTCTCGCGAGAGGTCTGGATGATCGAGACTAACGGTCACGACGTTTGTATTTACAATCAAGCGTCGAAGGTGATTAAGATTAGATGTCGTATTGATTGTGCAGGATCGACAATCATATTTTAATGCAACCTCCGCGCAGGGATATTGTAGCCACTGTAACAGAAAGGGGAAGTAACCACTGCGGGGAGTTTGATAATAATGACCGTCGGGTCAAACAAAATATACGGAAAAATGATTTCCGGTCATTTATCTATATAGAATATCGACCCCAATATATAAAATATGGACCTCAACCATAGAATGTTGACTCTCCGAGGAGGGTCGATTGATTTATATATCAAAAACGTATATGTATGGTATAATACTAATAATAATAATAATAATATAATAATAATAATATATGCTAGATGGCATTCATAAACACTTAATCCATAGTCATTCCATAGTCATTCCATTGTCATTCCATAGTCATTCCATAGTCATTCCAAAAAAAAAAGTTTATTGAACGTACATCGCTATTCTTAATTTATTAAAGGGACACACCGCAATCTTTATTTTTTAAAAGCTCACGGCGTCCCGCTAGTTTTTCTGCATAACTTGCATTTGTTCAATCATTAATATTAATTATAAAAATAGTATTTAAAAGACATTTTGTCAATACGCCATATATGGTAAAAATGCGCGATGGCGTCATCGTTCAAAGATGGCCGCCTCCATTTATGTTCTTTGCAAATGTTCAATAGGTCACATCTCCTTTTATTTATTTTTCATGACATTTTAACAATTCTTTCAGCTTTTTCCAAGTTTTTCAGAGCCCTTTTAAATAAATCGTGTTTGAAAATAGTGCATCAACCCCATTAACATTTTAGTGCTCCGTGATTTTTTTTGACGTCAATTTCAACTTAAAGGGACACATGGCAATCTTGAGATTTTATTCAAACATTAAAATCTGCTCCTCGATTTATTTATTCTGCGTCATTTTGACTTTAAACTGCTTGCATATAATTAAATAAAAAATTGAGATTTCATTTTTCTTCCTTATATTTTACCATTTTTTTAAATATATTATTGGTGCAATATTATAAAAAGATAGTAATATGTAAAAACAATTTGCTTTGAACTATTCTAATAATTAATATTAATGATTGAACAAATGCAAGTTAAGAGAAAAACTAACGGGACGCCGTGAGTTTTAAAAAAAAATCAAGATTGCCGTGTGTCCCTTTAAAAGCAAGGAAGTGTTCGTATACGTCTATTTATCATAGTTCTCCTTGTTCAATATTCATAAAATTTCATACTTGTAATTTTAGAATACCTGTGACAATGCTTCTATATTTTCTGTTTATTTTTGCCGACGATGTTCCTTTCATTTAGCCATTCCCGAAATGCAGAAATAAAGACGTCACATGTCGGACTGCTCCGTAGATGGGTTTCTCGCCCTATTATATTAGTCATTGCAACGTAACTAGACAGAATGCCATTAAGCCGTCTAGCTAAACTAGCACATATACAGTCTAGACACATAAGGCAAACACACGATTGGACAAATGCATTGTTCTGCTCTAGACTGTAATCGTGAAGGTGTTATAACGATTATATTGCTTGACGGGTCATGCGGCAATATGGTGCAACCACTGGAAGTCCGATTAACGACATTTTGAATAGGGCTTAAACTCCTATTGGATTAACTAGACATTGTATGGATCATCCTTGTGCTCGTTTTAATCAATCTTCAGAACATCAGAGAAACAAACAATATTGAATCAGGGTTTGCTTGAATATAAACAAGCTTTCCATGCTGTTTCAATGACCGCCAACCGTTGGGAAATAGGTCCTAAAATCAACTACGGTAAAACATAACAGACAATGCGTGGTATGGTAGTGATACATAACTGCTAACGAAAACTGAAACGGAACATAGGAAAAAATACATATGTTTGATTTTTTGTTTAGTTTTTTATTTTATTTGCCTTTTATGCAAGTAAATTCTAAATGCACGATTCCTTCTGCACGTGTCACTTTCTTTAATCAAGTAAATTCTAAATGCACGATTCCTTCTGCACGTGTCACTTTCTTTAATAAAAAGTAATTTGAATTCATACAATATTATACAATTATTGCCTTTTGATGACCCGAGAAAAGGCATATTGACCTCGAACTACTCGATGCATGGTTTTATCGACCCGAGAAAAGGCATATTGACCGAGGACGTTGTCCGAGGTCGTCCGAGGTCAATATGCCTTTTCTCGGGTCGATAAAACCATGTACGATAGACCGAATTCAAAAGGCAGCAATAGTTTTATTATACAAAAGAAATTTACCGCCGTAAATATTGCCCTTTTAGTATTATCGGCATCTCCATTTCTATTATTTTCTTTTTTTCATCAGCTGTCATGGGAACACACATATTTCTCACAGGGGATCACACTGATCTGTCATTGGAACACACATGGGATAAAAACTATCAAGGCTGTCATTTTGTTGATCCCGATGACGTCATTATATTGTACATTCGTACCTATTCAGGTTCGCTCGCGCATTTTTATTTTAGCCACGCCTTTGAGTCAATATGAAAAGTCAATATACATTTCTCAGGTCAATACGTCTTTTTAGCAGGAATCATGTGACCAGCCTTGATCCAATAGAATTTCTTTAATTGTTTTGATTTTATAATAAAACCACAATGCAAATAAAAACAAATCATCAACTTGGTTGCCACTTAGCTCAGAAAAATATACAAAAAAAATTACTTCCGGTCATTTATCTATATAGAATATCGACCCCAATATATAAAATATGGACCTCAACCATAGAATTTTGACTCTCCGAGCAGGGTCGATTGAGTTATATATCAAAAGCGTATATGTATGGCATAATACTACTACTACTACTAATAATAATAATAATAATAATAATATATGCTAGATGGCATTCATAAACACTTCATTATAAATAATTGCCTCCACCACAAAAAATCGACCGTCATATATAACCTTACATGTGTTGAATATGACGTAAAACACCATACAAACAAAATCAGTTATTTCATATCATTAACTTACTGCCATATAATTGTATTAATAAATGAATTATTGATTATAGTGCCGCATAAATTATATATAATGGATTCAAACGGAAAGAAGTATTTTACAAAGCGCCTCCGTGACCTCTCGCCTCGCACCGCTGCGGATTCGAATCTCACTTGGAGCTGAACTTGTAAGTGATGAAATGTCGATTCTTACGGATGGCGGAAAGTGTATAGTACTAAAAGTTGGAGGTCTGCACCCACCACAAAAAAATCGACCGTCATATAAAACCTTACATGTGTTGAAAATGAGGTAAAAACACCATACAAAGCAAACAAACAAATACATGTAATGTATGTATTACCTTGATTAAAGAAAATGTATATGTCCAAACCGCTCAACCAGCTATTCACAATTTATCTATAAACTGAAAAAAGTATGTATACAAATAACCCAGTAGTTCTAGTACTCTGTTCTATATATTGACCTATATTTAGAAGCTAGAATACGAGGGCCGTTCAAATATCACGTGGACATTTTAATCGAGTTGAGCATATTTAGAAAACAAATAGGTCACATCTCCTTTATTTTTCATGACATTTTAACAATTCTTTCTGTTTTTTCCAAGTTTTTCAGAGCCCTTTTAAATAAATCGTGTTTGAAAATAGTGCATCAACCCCATTAACATTTAGTGCTGCGTGAATTTTTTTGACGTTGTCAATTTCAACTTAAAGGGACACAAGGCAAATTTGAAGTATTTGAAATGGGTTTCGGATTTATATATCCAGTATCATTTTTACTTTTTACCCAGGTTACATTTAAATCAATCAAATTTTAAGTATTCACTATTTCGTCTTATTATACTATAAGTTGTAATATATTATTGGTGCAATAATATCAAAAATTAATAATATGCAAAAACAAATGGCTAAATACAATTCTTATAATTAACATTAATGATTAACAAATGCAATTTATGTAGTAAAACTAACGGGACGCCGTTAGTTTTAAAAAAAATCAAGATTGCCATGTGTCCCTTTAAAAGCAAGGAAGTGTTCGTATACGTATTTCTATTTATTATAGTTCTCCTTTTTCAATATTCATAAAATTTCATAATTGTAATTTTAGAATACCGGTGACTATGCTTCTTCATTTTCTGTATATTTTTGCCGACGATTTTCCTTTTTATTTAGCCATTCCTGAAATGCAGTTATAAAAAATAAAAAGACGTCACATTTTGGACTGCTCAGTTTCTCGCCCTATTATATCATGCATTGCAACGTAACTAGACGTGGTATTGCTTTTTTTTGTTCAAATCATTTGATTTCTTATGAATTGGATTACAACATGTATGCATCTTAAAGGTTAACGTCAATAAATGAGCGCGATATCGTAAAATTCCACGTATTATTTGAACAGCCCTCGTACATGGTCTATTTATAGACTTCAATTACACGGTAGTCATCCTTACATATGGCAATTGGCTATAACATGTACATTAATTTAGTGATATTTGAACACAGAAGTGTATTAAACGCATGCCTATACGGATACTTAGAGTAGGTAAGGTATTTAGTATGGCTAATGAATCCAAATTAAACATTAATGCGTTTAAAACCGAAAGTAGGTCGTTTCTGTCATGCGACAATCGTACAAACTCGCTATTTTCCGTAGATCATCGGAAATAATGAGAAAAAAAAGAAAAAAAGAAAAGTATCAGCCTCGGATCTATGGAGTGTATCTTTCATTAAAAATATGAAGATTTATGGGGTTTTAGCTGGGGGAAAAAGACGACCATGCGAATAAAAGATACTAATCAGTTAGGGACCAGGCAATATTTATTGTGGGGTTGGGACCGGTGCATAATGGCATGGGACAGGTACTTTTTTTGTCGCGACAAACCACGGGACCATACCTTTTTTTTCGCTAGTTTGCCATGGGACGTACACTTTTTTAAAGTCAAATTCTTTCCCCCACAAAAAACTTTAAACAATTACAAATATTGAAGCAGTGATATTAGACCATAAAAGGCGCCCTTACCAAAAACATAGGTTTGCTGCAACTCTGCGGCAAACATTGCTGCAAAGCTGCGGCAGACAAGTTTGCATAGTAAAAGTGTGCGGCAACTTCTCAACACACTTCATTTGTATAACACTTTTAGCTGTAATCTTCTGGCGATGTTTTGGCGATGTTTACTGCTACTTTGCCGCAAACCTCATTTACATTGTAAATATTTTGCAACAAACTTCATTTGCACAAAAATATTCTCTGCAATGTTCTGGTGATGTTTTTCAAAATAAATAATGGACTGAAATTATGAAATAGAACAATGGTGCACCGTTTGTAAAAAAAAAATAATATTTAGCTTGAAAACATTTTTTTTTTTCACTATTTAACACCGACTGCATATTTAAATAAACTGACACGATTTAAATAAATCGACACTATTTAAATAAATGCTCTCGATTTAAAGGATATCCTTACGATTTAGATTATATCCTCACGATTTAACTAAATGGTTTTGATTTAAATAATTGTTTGAGAATTCAAAATAAATGGACCTTTGTTTTACTAAATGTGCAACAATTCAATTAAAATTCACTATATTTAAATAAATCGACACAATTTAAATAAGCTGACACTATTTAGATAAATCCTCTCAAAATTAAAATCTGTCATTTCAGCATTACTCTCACTTTCATGGAGATGTCGAGCGCTGTCATTTTGCATTACTCCCATTTTTATGAAGATGCCGAACGCTGTCATTTTTGCATTACTCCCATTTTCATGGAGATGTCGAGCACTGTCATTTCTGCATTACTCCAATTTTCATGGAGATATCGAGTACTGTTGAGCGCTGCCACTTCTGCATTACTCTCATTTTCGTGGAGATTTCGAACGCTGTCATTCCTGCATTACTCTAATTTTCATGGAGTTGTCGAGCGTTGTCATTTCTGCAGTACTCACATTTTCATGGAGATGTCGACTGCTGTCATTTTTGCATTTCTCTCATTTTTATGGAGATGTCGAGCACTGTCATTTATGCATTACTCTCACTTTCATGAAGATGTCGAGCACTGTAATTTCTGCATTACTCCAATTTTCATTGTGATATCGGCGCTGTCACTTCTGCATTACTCTCATTTTCATAGAGATGTCGAGCACTGTCATTTCTGCATTACTCTCATTTGCATGGAGATATCGAGCGCTGTTGAGTACTGTCATTACTCTCATTTTCATGGAGTTGTCGAGTGTTGTCATTTCTGCATTACTCACATTTTCATGGAGATGTCGAGTGCAGTCGTTTCTGCATTACTCCCATTTTTATGAAGATGTCGAAAGCTGTCCTTTTTGCATTACTCTCATTTTCATGGAGATGTCGAGCACTGTCATTTCCGCATTACTCCAATTTTATGAAGATGTCGAATGCTGTCATGTTTGCACTATTCCCATTTCCATGGAGATGTCGAGCGCTTTCATTTCTGCATTACTCTCATTTTCATGGAGATGTCATGCACTGTCATTTCTGCATTACTCACATTTTCATGGTGATGTCGAGTGCAGTCATTTCTGCATTACTTCAGTTTTTATGAAGATGTCGAGCACTGTCATTTCTGCATTACTCCCATTTTCATGGAGATGTCGAGCGCTGTCATTTCTGCATTACTCTCATTTTCATGGAGATGTTGAGCACTGTCATTTCTGCATTACTCCCATTTTCATGGAGATGTCGTGTGCTGTCATTTCTGCATTACTCACATTTTCATGGACATGTCACTAACTGTAGCAGTCCAACAGGCACCAATGGTGCCTGGAGTTGCCTGGATATCTTAGAATCGGCACCAGACCCTAGACAAACCAACAAATGTATACAAACATCTACCTATTGAGGTCATACTGATCATATTATTTTGCACTTGGGATACAATTTAAATTTTTCTGGTTTTAGAGTTATCATGGTGTTTGGTATTTAAAAATGTTCTTGCAATAAACACAACTGTATAAATGTTTAAAAATATGGTTCCACGAAACAAATTACACTTGCCTAAATTACTTGTTCAAGTGGTATGTCCTTTGACATAAAATACAAATTTCATTTTTAATAGTAGTACATGTAACTGAAAATAATAAAATTCTGTATAAAGTCTAAGTTTTGCGATGCTGTTTTGGCTAACAGAGTCTTCAGCTACAGCAGATCAGAATGGAAAAGTTTGTCTGATGTTCTGTGAATAAAGAAACGGCAAATCTGAATTTAAAAGATTGTGGTGATGTTACGGCGTGCAATAAAAAAAAATCGGATTGGTAAAATTTGTCGCAATGTTGTGGCGAACAAAAAAACATACACGTAAGTTTGTGGTGATGTGATGGTGTACGTTGCAAATAAATATTTTTTTCTGGCGAATGTATAGCCTTTTGGCGAGTTTGCGGCAAATTCGACAAAGATTACCATAATGTCTGCGGCAACATCACCGCTAGTGGCGAACATTGGCGAACAATTAAAAATTGTTATGGTGAACAAAATTGTTCGCTGCAAGCTTGCAGCAAACCTCATTTGGTAAGGAGGGAGCTTATGGACCAGGCAATATTTACCTGAGCATTGGGAATGGTGCAAAATGGCATGGGACAGGTACTTTTTTTGTCGCGACTAACCATGGGACGATACCTTTTTTTCGTGTGCTTGCCATGGGCGTACATTTTTTTGTATATAACATTTTTATTTGCACCGGTCCAAACCCCCGATAAATATTGCCTGGTCCCTTACTCAAGAACATATTTGATCGGATGAACATTATTTTATTTATTTATAAATCTTTATTATTGACTGATTAGTTGATTTATTACACACATTGTTGCTAAAGTGATGCAATAGAAAAGCAATCGGAACGGCCTCAACCAATTACGGAAATTATCGAGTTTGTACGATTGTATAGGAAAGGTGTTGCTTGTGTTGTTGTTGTTGTTGTTGTTGTCGTAGTAGTTGGCCCCACCGTTTTATATAGACCTATACAGATAAGTTGTTTTTGCAGTTGTTGTTGTCACTCTTTCAGTGAATAAAACGTAAACAATAATAATAATGATAATCTAAAATCCCTCAAGTACGTATACTGTCATAATATACAATAATAAATACAGAATGTTCGTTACGCCATCCGATAATACAATTAGGGTAAGTGATCGCTTTTCAAGAACTCAAATCTGACTCATGTAATGGGTTTTCAACCTATGAGAAATACATCCTTGATAACTGACAATATGTGGAGTGAGTGATGGAGTGAGCGATACTTCATCAATCAGTTATCTCCCATGCGATTAGCATTACGCATGTACAAACTGATGGTATAATCTTCATGATGTACGATTCTCCGAGTATAATTTCCATGATAAAATTTGGTTATCAGGGAGTTGCTTTCTATCTTGTATGAATTGAATCATCAGAATAAAGAATGAAGATAAACAAATTTAAATGTATGCGGTAAATGAGAGGGAAGAATGTGGAGAGCATATATACTAAAAGAAAAAAGGAAACGCAACTCGGGAATTTCCTTTATAAGTCATATTTAATATGCTGCTGTTAATCGAACCGCACATGGCTGCGTTAGACATCTTTTTTCGGGAAAAAAGGCTAACTCAACACATAACACACCAAATATGTCCCCTGCAAAGTTTCATTATTGACCGAATATGCGTTTGGTGCAAGCAGGTAAGAAAACCTAGGACGTAAAAGTTTGCAATCTCTTTACATTATATAGTACAGTACTGAAATGGCTCAAATTTTCAAAGCAGAACTTCAGCATTTCTAAAGTTCGTGTTACAATGTGGTGGTATATGATTAAAAACTCTATAACAGCACAGTTTTCTCCTTTCCTTATCTAGCTGCAGCCTTTTTCATTTCACAAAACATGTTGAGATTTCTCTGTAATATATACTAAACCAAATTGCTAAGTATCAACCTAAGAATATGTCAATAACATTCTCATTGTTTTGTGTATTTTGAGCTTGATTAGAGATACGGTTAAACTGCAAAATAACGAGTGTAAATCGTTTGACATCATGTTTTACTAGCATTACCACTACAAATGCATTTGCAAAAGAAATTTTCGAAATATTTAATGTTAAAGCTGAATTGCAGTTACTTGAATTTCAAACAATATTCAATATAAAGGGAGGTAATTTAAGATTATCCATATTTCATTTTTTTATAGACGGAAAATCTGCGATAAATGGGTCAATGTTTTATGTTTTTTTCTATTATTTCATACAAACTTTCAAGCATGTTGTATCTTTAAGCGATCTTTGACTCATGTTATGTGTTTTATCAGTACATTTCATGTTTTCATATAAAGGATGTAGCAATTTAAACAAAAAATAAATGTTTTACCAACTATGTACTTATCATATATCTATTCTAAAATATATTTAAAATAAGAAAATTAGTTCAGATACAAAAGTTGATACTTAGCAATTTTGTTCAGTGTAATGTGGACTTAAGTAAGAAGAATATACATTATACAATGGAAATTCCCGAATTACGTTTCCTTTTTTCCTTTAGTATATACATGTATACTGAAAGGAAAAAGAAACGCGACACGGGAATTTCCGCTATATATTATATATACTGCACACTTTATTCCATATATATTCCAAGGAAATCCCAAGATGTTTTGTAAACAAAAGTTGCAGTTAGTTAGAGAAAGGACACAACTGTGATGTTGTAGACATTTTAATCACGGTACACATTGCAACAAAAATTCATAAATGTTGAAGTTCCTCTTTGTTAAACTTAAACTGAGCCAGTTCAGTACTGTATTTAACGTAAAGAGTTTGCAAAATTTTGCATCGTAAGTTTGCTCACATGCTTGAGCCAAACGCGTACTCTGTCACTAACGAAACTTTGCAGGAATACTATTTGCTGTGTTACGTGTTGTTTTAGTCTTTTTTTCCGAATGGAAAGATCTTACGTAGGCATGTACCATTCGATTAACAACAACATATTGTATATACAATATAGCGGAAATTCCCGTGTCGCGTTTCTTTTTCCTTTCTTTATATATTTTGAAAGCAGCATTCCACTGGGGAAAGAAAGGAGACTACATATAAAAAAAACACACAAAATAACGGTTAAATAAAGTAACATTTAAATGAACCAATAGATAAACGAAGAAATATTTAAATGAAGTAACGTTGAAATGAAGCCTTAGAGCGACAGATAAACGAAGAAACAGTCGAACTAAGGACTATTTAAATGAAGCAACAGATAATTGAAGAGACATTCGATAAAGAAACGGTTAAATAAAGAAACATTCAAATGAAGAAACTGTCAAATAAACATTTAAACGAAAAACGGTTAAATAAAGAAAGATTTAAATGAAGAAACGGTTAAATAAAGAACTTTTAAATGAAGAAATAGTTAAATAAATAAAGATTTATATGAAGAAACGGATAAACAGAAATGTTTAAATGAAGAAACGGTTAAATGAAGAACTTTTAAATGAAGAAACGGTTAAGTAAAGAAACATTTAAATGAAGAAACGGTTAAAGAAAGAAACATTTAAATTTAGAAAGGGTTAAATAAAGAAATATTTAAAGGACGAAACGGTTAAATAACGAAACATTTAAACGAAGGAACGTTTAAATAAAGAAACATTTAAATGAAGAATGGGTTAAATAAAGAACTTTTAAATAAAGAAACATTTAAAAGAAATAGTTAAATAAATAAACATTTATATGAAGAAACGGATAAACAAAGAAATATTTTATTTGAAGAAACGGTTAAATAAAGAACTTTTAAATGAAGAAACGGTTAAGTAAAGAAACATTTAAATGAAGAAACGCTTAAAGACAGAAACTGGTAAATTAAAAAAGGGTTAAATAAAGAAATATTTAAAGGACGAAACGGTTAAATAACGAAAGATTAAACGAAGGAACGTTTAAATAAAGAAACATTTAAATAAAGAAAAGGTTAAATAAAGAACTTTTAAATGAAGAAACGGTTAAATAAAAAAACAATTAAGAGAAGAAACGTTTAAATGAAGAAACACCGAACAAAAAAGTGTCAATTAGTGTTGTTCAAGGACGGGTCTGCATAAGTTACAGTGCTCGAACGTGTGTGTTTATCTTTCAACTGCAAGTTCCTTTAATGTTAAGCGCATTTACGCTAAGTGCATTAACACTTCCATTGTTAATGTTAAGAAGGAAGGAAGTATTTTAAACTACAATACGAAAACAAATATTTATTTATAACTTTGTACTTATACTAATGGCTCGCTGTAAGTGTTTCGATGAACTTTTAGATATACACGAACTAATGCACATCCTATTTTTACCAGCTTTTAAGACACTTGTGTTACTAGTAGCTCCTTGCTTGACGTTTAGCATCTAAAGATTAATTGCCTGTCTGGCCAGGATGTTAAAGACATCGCGTTTGAAAACGTCACGCCTCTCATCGCTGCGGGTTGGAATTCCACTGGAGCTCGACTTGTAAGTGAGAAATTGTCGATTCTTACGGATGGCGATATATATACACTACTTGTTCTATTCAGGTGAAGGTTGGTGGTCTGCCTCCACCATGAAAAAGTCGACCGTAATATATAGCATAACATGTGCTGAAATGACGTAAAACACCAAAAAACAACAATCTACCAATTAAGGGTAGTTTTTGAGTAGTCGTCCCGGTGTCAGTATACTGTATCTGGGTGGGGTATCATATATCTCCTGCGTGGCATTACAGTCTGGCATCACTATAAAGATGAGCACTGAGTACAGTCACACCCAGTCACATTAAACAGACACCAGGCAGACCAGTCATATAATATACTGAAAGGAAAAAGAAAGGACACAACTGTGATTTTGGACACGTTTTAATCACAGTACACGTTTTAACAAGAAATTCATAAATGTGGAAGTTCCGCTTTGGAAAATTGAGCCAGTTCAGAACTGTATTTAACGCAAAGAGTTTGCAAAAGTTTGCATCCTAAGTTTGCGCCAAACGCGTACTCTGTCAATAATGAAACGTTGCAGGAATACTATTTGCTGTGTTACGTGTTGTTTTAGTCTTTTTTCCGAAAGGAAAGATCTTACGTAGCCATGTACCATTCGATTAACAGCAGCATATTGTACATACAATATATAGCGGAAATTCCCGTGTCGCGTTTCTTTTTCCTGTCAGTATATAATATAAATACGCGTTATATGCTGACTGTCAAGTAAGGGCGTTACTTGTGCCACTTCATATGACCCGTCCGGATATTGAACTCAGGACTTTCCGCGTGCAAGGCGTACGCTCTACTACTAAGCACATTCCTCGGTACTTTGAACGTTTGCGCTAATGTACGGTACTAATGTGTTAAAAATAAATGAAAGTGTTGTCATGTGGGTTGATACGTCGCGTCTTGAGAGTTATCTCATTGCGTTCATCTCAGTGTCAGAGCACTGGTTCGAGTCAAGCTCAGATCATCCAGCACATGTCAGTTGCAGAGCACTGGTTCCTAGTTCGAGTCAAGCTCAGATCATTCAGCACATGTCAGTTGCAGAGCACTGGTTCCTAGTTCGAGTCAAGCTCAGATCATCCAGCACATGTCAGTTGCAGAGCACTGGTTCCTAGTTCGAGTCAAGCTCAGATCATTCAGCACATGTCAGTTGCAGAGCACTGGTTCCTAGTTCGAGTCAAGCTCAGATCATCCAGCACATGTCAGTTGCAGAGCACTGGTTCCTAGTTCGAGTCAAGCTCAGATCATTCAGCACATGTCAGTTGCAGAGCACTGGTTCCTAGTTCGAGTCAAGCTCAGATCATCCAGCACATGTCAGTTGCAGAGCACTGGTTCCTAGTTCGAGTCAAGCTCAGATCATTCAGCACATGTCAGTTGCAGAGCCCTGGTTCCTAGTTCGAGTCACGCTCAGATCATTCAGCACATGTCAGTGGCAGAGCACTGGTTCCTAGTTCGAGTCACGCTCAGATCATTCAGCACATGTCAGTGGCAGAGCTATGGTTCCTAGTTCGAGTCACGCTCAGATCATCCAGCACATGTCAGTTGCAGAGCACTGGTTCCTAGTTCGAGTCACGCTCAGATCATCCAGCACATGTCAGTTGCAGAGCACTGGTTCCTAGTTCGAGTCACGCTCAGATCATTCAGCACATGTCAGTGGCAGGGCACTGGTCCGTAGTTCGAGTCACGCTCCGACCTATTTATCTTTTCATGAAACATTCGACGCAAACTGCTCACATGCGAGGTAAACTATTGTTGTTTATTACTTTTATAACTCTGGATTAGCCTAAAATTTAAGAGACATTTGACACAACTGTATAAATTATATTATACGTTTTGTAATCAGATAAAATCGGAAATAGTTAACTGAAGGCGTTGACAGTGTGATAGTGAAACAGGATTGCTAGCCGTGATGATCAATGCATATTCTCCTTTGGAGAACAATCTATAAAGTATGAGATAGAGTTGAATTTAGTTTTACGGCGCATCAACTCAAAAAGGTTATAAGGCGCCAACAGGAATGAACATTCACGGCTCACGCTCCAGTTACATCAAATTAAAAAATATGCATAAAAGGCATGTAACCTTTTCACCTGCAGAGCTTCAGGGTTGCTGCAAATTAGAGTGTAGACACTCCATTTTCCGGAATGTGTCCAGGTAACCGTGCAAGTAGCACCTGTAGAGTGGGAATGACGAAGACCGTTAAACAACATGAAAAACATGAAAAAATGAAAATGAATTCGGATAAGTGTCGGCGGGGATGGGGTTAGAAGGGGTGTGGTATTCTTCCCCTGACGGGATAAGCAGTGACCCTATTCTTGCAAGGGAACCACACAGGGCATTGGAAAATATTATTAGTTATTGGGTTTGTTACTGATCCCCTACAGAAATATGTGTTCAGTAAGATTTATAGGGGGCGAGGCGATAACCGAGTCCCCTTATACATCTGACTGACCCAATATTTCTGTAGGGGGTTAGTGACAAACCCATTAACTGATGTATTGCACCGAGCACCTGTTTTTAAGCAAACGCCGATATTTAAAAAAGAGTATGATAATGGACCTTTGGAAACGGCCGAGCACGACACATACCCATTTTAATATAGAGTCAACGTCATTGAGACGTTCGCGCAATTCGACGTCATGACATTGACGTCACCACCGGTACAGTTTAAAAACATCATTAAATACTTATTATGTTTATAACTAACGCTTTAAAGAACTATTTGCAAATGATTTAAACTTTGAATCGGAATTGTAGTCCATATTGTTTTAGTGACCCTCTATGAAATCTACTGACCCACTATAGAATAAAAGAGGGTCACTATGTGACCGCTCTAATCCAATGAAATTCCCAGGAGTTTGTGCGAGGTGCAATAAAGTTTATTCAAGGATTATGGTTTATTCAACAAATACAGTAGACCATTTGGTCCATGAGTATACAAATAATTTTCAATTGCAGAGGTTGATGGCAGTAACAAACATTACATAATATCAAATTGTATACAATATACTAACAATCTAAATCAGTTTTAATTATGATATTTCTATTAATATAAGTTTTATTATAAGCAATTGTTTGAAAGAGAAACATTCTTCAAATCTACGTGTCACAGACAGTAATATTGTTGTTAGAGTACCTCTTGGGAGAGTACTAGTATTTATTGAATGTAATATATGTCATTTCGAATTTTAAAACCATCAAATACATAAGTAGCCAAATTCTTTACAGTAGTAAGCTTTTCTAATGTCACAGTATTAATTTGAAACAATTTCATGTATTATTCAAACAAAGAGTAATTGATTCTTTTATACAGAAGTGGTATAGTGATATTGAAAATAACCGTGTTCTAGTATTATATAAACATTTCAAGACTGTCTTTAAATATGAATCTTATCTAGATATGTTGCCATTTAAACTAAGAACGGCAATGTCAAGAATACGATTATCTTCGCATTCCCTCAGAGTCGAAACCGGCAGATACACACAAAATAGAACTGATAGAGCTCAACGATATTGTAATATTTGTAATTCAAATGACATAGAAGACGAATATCATTTTATTTTAATTTGTCCCGTCTATGAGCATATTCGCAAACTTTATATTAAGGCGTATTATTATCGAAACCCTAGTGTTATTAAATTTATTTAATTGATGCAAAGTAAGAAACATAAAAGTATTCAAAATGTAGCTAAGTTTGTAAAAGAAGCATTTATTGTACGTAAAACATTTAATTATACGTAGTTGTGTGCATAAATATAAAGTTTATCCTCAGGTATTAGGTATTGTTTCAACAATTAATTCGTTTATATAATTGCATGAGAGAGAGAGAGAGAGAGAGAGAGAGAGAGAGAGAGAGAGAGAGAGAGAGAGAGAGAGAGAGAGAGAGAGAGAGAGAGAGTAAGTGCGTGTGTGCGTATGCGTGCGTAAGAGGTGTGTGAGAGTGTGTGTGCGTGTTGGGGTGCATGCGTGTGAGCCTGTCATGTGTTTAATTAAACTTTGTATATTACATTTTGATGACGAGATACTATATGTATAAGTCGAAATAAAATATCTGTTCTGTTCTGTTCTGTTCTGTCAACAGTTTTATAAATTTGGGAATATTTGGTCTTTGCGAATAGTATCGATTGATAAGTTTTGTTCTTAGTTCTTTATATAAAGTACATTCCAAAAATAAAATAAAATTAAAAATTAAAATTAAAAAAAAAATAAAATAAAAAGAAATAAAAAAAAAAATATATATATATATATATATACACTCAACACGGGAATTTCCGCTATATATTGTATGTACAATATGCTGCTTTTAATCGAATGGTACCTGGCTACGTAAGACCTTTCCTTTTGGAAAAAATACTAAAACAACAAATAATACAGCAAATAGTATTCCTGCAATGTTTCATTATTCACAGAGTACGCGTTTGGCTCAATCATGTGAGCAAACTTAGGATGCAACATTTTGCAAACTATTTACGTTAAATACAGTACTGAACTAGCTCAATTTTTCAAAGAGCTACTTCAACATTTATGAAGTTCTTGTTACAAAGTGTAGTGTGATTAAAACGTCTACAACATCACAGTTGTGTCCTTTCTCTAGTTAACTGCAACTTTCTTTTTAAAAAACATCTTGGGATTTCTTTGGAATATTATGTGCAATTAAGTGTGCAGTATATACAATATATAGCGGAAATTCCCATGTTGCGCTTTCATATCACTTGAGTGTATAATGCTATTCATCTTCTAGAACGTCACATATGCAACATTTGCGCTCATTAATAGGAATACTGTGTGGCTTATGCCAACGACCCGCTTCTATTTGTAACCTATGGGAGGACGTTCTCAATCTAGACAGTGCTTCTCTAAATCTTCTTATTTGAACATTTTCTAGATATGATGTATACGAGAATACACAAGACGCAGTCGAATAGTAGTGTATTATGTCTATATTTGACAAATGCCACCAAACATTTTTAATTAAAGGGACACACGGCAATCCTGAAGTTTAATCAAGAACTAAAATTAGCATCTCGACTTATTAATCTAGTAATCTTTTTAACTTTAAATCTGCTTGCATATAATTAAATGCACTTTTGAGAACATTTTCTTCGTTATTATACCATGTATTATATTGTTGTAATATAATCAACAATGAATAATATACAAAAACAATTTGCTGTGATATGTTATTGCAATTAATATCCATAATTGAAAAAATGCAAGTCATTTAGAAAAATTAACGGGACGCCGCGAGTTTTAAAACCATCAAGATTACCATGTGTCTCTTTAATTAATAGACACACGCGCTATGCAGTAATTTCCTACTTTTATGAGAGCGACAGTGAGGAGAACCGGAACTCCACTTTCCAGTGTACGTTTGAACTTTGACACCGCTTTGGTCACAAAGCGGACTTGAGGGGGTGGCTTTTATTATTGAGGATATCGAGATTACTGGTATAACATTAAAGGGGCTGATGACCCTTGATACTTGTGTGTGTGTATATATATATATATATATATATATATATATATATATATACTGCATATATATTTGGTTTTAGCATTTTCTCAAGCTTAAAGCGACACACGGCAATCATGTTTTTTGAAAAACTGGCGGCGTCCCTTAGTTTTTTCTACATGATATGCATTTGTTCAATCGTTTATATTAATTAATGTAGTACAATACGTACAATACATACAATATAATACAATACAATACAATAAAATACAATACAATACAATACAATACAATACACTGCAATGCAATGCAATGCAATGCAATGCAATGCAATGCAATGCAATGCAATACAATACAATACAATACAATATAATACAATACAGTACAATACAATATATACAATACAATACCTTAAATAACATTGTAATACAATGCAATGCATACAATATGTGAACTTGTCAGAGTATCAAATGATTCGCAGCCGATCAGTTGTAACACTGAGGTGTGATAATGAGAAGTTATTGACGATTTTTTTGTTTAATAAAGTGACATCATTTTAATCATTTGTACAGATGTACGTTTTTATATCCATTGAACCTCTTTCTTGGTAACCTGTTCCTTGGAATGCATTAACAAACCGTTTTGTTTCGAAAATAGTTCAGAGCACGTTAGAATAAAGACATAAATTATGTCCGAATATCCTAGTTCGGTTTGATGTTTCTCTTCTTTGTTTTAAAGTAAACTTATTCAAGAATCTTACCTATATTAGCTTTAGTCCCTTTAAATGTATTGTGTCGACGTTTGAAGATATTTCGACTCTTTGGTTGTTCGCGATATCTGTTGTTATAGCCGATTCTCACAGAATTGAGTTTGCTATATATAATGCAATAATTTCGAAATTATCGTAATATGAACCTAGTTAATAATGCCACCTCTTGCCGGATCTATGGATTTCTTTTATACAGAATCAGTCAAGTAAGGGCGTAGCTGTTACAGCATTCTTTACTGCCGAACGTTCTTCGCGAATAATAAAACTCAGCAGGAGTTAACATCTGCTCAGCATCGCTCTGACCTTGAAAAATTGAAAAGTAAAAAAAAAGTTAGTTTTTGCGCGCGTCGTGTGTTACACACCATCGAAGCATTAGCCAACGGATTGATATTTAAAACAAACAGAGAACATTTTTTTGTGAGTTTTGGCTGTCAACGCTCTCAGTACATGTTTATCCTATGCATATTAGCATCGCAGATTAGATCTGGATTTCAGGGACGGGTGATAGTTGTAAATTACTGTGAACGTTGTATAAAACCTGTTTAATCCATCACGTTTAACTGAACCCATATGTTTTGTTAGAGAAAGTTTCACTTTGTCTTGGGAACTGTTCGAAAGACGACAGGAATTTGGATTTTTGTGGAATTTTGTAAATCTAAATGAAACTGACAGTGATGTTTATTAAAGTCGGATTATATTTGCTTCTACACACGCAGGTTGTCTCGTCGGCAGGTAATTGTTCTTTTTGTTCGTATGTTTGTTGTGAGTTATTTGTTTCCAAGCAACTGTTTAAATGGAATTATTGAGAGAGAGAGGGAGAGAGAGATTTTAGTGGGAGTCGAGCGGGGTGGGGGTGGGGGAGTGGAAGGGTGGGCGGCAAGGGGCACAATATCGCATAGCATATGGCAAACACTATTTGCCTCATATGGCATATAAAAAATAATATGTTTTCTATATTGAAAAATTAAGTATTTCCCTGTACAGATGTGGTGAAAATTCATAAAATGAAAAATTATATGGCATATTGAGCATACATTGAAATGGCATGTCAAAAGCGTAATGCTATGTGATTAAATGTTAATGTAATTTCGTGCTATGTGATTTCATGCTCTGTAATTTCATGCTTTGTGATTCCATGCTATGTGATTTCATGCTATATGATTTCATGTTATATGATTCCATGCTATGTGATTCCATGCTAAGCGATTTCGTGCTATGTGATTTCATGCTATTTTATTTCATGTTATGTGATTTCATGTTATGTGATTTCATTCTATTTTATGTCATGCTATGTGATCTTATGTTATGTGATTTCGTGATATGTGATTTCATGCTGGGTGATTTCAAAGAGTTGACCTTTATCGATAGACGTACATGTATTCATGTATTCCATGCACACGTATTGCGAGTTTGTCATTGTCAATTTATTGATACACATGATATGCAAGTTGGTTGCGCGAGCTGATTATTGTCGAATTTATGATATCGATCAGTGTTAACGTGATTTGAAGTCGTTGGTCATTGCCAATGTATCGATACACAAGTTACGTGATGTTAGTGAGATGGACAAATGTCAATAGACAGGTTACGTGATTTTAGTGAGTTGAACAAATGTCAATATATTGACATTGGTTGCTGCATATGTTACGTGATTTTAGTGAGTTGAACAAATGTCAATATATTGACATTGGTTGATACACACGTGATTTTAGTGATTTGAACAATGTCGATAGACTGACATTTATTAAGATAAACGTATGTTGATAAACGTTACGTGATATTACGTGACATGTATCGATGCACATGTTACCTGGTTTCAGCGATTTGACAAAGTTTTCCTTTACAACCTATTTCATAAACACTAACACAAACCTGGACTAGTCATTCGGTTCAAACGGACCAAAATAAAATAAGCCAAATTTAGTGCATTTGCACACTTTATTTAAAATATGTTTTTATTTCTATTCGAATTGATATCCCTATTTCTCCAACACCGCCTTTAAACCGATAGTGACCTTCGTGGGGGTGGGGTGGTGTTGTTGGGATTCTTCGTGGTCGGAGTATATTAGTGGCTATATATTTTTGTGGCAGACGAACCGGAAATATTTTATTTAATTAGTGTCTTATCATTGCATGAGAATCGGGTTCAAAATTCTAGGTTCGAACTTAAGCATTTGTGATTACAACAAAAGTGATCAAAGACTAAAACAAAACAGATTAAATATTACATAAAATTACTTTGTACATCATCTTTTTATGAACGTGTATTCGCCTGGTAGCTATAGAGTGAAAGAAGAAAAGAAGTTTGACTCGATAAAGACAAAATAAAAACAATTGCTGTAAATGGACGGGGAGTGTATGTAGGAAAAACAAACATTAAGAGTAACTGTATCAGGGTGAAAATAGTTTGACAAAAGAACACGCATTTGTTGTAAATGAACGGGGAACTGGGTTTAACGGCGCAACAACACATGAAAGGTTATATGGCGCCTAAAAAGAATGAATATGTCAGGCTCATCCTCCATTTACATCAAAATAAAATATGGAGAACCTTCTAACCTGCACAACTGCGGAGTTGCTGCAAATTCTAAAGTAGGCACTCCATTTACGATGGAGCCAGTTTCCACGTTTGCATACGCGGTGTTATGGTGAATATATTGAATGAAAAAAATGAAAAAATGAACACGAAGGAGGGGTCCTACCGCTTTGCCTCTAGCGGGATTTGCAGTGGCTGCGTTCTACCCCGGCAACCACACGGGGCACATATGTTATAAATGGACGGGGAATGTATCTAGGAAAAACAAACATTAAGAGGGAATGTATCAAAGTGAACGTAATTTTTCTTAAGACAAAAGAATACACATTTGCTGTAAATGGACGGAGAATGTATAAAGGGAAAACAAACAGTAAGAGGGGATGTATCACTTAATTGAACTATGAAGACTCTTCCGGTCACTATAAGCGTACTTGAGCGAGTATGCCCTTATGAGAAACGGAAACTTCTTAAATGCTTAGCTATACTTAAATGCGTATTAAACACTAGTATAATTCCCATACAATATCCTTCTTGGTCATTGCCCATCACCGTTTTGACCTTTTGTTCTTAAAAGGGCAACGTATCAATATATTTTTCGGTCAGCGCCGCCACAGTTTTGACATGTGTTTCTGTCAGTTGTTCTTTTTCGGTCATTGCCGCTACTGTGTTGGCATTTGTTTCTTACAAGTTTGACATGTTACAACCCATTGACGACGAGGTGTATATAAGATTGTAAACTCTATAGACACAATATAAACAGCTTTAACCAGACTAAACCCCAAAACCGGAGTGTCGAATTCAGTTACCAATTCATAATTCATTTTACGCATATTCGATCGCGGGTATTTTAAGAAACCTGTAAATATACGACCATATATGATCATATATTATACATTATATGGCCTAAACACCTGGATATAGTTTTGATCAACAGTTTTGTAGTGTAATTTCGCCATTATTTGGCGGGTTAGTTTCTTTAATGTATACATTTCTTTCTAGGCCTTCATTGGCGTAGCTCTGCATAGGCCCTGTAGGCCCGGGCCTACGCCTAATTTTCAGAAATAGAAAAATTCAAAATTCAAAAAATGCAATAAAAATCGGGAGGGGTGGGGAGGGGTGGAGTGGGGCTGTATAGGCAGCGTAGTAACCAGAAAATATTATTTTCATATATATTTGTTTAGTTATCTTTGCCCTTCTTAAAGTCTAAAATATACGTCTGCACGCACCTAATACATTCTAACATAAAAAAAAATCGGGGATATGGGGGGGGGGGGGGGGGGGGGGGGGGGGGGGCGCCCTAGCATAATAACTTTAACTGCGGGCCTATGCCGTCAAAAAGGCCAAGCTACGCCCCTGGCCTTTGCCGCTACCGTTTTGACAACTGGTTCTTACAATCTCAAAGTATTAGTATATGTCTCGGTCTGTGACTTCACCGTTTTACAAGGTCAACGTTTCAATATACTGTCTCGGTCATTGCCGCCACTGTTTTGACATTTGGGTTCTTACAATGTCAACGTATCGTTAGAGCTTCTGAGCGAAAAAACACAACTGTGCAAGTAATTATCATTACTGCAGCTATCACGCCATGGTAAAACTGTCGGATATTGGGATATTATATGATTTATCTCTGTTTATACTGCTGGATTATCATGATGTTTCCAGCGCAGTGCCTCACATCAACGTGATCTTTGTTCAAAGAAAAAACGCGGCATGAAAACGAATATTATTGATGCAATGAAGAGATTATTGTTCTTATTTTCATAAAAAAAAAAATCTCTAAAATAGAAACGCCTTCTTGAAGGCACACGAGTCACGTATGTGAACATGTATAAAAAATGTAAAGGCTTTTCTTTTTAGGCATTTCCGTGGTCGAGGGGGTTAACGACGTAGCGTTGTAAACATTCACGCCTATAACCGCTGCTGGTTCGAATCCCACTGGGAGCTCAACTTGTAATTGAGAAAGTGTCGATTTTTACGGAAGGCTGGTGGTATACAGTACTGGTTTTACCTAGGAAAATGGGTTGATCTGCCTCTAGCACAAACAAATGTGCTAAAAATGACGTAAAACACAATTTAACAAACAAACTCGGAATTCAAGCTTGGTGGTGATTTCCTTATTTACACACAGTGACAACAAGATCAGAGTGAGGTTTGTTGCACCCAAGAACTTGGTTTAAACCCACAGGTGTCGTTTTGCCAGTGCCCGTTCCAGGGCGGCTCCCCTGTCCTCAACCTTTTATGTTTGTGATGTCGCATACTTTGCTTCTAGTAATCCTCGTAATTATCGTTTGTTTTGAATGGGTGTTTTTGGATGGCCGAGTTCTATGGATGTTATATCCGATGTTGTGGAGCGCTGTAGTCTAGTGGTAGAGCGTTGGACCCATGATCCAAACGTCGTGGGTTCGATTCCCGCCTTAACCATATGCGTTGTGTCCCTGAGCAAGACACTTTATCTGCATTGCTTAGTACTGGTTCTACCCAGGAAGTCAATCAAGAAGTACCTTTGAAGCGAATAGCTTACAAAAAGTTATAAAATACTGTAAGTTATATGTCCTGTAGAATACTGTAAGTTATATGTCCTATTGCATTTGTTGTATCCGTGTTATACTTCAAAAGTAACCCAGTAGATCACCGTGACCTCCTTTTCACATCATTGACCGTTTCAGTTTATTTTTAGAACATACTATATCTAAGATCGAGCCCTCCTAAGGGGCAAACAGTTCATTACTTACACGGCATGTATACAAAAGTATAGGTTTCGTATTGAGAGGATTACACAGTATGTGACGTCACTGAACTTTAGCCCAGATATATCCCTAAAAAGATCACCTAGTGTTCAATTGTCATGTGCAGATTTTCAATTAGAAGTGTTTCAACTAATATTTTTATAAATTTGAAAGTAGACTTGTATGTCAATTGTGACCTAATATTTCGGTCACTGATTTAAATTTTGTAAAAAAAATAGCTATATTCAATAATGTTATTGTGTGACCTGTTTTTAAAATGTTGATAGTAGAACTTCGAGGCTGGGCATAACATGAAAGCCTGTGAAACAAGATACTTGTACAGTTGACAGCCAACTAGCAAACTATGGAGGCAAACAGTTAAGAAGTCTTGCGCAACAGTATCTCCATGAAAACAAACGAGATAGAATGCAATCTACCGGTGGTTATGTTTTCTATTTTTCCGCACCAGCCCCAACGATTAGAGTAAAACTTTCAAGCTTATTTACACACATTAACAAGTATGGTGTGATCCGGGGCTCGACTTGTAGTTATGACTTGGTCTCTCATTCATTGGAAATATTGTAGGGTCATAGAAAGGTCCCTAATCGGCACTGTTATATATCACCCACAATATTAGCCATATCTGCGTTATCTCCTACAAGAGGCAATAAAGATGTCGTATCGTAACTAGCAGGCGCGTCCGTCCATCTTAGATAATGTTAAATTCGATTTATTTCTAAAGAGAGGTGCATGTTTAAATACTCATTAGCACTAATTGCATGTCTTCATGTTTAATGGGGTTATAAAATCAGGAAGTTGTGAGGTATGTGAACTTTTTGTTGACTTGCAAAAGGTAACCATCTGATCTACGTAGTTTGCGTGAGTTTTGATTCAGCGATGGACAAGGTAGCGGAAACCAGTTTATTAGCTCGCATATATTGGTTAGCCAAAACGGTTAAATTGGGTAGTAAAAAGGTTAACAATGTTACGCGTAAGATCATCAATCAATAGGTTGCCCGTAACTCAACTATGATACGCGCAACCAGAGTTTGTTTGTTTGTTTGTTTGAATGGTGTCTTATGGCATTCTGAGCACATGTTAAGTCATAGTTGACGTCTATTTGTTTGTGGTAGAGGCAGACCACCCCCATTTTGTCCTGGATAGAACCAGTATACCCATCCGTAACAATCGACACTTTCTCACTTGACTGACGAGTCGATCTCCCAGTTCGGTTCGAACCCGCAACGGTGAGAACATTTTAGACGCATCCAAAAATAAGTTCAGCATAACATCTTCCGGTGTTTTTATGCTTATGCGTAACTTGAAGTTTTGTATTGTCGGAAATATATAATCAACCAATGAAATGATGCCAAACTGGTTACGCGTAGCATTATTTTTGATACGCGTAATGTACATGTATTCGGTCAGGATTGGATGATTTACGTAGGTTCACTCAGTCGGAGGTTACGCGCAACATTGTTTCCGCGAAATATAACATTACCGAAATGTTAGCTTTTCAATGCACAAATTTTGGCATGCAATACACCATTATAGGTAACCATATCGTTCATTGTACAATATTGGTTTGACGTAAAGTATATACATCTAACACGCTGGAGATACTGGAATGTCGGGCCAATTCCTAATGTAATACTTTCAAATTCCACGAATCCCGCTGATAATACAGAATGCATTAATCCTTAGCAACAGGGCAACTAACTTAAAGCTACCATTCTGTATATAAGTAATGACTCGATTTCATTCAACCTTCGTAATCCGTATATAACGCAACAGGGCTAATATTTAAAGCTACGCAATCTGTATAAAATAATGAAAATAGCTAATCTCATGCAGGACATGTTATTCTCCTGTTTTGTATGGTTATACGTGTATACATATTAAAGCGACACACAGCAATCTAGGTGTTGTTTTTTTTAATCACAGCTTCCCGATAGTTTAAACCACAGCTTCCCGATAGTTTAAATCACAGCTTCCCGATGGTTTAAATCGCATCTTCTTGATAGTTTTTCTACATGACTAGGATAATTGCAAATCAGTATTAAGGTATGAAACCACTAATTATTTTCCCCAAAGACACCAATGTTAAAGTGTCACATATTAATGATTTGCTGCAAATTCAACTCAAGTATGAATAATGCAGCAGTGTAATATTCATATAGAAAACTAATTTTCCACTTGAAGAATCACAAGAAAAGGTGGGGTCACAAGACATGTAAGAAAGTTCTTGTTTGTTTACTAAACAGGTCAAGGGTACAGCTGTTTTCATTGACTCACAAAGTCAGTGGCTCACAAAGTGTAAGCATAGAGTCGGAATTTCGCGAAAATGGTCATCAGTGATCCATTAAAACCTAATAATAAGCTTCTTATACACACAACCACAAAATCGAACAGAAATGGGCAGTTTTCCCCTACTTATAATGCCCATTTCCATTAAGAAAGGAGGGATTACTTTTATTTTTGGAACTACATTCGAGTACACCTCGGAGGTTTACATGAAAATAATGGTGGTAAACCTTAATAAATATTTGAACGTTCAAAGCAAATTGTGTTTGCATATAACTAATTGTAAATCATATTGCACCAATAATATATTTGAACATATAGCAAAATTACGAAGAAAATTGACAACTCCAAACTTTACTTAACCTTTAATTCAGACATAGGCAAGCAGTTTTAAGGTCTACATGATAATGGATTAATATTTCGAGGTGCTAATTTTATTAGCGTAATTTAAGTCCAGAAATAATGCCGTGTCACCGAGAGATTTTCCTCTTTGTGCAATTACGGAGGGATTATAATCCTTAGAGTCACGCACGCACGCACACACGACGCACGCGCACACACGCACACACACAATTCTTGATAGATATGTTAATATTGCCATGCGTCCCTTTAACTTAAATAAACGCATGGTAATGAATCATCATACTGAGAGGGTGTCAAAAGCTGATGATTTCTGAAAGGCCAACGTTCGCACATTTGCCTCTAAAGCGTATAGGTTGCAATGGAGTTTTATTAACAGTCGTATGCAGATCTAATCGGTCTAAATTACTTCGTTAAGTACCGCAAACGTAATGTAATAATAAATTAGTGCACCACTACGGTCCAATATATGGATTAGTTGCAAACGAAATCAGCAGAAGCGATCACCGTCGTGCAGAAGAGAAGCGATCACCGTGCAGAAGCAATCCCCAGCAGACGAGTTCAACAGCAGACGAGATTAACGTACATAAATGTCATCCATATGCAACATAAGTAAATTGACGGTCTGGATGATTCCAAATGACAATGACCACGTAGACGCATGTTTCACAATTAGTTCTTAAAATAAATTCGTGAAAACTCGGCCAATCCCGTCATTCTTCCGGATCATGTTTCGAAGAAATAATATATGAAACATACTCTGTGCCATGGTCCATCATTGACAAAGTCTCGTCGTGTTTCATGTGATGGGCCAATGTTGGCACAGTCGTCGTGTTTCATGTGTTGGACTAACCTCGGCACAGTCGTCGTGTTTCATGTGATGGACCAACGTGGATACAGGCGTCGTGTTTCATGTGATGTACCAACGTGGGTACATTCGTCGTGTTTCATGTGATGGGCCAACGTCGGCTCAGTCGTCGTGTTTCATGTGATGGACCAACGTCGACACAGTCGTCGTGTATTATGTGATGGATCAACGTCGACACAGTCGTCGTGTATTATGTGATGGACCAACGTTGACACAGTGGTGGTGTTTCATGTGATGGACCAACGTCGACACAGTCGTCATGTGTCATGTGATGGACCAACGTCGACACAGTCGTCGTGTATTATGTGATGGACCAACGTCGACACAGTCGTCATGTATCATGTGATGGACCAACGTCGACACAGTCGTCATGACTGTCTCATGTGATGGCCCAACGTCGACACAGTCGTCGTGTATTATGTGATGGACCAACATGGGCTCCGTCGTCGTGTTTCAGGTGATGGACCAACGTCGACAGTCGTCGTGTTTCATGTGATGGACCAAAGATCATAACGGCTTTATAAAAAACGGCGACTTGTGTTGGGTATTTTTAATTGCAACAAAAAAGTTTAGGGTCGGCGGGAAATAAATGGGGTCAGTCGAAAGACCTGAAACATTTTTTTCTTTGGCCTTATCGTTCTGCTTGTACACACATGTAACATCATTTATATGTAACAAGAGCTAGGTTAACAGCTAACACCCTTCATTTTTTTTGTTTTGACAGTATAGTAATGGGATATTACTTGGTGAGAAATGTTAGAGAGTTATGCTGCCCTGTATTCGTATTAATCCAAATGTTCCAGGAGTCTGTAAGAACTGCTAATGTATAATTACAAGCACGTGTTTATATCGTAAAAAAATGACTTAAAATGACCTAATCAGCGATTCCATCGCTTTATTACTTCATCTTATAATATTTACTTCATAAAACCAGATACGGTTTAAGTAGAGGGGAGAGGATAAATAACATGAAATAAGGATTTATTTCAAGATTACGTTATTTATACTAAATACAAAAGTAGATGTGTTTGTTTGTTTGTTTGTTTGTTTGTTTGTTTGTTTGTTTGAATGGTGTTTTACGTCATGTTCATCACATTTTAGGCCATATATGACGGTCAATTTTTGTGGTAGAGGCAGACCACCCCATTTTCCTGAGCAGAACTAGTACTGTGTATAAGCCTCCCGCCATCTGTAAGAATCGAAGTTGTCTCCCTTACAAGTTCAGCTGCCAGTGGGATTCGAACCCGCAGCGGTGAGAGGCGAGAAGGTTTACAATGCAACGTCGTCAACAACCGCTCGACCAGAAAAAAATACACTGCTTTAAAATAGGAGACTATGAGTTCAATGTGAAGCCAATTTATATAAAACACAGTTCCTTTAGACATTTAGGATTCATGTATAGCCAAGGTCCAATGTTTATACCTTCCAGTTGTTCTTTCTGAAAATATTTACTCCGGATCTCTCCTCAGTTGTGTAGTGTAGGTACAAACAGGTCGGCTCCGTAATTGAAACTTTGACGGAAACATGCGTCACATGCAGGACTTGAAACATAGAACAATGATGTACTACCTACATCAGGTATCGTAGACGCCATTAACAATCCGCTATCAATAGTATCATGTGTATCGTTGACGTCATTAACAATCCGCTATCAGTAATATCATTGTATCGTAGACGCCATTAACAATCTGCTATCAGTAATACCACTGTATCGTAGACGCCATAAACAACCCACTATCAGTAATACCATTGTATCGTAGACGCCATTAACAAACCGTTATCAATGAAGCCACTATATCGTAGACGTCATTAACAACTCGCTATCAGTAATACCATTGTATCGTAGACGCCATTAACAATCCACTATCAGTAATACCATTGTATCGTTGACGCCATAAGCAATCCGCTATCAGTAATACCACCGTATCGTAGACGCCATAAACAACCCGCTATCAGTAATATCATTGTATCGTAGACGCCATTAACAATCCGCTATCAGTAATACCATTGTATCGTAGTCGCCATTAACCATTAACAATTTGCTATCAGTAATATCATTGTATTGTAGACGCCATAAACAACCCGCTATCAGTAATACCATTGTATCGTAGATGCCAATCAGTAATACCATTGTATCGTAGTCGCAATTAACACTTTGCTATCAGTAATACCACTGTATCGTAGACGCCATTAACAATTCACTATCAGTAATACCATTGTACCATAGACGTCATTAACAATCCGATACCAGTAATACCATTGTATCTTAGACGCCATTAACAACCCGCTAGCAATGCTAACAGTGTATCGTCATTAACAGCTCGCTATCAGTAATACCACTGTATCGTAGACTCCATTAACAATCGGCTGATCTATTACATACTTTACATGGTAAAATACATCGGTATATATTTTTTTTACCGTTTTCAACCATGTGCTATTATTCATAGACCGGATACATCGTTTTAGCGCACCATATCGACCATATTCGATTTTACCATATCGACCATATCGTTACCATATCGACCAGACCTATTTTGATGAAGGTTTACCACCACTAATTACATGTAAACGTCCGAGGTGTAGTCGAATGTAGTTCCTATAATAAAAAGTAATCCCTCCTTTCTTGATGGAAATGGGCATTATAAGTAGGGGGAAACTGCCCATTTCACTAGTATTCGCTACTATAATCATGTATGGTACCACCAATTTTGAAGAATTTGCTTAAAAAATCAATTTTGGCATGAAAATCGACATAAATTGGCATTATCATCGTCCTAATTGTACCTAAAATGCGTATTTTATTTATGTCTATTGAATGTTCTAAACATTTGATCTATTTAATATGGAGTATTGACAAGAAATGCCATAGCTTGTTATGAAAATGACAACATAAAATCCTCATTTAAGAAACATCTGAACATGTTTTTTTCTCTTAAAGGTTTACCACCACTAATTACATGTAAACGTCCGAGGTGTAGTCGAATGTAGTTCCTATAATAAAAAGTAATCCCCTCCTTTTTTGATGGAAATGGGCATTATAAGTAGCGGAAAACTGCCCATTTCTATTCGATTTTATGGTTGTATAAGAAGCGTATTCATAGGTTTTACTGGATCACTGATGAACATTTTCGAAATTGTGCTTACACTTTGTGAACAATGAAAACAGTCAATCAATGAAAACAGCTGTACCCTTGACCCGTTTAGTAAACAAACAAGAACTTTCTTACATGTCTTATGACCCCACCTTTTCTGGTGATTTTTCAAGAGGAAAATTAGTTTTCTATATGAACATTACACTGCTGCATTATCCATACTTGAGTTGAATTTGCACCAAATCATTACTATGTGACACTTTAACATTGGTGTCTATGGGGAAAATAATTAGTGGTTTCACACCTGAACGCAATATTGTCTAGATGTTTGCGACGCTTGTAATGTTTGTTCCTAAAACAAGCGTCGATGATGATCAAGAATTTTGCTCAGTTAGACTGCTTCACTGCGCATGTACGGTTTCACTTTTTATGTAGCAGTCTATTGCTCAGTAGGGCCGGGAAGGCGCACCTGTTTTTGGATGGTTTAATTTGCGGGACCAGGTACGGTTTTTGACGTCATTTTTGCGAATGTAAAAGACAATGATATTGTTTTAGCAATGTGACGCAATGAATAAATAAAAGGAAAATAAAGGAAAATAGAATATTACTGTTTGAATCTAATCACATTGTGTATTATTAATTAATTAAATAAATAAATAAATAAAACAAAGTAAAAAAGCGAATTATTCAGTATCAAATACTATAAGTAATATAGCTTTGGAACCTTTACTAAAATGACTGACATGACATGTAGGGTCTTAAACAAACTTCATTTCGATTCGATGTCAAACATGGCCACCAGCGGCCATCTTCGTTTACATGGAGTCATATTGGAAAACCTTGTGGCGATTACTCTTAAAATACTTGATGGATTTCCGTGACACTTTACAGGAATGTTGCTCTTGATGTCTAGTTGGTTCTAAGTAAAAATCAGGTCGGCCGAAATTTAAAAATGGCCGCCACAGCCAAAAATACGTTTTGTAAAAATACAAGTTCATGGCGACTACTAAAATAAAAGATGTTAACCAACTATCTCAAACAATAACTTGCCACTTCCTACAACCCTTACTCATGAACTTCAGGTGAGGATTCAGCGGCCTCTTGCTCAGTGGATAAGGACGCCTCGGCTTGAGAGATATATAACATTTAACAAGAATCACTTCGCCAATAGCAATCATAAAATTTCATACCATCTTTAATCTTAACTATATGAACAGCTCAAAACCATTTGCTTACTAATGTTTTCGCCATTCAGTAAGCAGTACTTTGATTTTTTATTCATTTACAGAATTTAAGTTGGAGCCGGTCACAGCATCATGGCAAATTGCAAATGGTATCTGTGGAGTTAATGGCCACACGCTGGTACCCGGCAGAAGATACAGAGCTAGCGGTATAACCAAATTATTGGCAGAAGGGGAATCAGTATGGCTGAATGGTTGGCGAATTCTCACCGATGTGGATCAAGGTAGGTTGTTGTTGACGTTTACGTTGTTGTTGTTTTTCGGAAATATCTGTCTTTCTTAAACCATTTAAATCAATGTAAAATTGTGTGTCGCGAATAATTCCAACGATAATGTACACAACAAAAGACGAACTTTAACACCATGTATAACTGGGTACGAATATCGCGCTCTATGTCCTCCTCTTATTATCCCCATACCGATTGTGCAAAGAAACTATAAGTGCTATCGGATCGACACAGTAGCTGGCCTATTGACCTTAACATTTAGATTTTCGAGTGTGTGACCTTCAAACTTGAGTGTTAAGGTCATCAAAACACAAGGTCAGATTTTAAAAAGGGACCAGCAGTCGACGGACATTTTAAAGATGTATGCATGTTTTTTCGACTTTAGATAACTTACCTTAAAAGTACCTCAGTTTCAAACTGTGTTAGCCATGTGGCATTCATTTGAAAATGTGGTCACGATGTCAATTAAATTGAAATGAATCGGATTTTATTGTCGCACAAACAGCAAAGGTTATAGGGCGACTCAAAATGGCAATGTCAAGGTTGAATTTTAAATTGTATACACGTAGCTTCACTAATGATCTATCGTTTGTTTGAAAACTAACAGTTCTAGTCCTAATGATCTTAACGATGAAACTAAATATCTCTTTAGCTGTGTTTTCGTTCCTGTTTCATACGAACCGCCGCCACCCCCCCCCCCCCCACTCCTCCTTCCCCATCCCCACCACCACCACCACCACCTACCCCACCACACATACCACCACTGTCAGGCTATAAAGTGTGTTTAAGCAAAACTGAGAATAAGTCGTATAAAATATAAGATATGTGAAGCTAATGACATTTAAAATTTACGGTTTTATAAGCTTAAACATGCATGTACAGGATTTTCGAGGTATGTCGTGTTGTTATTATTTTGCCTTTAAACGGATATTGCTACTTTCATTCATTGTTTTCCATACTACTAGCTAAGTATCTAAGTGGTTCTCTTTGCGTTACGTGCTAATGGAACGTGTCATTTCTTAAAGGGGCACATCAAGCTTCTTTCTTTTTTTTTAAATAATTAAAAATGTTTAATATGTTCCAATTCATGATAAAAATGTAATATCATAACACAATATGGTGTTAGCCCCGTGTTAATCGGGTGTGAACTTTTAGTCAGTCGTATATTTTGAATGGAATCGGGCGTGAAATGCTTAGATTAACACCGGTGTATAAGCTATGATAGAACATATTTCTGTGAAAAACAAATTTTCCCGTAAATAAGGGGTATGTTTAGGCTCTTAAGAATATATAATTGTTTTTTTTTGTGTTTTTTTTAATTCGCCAGGAGGACATCTGAGATCTTCCTCCACCAATGGAAGCTGGAAAGTCGCCATATGACCTTAGCTGTTGGTGCGACTACATTATCCATTTCAATTCCAGTTAATTTTAATTTGGACCACTAACAGCATGATGTAACCCCTTTAATGCCCAGTTTATAGCCATATGTGTTTTCAGTATGGATTTAAAAGATATGTTACCATCTAGTCTTGTAAAATAACATTGCAAACATATGGATGAGAAATGTACAGAATGCTTACGCCGCTCACGAACATGTATTTTGCACGTCCGTGATAATAACTACATTGCAAGTTTGTGTGTATTTTTCATACTGTTCATAATGTCGTCAAAGTCACTTTTAAACCGTTGGTTTCTTAAGCCCTTTTGGAAATGTTTTCCCGTCTGGTGGTACGCCACTGTACTTTAGTGCACAGATCGCGTATATAAGAGACTTACTTTCGTAGGCCCATTTTGGTAGTCTTTTAAATTTTCTGGTAATTGACTTCCGGTTTCAATTTTAATTATGATTCTTCTTTAAGAACATACAATATCGACTTATAGACTGTGAGCTAGTAGGAGACAATTGAATAAGGACATATTGTAACATTTTTGGATAGACAAAGGTCCAATAATTAAGTAGAAAAAAGTCCCGAACCGTATGATGCTTGAAAACGTTTTAATATTTAGGTGAAAAATGTGTATTTTTGTCAAAAATCGACGGAATCTGGAAATATTTTTGAAAATAGTTTTAACATAAATTTATCAAATTGAAGTAATATAATGTTGCACAGCATACATATTCAAGTGTTTCCTGGCATCATATTTAACATAATTATTATCTGCTGAAATATGTTGGAAAAAAGGACTTATTTCACTTATTTCTGCAACCCATTGGGGGTATTGGGTTAACATCTGGAAACATATATAATATCGGTACAATAGAAAAATAGACTAAGCTAGTAGGAGTAACCCTCACCACTGGGCCGACCAACATATTTTGCGACACGACGGGACCGGTGGCCAGCCGTCGGCAAAGGCGTCGGCAGTACATGTGGCACTTGGTCGCTTGTCCATATTAGGGGAAAGGCTACCCGAGTTCGAGTCTCGAACATGGCACATATAGATATATACAGTTATATAGAAGGATATAGCGTTGAACTACTTTCGGCCGGCGGCTGCTGGGCTGACTTACAGATTGGGTGACAAAACGGGACTTGTGGTCAGCCGTCGGCGAAGGTCCCGGCAACGCGTGGCATTCGATCGCTAGGCTGTATCAGTGGGGAGGCTACCCGAGTTCGGGTCTCGAACCTCGTAACTCACGTAACTCACCTAGATACAGTATAGTTATATATGCATAGAGGAAAATAGCTTTGAGTGACCCTCGGGCGATGTCCGCAGGACCGATCCACATATTTTATGACACAACGGGACCGGTGGCCAGCCGTCGGCAAAGGTCTCCGCTATGCGTGGTACTCGGTCCCTAGGCCTTATCAGGGTGAGAGCTACCCGAGTTCGAGTCTCGAACATGGCACATAGAGCTATATACAATTATATAGAGGGAAATAGTGTTGAACGTCCTTCGGCCGATAGCCGCTCGGCGACCCACAGATTTTGTGACACAACGGGACTGGTGGCCAGCCGTCGGCAACGGTCCTAGCTACGCATGGCACTCGGTCCCTAGGTCGTATCAGGGGGAAGGCTACCTGAGTTCGGGTCTCGAACATGCCACCTAGAGCTATATATTAAATAGCTTTGAGCGGCGCAGTCGACGGCCGCTGGGCCATCCCACAGGTTTTGTAACACAACGGGAACGGTGGTAGACCGTATCTGGGGGAAGACTTCCCGAGTTCGGGTCTCGAACATGGCACATATAGCTACATACAGTATAGTTATATAGAGAGAAATAGCCTTGAGCGACCCACAGCCGACGCCGCTGGGCCGACCCACATATTTTTTGACTCAACGGGAACGGTGGCCAGCCTCGGCAAAGGTCCCCGCTACGCGTGGCACTCGGTCGTTAGGCCGTATCAGGGGGAGGTCTACCTGAGTTCGGGCCTCGAACATAGCATCTAGATCTATATACAGTATAGTTATGGAGAAATAGCTTTAAGCGACCTTTGGCCGACGGCTGCTGGGCCGACCTACAGATTTTGTTACACAACGGGACCATCTTGGACGCCATTTTGCATTTCTCGCCTGAAAATTAAGGCAATATTTTAAACATCATATGGTTCAGGGTTTTTTTCTACTTAATTATTGGACCTTTGTGTATTCAAAATGTTACAATATGTCTTTATTCACTTTTTTATTAAAAAAAAAATTCTAAATTTTAACCCAATACCCCCAATGGATTACAGAAATCAGTGATTTTGTAATTTTTTTCAACATTTTGCCTTAAAATGCCAATATTTGAGCACATATGTTATATATGATGCCAAGAAAAACTTGAATATGTATGCTGTGCAACATTCTATTGCTTCAAATTGATAAGTTTATGTTCAAACTAATTTTAAAATATAATTCCAGATTTCGGCGATTTTTGACAAAAATACGCATTTTTCGCCCCAAAACTAAGGCATTTCCAAACATCATGCGGTTTGGAACTTTTTTCTATTTAATCACTGGACCGTACCCTGCTCAAAATGATTACAAAATTTCTTTTTCCTATTGTATTAGATATATTTCTAATTGTTAGTTAAATACCCCCAATGTATTACAGAAACCAGCGATTTTATTCAACAAATTTTTTAACATTTTTACCCAAAATCTCAATATTTAAGTATCGGATCCATAAATTATATGGTGGGGGCATGTAGAGATGCGTTCCAAGAAAGATTCCATCAATTCAAATTGGTTCCAATATATTCCATTTTTTTTCTAAAAAATAATTCCAGATTTCGGCGATTTTTTCTAAAAACGCAGTGTTTTCCCCCAAAACTCACAAAAGCCCCGACGCTCAAATGGCACACATGTCTCATTTTGAAGCTTAATGTATGTTCTTTCAGAAAACCATACCCTACAAAATTCCCCCTGGGGGTGAGGGGCAGCTCAAGAACTATTAGTCACTGGCATGGTTTCATCATTATAAAATAGGGGCATTGACAACATTAAAAGAGAAATAAGAAAACAGTCATCCAATATTGAAAGTTCTGGACACACCCGAACTAAAGTTAAAAATAATAACTTGAAAAAGTTCACTATTTTGACAAAGAAATGAACAGGTGGAGGCCATCCTGAATGTCCGATGATCGATGTTGTATATATTATAGATGATTTAGAGATGGGATGATTGGATTCCTCGTTGCTATAGCCGACGATTTCGGGAGAGTTATTTTAGAGACGTTCTATTTGATAAGAAACTGGAACCGGAAGTCCACACGAAACACTTTTTACATAATCGATGAATCGAAAGTACGTTTCACGTGCGTGAGGTCATCGGCATTAACATTTGAGTTTGATAATTTACACTGTATTAGATGATCGTTTTTCACACTCACGAGACCGAAAACTTTGTCATTTTAAACGCGGCATTTTCCATTTTCCTACGATAGATGGCAGGGGCGTAGCCAGGCATACTCATGTACACCCACTCCCGCACCCTCCCCCAGGGCGTATTCTCCAAAAGACTCTGGCTACGCCCCTGGATGGCAGTCCAACTACAACGTCAAATTGACTATCTTGATAACATTTCATTTATAAATATCTAGGCTACATTGCTCCATTGATTTTCCTTCTTTGTTTTTATAGAACGAATGTATATCAAGAGATAAAAATGCGCATTTTTCTCCGTAGAATATTTTGAAACACATATCAATCAAACGATCGACCGTCCGCCAATATAAAAATGCAATAAAAACAGGGGGTCATGTATCATGTAAGAACAAGCCAGTCTGTTGAATGACGTCACGTTCTATTTTTCACGTCACAGATAGATTTACCTCATTTCTACTTTCGCTTTACTGTCTATGTCAATTATAATTACATATCTCAAACAAACACTAATCAATGTTCACAATACATCATTCGGCTGATTTATAGGTAATAATAACAAAAAGCAATCAAAAGTATGCATTTTGTATCACTAGTAAGGCAGGGAGACGTTTTTTTATTAGGCACTATTTGACTATGCACCACGGAAGCACAAAAGCAATGGTGCAATGTAACCTCTATATCATTCTGGAGGCGCGTTCTTTACTACTGTAAGCTTAACTAGTAACAGCACCTTTTTTTACGACCGTGAGACTAACTCAATCATCTGCTCAGTATGGATTCAGATGTTTCACTTCAGTTTTTATCAAAGTAATGTTTCATAAATCAGCGAATAAACATCGTTTTCTCCGCATCATACATACATCATGCTCTTGAGTCTTTGCCGTAGAATTAACTCTCAGGAAGTGTAAGAATCCACCAGACTCTGATTTGAAAAATCTTGAAATGGAAAAATCGTAAAAACAAATGATAAGTTCTTACTTTTATGTATATATATATTAATTCAATGCAAGGGTGAGAAAATACATACATCTACAAAATACCTTTCAAAAAGCACTGGATCCCCGAGGGGATACGAAAATGTTGGAATAAAGTAATAGATGGGGGAAAAATCATTTATACAGTGCTACAGTTTATAAAACCCCAAGCGCTTTCGGCTTACGCCTTCATCAGGGGTACACAAACACGAAAATAACAAATACGAACACTAAAATACACGGCAGTTTAAATAAAACTCTTTAAAAAAAAAACTTATCGTTTGGCAGTGTTGCAGAAACTGGATACTTTGAATAGACACTCTGGAGCCATGTGTGATACTAATAAAAGAAACAATTTGGTAGGATGAGGGTAAAACTGTACCCTGACATTTAGTTATGAAGAGAGAGTAAAAATGTGAAAAAGATGACACAAACCCTACCTCAAAATCTAAAACCTAAAATCGATACTGCAGGATAAAGTATAAAGCAACTCCAAAGCTAATAAAAAACAATGAATAAGGCTAAACAAATTAAATTAAACTGCCGTGTATTTTAGTGTATTTTTGTTCGTATTTGTTATTTTCGTGTTTGTGGACCCCTGATGAAGGCGTAAGCCGAAAGCGCTTGGGTTTTTATAAACTGTAGCACTGTATAAATGTTTTTCCCCATCTGTTAATTCAATGCAATATATATATATATTATTATGGAGTAAAGCAAGATCCGCGATTTTTCTGCTAATAAACAGTTGTTATCGTTCGATCAACAAGTACAATATACTAGTATGTTGATCTCTCTATTTTATGATTGTTTCGAAAAATCCTCCTCAAACTCAGTTGGCACAATTTGTACAATCGTAATAATAAGAACATCGTTTGTAGACATATTCATGTTTTGTTTATGTTCTTTTCACTCAGATAACAATGGCAGAGTACGAACGCTGAAGGTAGATGTGAATCGAGGAAGGAAGAATGAGTTTCCAGGTGTTTGTAAAACAGGTATGAAACACTAGAGTTCGTAATACCAATACGCTACTACTCTGGTGCGCAGAGGCGGAACCAGGATTTTAGATTTTAGATTTTAGATTGTTTTGGAGATTCTTTCATTTAAACGAAAGTACGACCAGCATTAACCATCCGACATTTGAACGCAAACCCTTGCTAAAGAATGGAAAATGCCATTTATAGGTGCCATCCATATTTTGAGTATTTACTGGATATACTCACCACCTTAATGGGCGAAGTTCAGATCACTGAAATATGTGTGCCTGTATGTGCTGTTGGAAGCTCATATTAGTTTAAACTTATTTATTTTACATCGATTGTAACGAAAGCTCTATGAACTTATTTGAATCACTCTCGATGTCTTCCTGGGTAGAACCAGTACTAAGCAATGCAGATAAAGTGTCTTGCTCAGGGACACAACGCATATGGCAATGACGGGAATCGAACCCACGACTTTTGGATCATGGGTCCAACGCTCTACCACTAGACCACAGCGCTCATATTAAGCTACACTCGTCCTGCATATACTGAATTCATTGTCAGTTGGGCCATCCTTAATATTTGTTTACTGTTTCCCGACCCAGGAATTCATAAACGGGTAGGTAGGTAGGTGAATATTTTATTTATTTATTTATTGTTTTGCCAAGGACAACCCCTTGACACCTTAAGCAATAAAAGACATGAAGCTAGCAACAAATTATTTTCTTTCTTTTTTAAGAATTGCTATAAAATGTTTTGGGTAGGGCCCTTTTTCGTGGGTAGATAGAGAAACAGCAACCCAACATTTTTTTATGGTCGGCCTTGGAAAAAAACATTGGCATTAACCAGCTCAATCGGGGACGTTGACTCATGTTGATGATGTGTACGCTCTACAAACCTAATTAAATGAACTGAAATGGGGTTACGTCCGGTAACACATCGTATTAGGTTATAGTAGGACAGCAACCTCAGAGGGAGGTGAGATGAAAGTGAAGTTTCCCATCAGACATACCTCCGTCAGGGAGCTCACCTAGGTGTGCAGCTCTAAGGCCAATTACGTTCCGACAGGCCAAATTAAAGTAGAGGTATAACATTAATTTAATATGCATTCTGTAATTAAAACTGACTTTAACAAGAAATTATATTTTTTATCATCAACAAATTCAGTTATAAACGAGAATCAAGTATACTTAAAGAACACACGGCAATAGTGAAGTTTTTATCAAGCATTGAAAGTGAGTGTAGTTCTAAGAATTATAGCCCCTTTACAATTTGAGCCCCGAGAAGAATCCCTCGTTGACTCGACATGTATGTGTAGACTTAAAATCATTGAAATTAAAATCTCGATTTAATTATCCAGCATCATTTTGACTTTAAACCTGCATCCATATAATTAAATAAAAGTTTAAGTTTTCAATTATGCGTCTTATTCTACCATAACTTTAAATATATGATTGGTGCAATATAATCAGCAATTAATAATAGGCAAAAATAATTTGCTTTATATATTCAAATATTTAATATTAATGATTTAACAAATGCAAGTTATGTAGAGAAACTAACGGGACGTCTTGAGTTTTTAAAAAATCAAGATTGCCACGTGCCCCTTTAAATTGCATTCTACGAACTCTGACCAGACACATACCAAAACCATGTAGAATTTCTAGAACTATTTACAAGAGAATTAGCAAATGTTTATATGAAAGATTTGTTTTACCATTAGTATGTAAACAGTTGACATTTAGTGTAAATTAAATTCAATTCAAATGTATTTATTTTTAAAAACCTTTGCCATAGTATCTTTGAACTAATGTCATTTCAGCAAGGTAAGTACAGTAGTATATCTTTTTCAATTAAATTTCAGAAAAACATTATTCTTATTTTCAATAAAAGTATTTACGTCTATGCTGGCTGTTTAAGTGTTTATAGGTGTCTTTACAAACGGAAGGTTCATAAAATAAAATCACTAGAAAGGTTTTGTCTGAATGGGGATTTGTAGCAGGTAATATAGAACGCAATATGTACACTTGGGTTTCGTTTATAAAGGTGTTGTTGTAGGTCGATGGTCGATGGTAAGATGCGATGGTAACATTTTTATTATTCTAAAGTTCTGTAAACAACTGTACACTTTCAGTATTTGTGTTTAACGTTTTTATTATTCTAAAGTTCTGTTAACAACTGTACACTTTCAGTTTTTGACTAGTTTGGTTTTAAAACTCTACACCCTGATGTATAATAGCGAATGTTCCAAAAGCATTGTGTTGTATATACATGTATATATGTGTAGCATGGTCCCTGACATTTCCTTTGTATTTGCACCGTTGTAAAAATCATTTAATTGAAAATAACACCTGTCAGTGTCACAGGATGACCTTAGTGGTTGGGCTAACTCAGGAAAGAATCAATGACGGTGAATGCATTTACATAAATTTAATGCAACTTTTAAAATATGTTTAATATATATACAATTATCTAAAAAAACAAGCGAATACACAAATGAACTATGAAAAGAATGTTCTCCTGAACGTTTAAGACGTTCTTAGTATTGTTATAAATACTGAATGTCTAAGACACTAAAGTGTTGTTAAAGCTATAACAATGTTGATCTAGCGCGATAACTGTGATGCGCGAGAGCTCATGAAGATGATGATGCGCGAATTCAATGGATGATTGTCATCAAATGCCTTCTGTAAGGGTTGATGACGCGATGCAATGATAGTTAATCTCCACTGAGATTGTGAATGATATTCCTCCAGTGAGGACTGGTAACGGGCCCACCTTGTGTCCCGGGGGTTGTCGTTAGTAAAACCTGGCTGCGCAGGTACGGGGACCGTCTCCACCGCTTGTAACGTTATTCGTGGAAGCTTAGCTCCACTCCTGGATATCCAAACCTAGATGGCTTACTCCAACCCTGGATGGCTTATATCCTGGATGGCTTATTTCCAAACCTGGATGGCTTATATCCTGGATGGCTTATTTCCAAACCTGGATGGCTTATATCCTGGATGGCTTAGGCTGTAATTATACATACGTTTTAGATGTCGGTTGACAAACATAACAATCTTGCATAATTATCATTACCCAAACAAATCATTATTCAATCAATATATGTAAGCTGTACTAATGATTAGTAGCAATGTATACATATTCTACAACGCCATGTATACGCTATGTACGTCGCTGTTAATCAATGCCCTTAATACATGTAATATAAACATGATCAAATTACTCATATATTACACTCACTGAGTTATGCATGCACGCATTTATTCTTGTCACTCATCTCATTGTTAACTAATGTTAACAATCGTGTATTACAATCACCGAGTTATACGCCAACGTTAACTAATGCACCTAATATCCACTGTTATCAAATTAATATTGTTTTACAATTAATGATCAATTACCATAATTACATCTAATAAAGTCACTTCAAATCATATGCTAGTCTAAAGTTATGTTTGAGAAACATCAATGCTAACCGGATGTCGTAACCGCCAAACAAGATGGCGCCGCCCACTGAATACAAATATACGATAAAAGTTTAATAAAACTACTAACCACATGTTGCCTGTGAAATTTGCCGTCCAATCTCTGTTCCAACAAAGTACTATCGATTATCCCCGCGAAAGCTAGAAGACAATGGGTTTTATAGCAAACATTACGCCCAAATCATTATTTGCCCCGTTCAGTCCGTGACAAACGTGGCTAAATCTACAGTATTGAATCTACACGCGAGGCCCTTATACAATTTTGCCGTTTAAGGAAAATATACCTATACGTTTACATGCATTAGCACAAAACTAAACTTATGACACGGCCTCTCTGGCGGCCACTTAAAATGTGCACGCTTTTACGTGTTACATGAATAGATCATGAATATTGTGAAATTGTTTCACCTCGAACAATAGATTTTGGGTGTAACCGATACAAGAGCTATATACGACCAGTACGCTCTACCCGTGACATTTTGTGACAACATCTCCCCACTTAAAGAAAGTGCTACACTTTTAAAATTCAACAAAATGATAATTAATATTTACACGTTAAGAAACTATTAATTCTTCTGAGCAAACGAGCGACAAAACGTACAAGCTGATCGCTCAATCGCTTGAGTATGTTAACTATTACCATTGCAGTTATAACCTAATATAATATGTAATTACAATTTCAACACTATTCTACAATTGTACACTACCCTGTCGTAACATATACTACTATTGTACAATACACTGCAATACACTATTGTATTAAACCGGTCATTATGTGCGGCGACTTAAATAGTCTGCCCCAATATTGTCCTTTCCACGGTCTATTACACCGACTTTACCGTTACTAATAACACTACTTCCTGTCACTACAAGAACTCCAACCTTACACATTGCATCCATCGCATTACCAGTATACTGTTTGCGAAATGGAGTAGGGTCTCTCGATTCCCTAATCGGATTTGCTAACGTGTGCTTAAAGCTACACTGCACTACATCTGTTGGTCTCGACTTATCGGACCGAACAGTACTACACTCAGAGTCTAAACGACTTACCTCTCGTTTCTCTGCTACACTAAGCATGCCCGATATGTCTACATCGGCTGCTGTCTCCCTACCTACACTAGTGGGAAAATACATGGGACTAGTGTCCTCACTACTGTCTTCCTCACTATCCTCAATAACTGCAACATTAACTACGGTTAACACCCCTTGTTGCACATTATCGGTTCTACTTATATACTCTTTCAGCATATTCGCATGAAAGGTCTTTAACTTTCCGTTTATCTCGATACGGTAATCCATAGTGTTCACTATCCCTCTAACGTAAAACGGACCTTTCCATTGTAATAACAACTTGTTATTGTCGGTCGGGAGTAACAGTAACACCTGGTCATCTATCTTAAACTTCCTAGCTCTAGCTTTCTGGTCATAGTACCGTTTATACTTGGTACTTGCCTTAACTAACTGACTTTGAGCTATCTTACAAGTCTCCTCTAGTTTCTCCTTCAGATCTAAAACATACTGATATGTAGTCTTAACCTCATCACTATCTACTTCACCTGCCCACATCTCTCTAAGAATCCTCATGGGACCTCTAACTGACCTACCGTACAATAACTCAAACGGTGAAAATCCTAAACTCTCTTGTGGAACCTCTCTAAATGCAAACAATAAAGCATTGAGATACTTGTCCCAATCTTTGGGTCTCTCGGTACACATACGCCGTAACATTTGCTTTAACGTCCCGTTAAATCGTTCGACTAACCCGTTACACATAGGGTGATATGGTGTTGTCATGATTTGACGCAAAGACAATAACCTGCTTACTTCAGCCATAAGTTCTGACGTCAACTGTGACCCACAATCAGTCAGCATTTCCTCTGGTACACCTAGCCTACTGAACATATCAACTAATGCCTCAGCTACTCTCTCAGTTTCAATTGAGGGCAATGCTACTGCCTCCGGATACCTAGTTGCATAGTCTACCATGGTTAAAATGTACCTATTTTTCCTATCCGACACTGGAAAAATTGGTCCAACTATGTCTACGGCTACCCGCTTAAATGGTGTATCTATCAGTGGCATCTGACCTAAATGTACTTTGGTCACTCGACCTTTTGGTACTGTCCTTTGGCATACATCGCAGGACCTACAATACCTAGTTACATCTCCACTAACGCCTGGCCAATAAAATTCTGCCAATACTCTATCTGACGTTTTCTTTACGCCTAAATGACCTCCCATAATCGACTCATGAGCTACCTTAAGCACTGTCGTTCTATACTGGGTAGGTACCACTAATTGGTGAAACTGTCTACTACCACTATCTTCAAATTCTCTGTACAATAACCTATTCTTATGTACAAACTTACAACTACCGGACCCTTTACACTTCTTCACTACACCGTCCTTGGCCTTCACTTTACAAGGACCTAATGACTCGTCTTGAGTTTGTGCTTCTATAAACTCCGCTTTAGATATGTCACCTACGGCTGCAGGAACCTTTAATTTTCTATAAGCCTGAGCTTGCTTCTGAACCTGCGCTCTAGTCTCTACGGCATTACTTATGCTACTTCTAAAATCGGACATTACCGGAAGTGCTGAACCATCTATGTTCCCTATCGTTAAATCATACATCGGGTCATCCATACATAGTGCCTCTGTAGTCCCTTTAAAGAAAGGTGTATCTACATCTATTCTCGCTATTGGCACGTGCTCTACCGACTTATTTAACAACATACACGGTGACTGTTTACCTACCAACTGGTCATCCGTAACTAAACTACGCCTAACTACCACACCTGTACAACCTGTATCCCTCATTACAATTACGTCCGTGCCGTTCACTCTACCATCTGCCGTTGGAAGATTTGCATACGGAAAGAGACATGTTCCGATCTTCGCCATTACACCATCCGATTTAACACAACAGCTACTACTCTCGGTTTTAATAACCGGACTATTACTACCTCTGCCTCTACCTCTACCTCGGTTTTGACCACCTCTACCTCTACCGAAATTCCATGGGTTGTTAAAACCTTGGTTCTGATTCCCTACATTGTTGTCCACTCTACTATTTTCACTGAAATTGTCTACGACAGCGGACACTTTCACCGCTTTCCTACACTCATGTGAAGCATGATTCCCATTACAGTGACGACAACGAATAAAAGGTCTACCTATGTTACCACTATTGCTACCTCCTCTAGCACCCATCGAACTACCTCCACCTCTATAGTTTCCACTCTGGCCTTTCTGTTTATGATCGTCCCCTTGCCTATCTCTAAAAGTTCTGTCTTTCGACACTACATTATGAGCTCCACCTCTAGCCTCGGCAAACTGATCTGCTTGTGTTGCCATTTCTCCTACACTAGTTAGTTTTCTTTCTTTCAGAAATAAGAACAGATCTCTACTACAAACATTGAATAGCTGGTCCCGCAACAAGAAATCTATGAGGCCCTGATAAGTCTGCGCTACCTTCCCTAACTCTAACCACCTATCTAAGTAATTTCTAGACCGACTAATAAACTGAATAAATGACTCGCCTTTCTCAGGCAGACAAGCTCTAAATCGCTTTCTAAAACCTTCTTCAGTTAGCTCAAATCTCTTTAAAAGAGCATCCTTTAACTTGTCATAGTCAAGAGCATCTACACTAGGTAATCTAGAAAATACATCTAAGGCCTTGCCTCTTAATAACGCACTTAAATGAACTGCCCACTTATCTTTGGTCCATTCCTGTAACTCAGCATAACGTTCGAACCGTAACAAGTAACTGTCCATGTTATCTTTGTCAGCATCAAAGTATGGTAACTTCGAACCTTTTAACTTCCCAGAATAACTATCTTTCCCTACAGTTCCACTGTCCTTACTATGTGTCTTAGCTGCTTCCAACTCTAAAGCTAACTTATGATCAAACTCTTTTTGCTCCCTTTCCATTATCATCTTAGCCTCAGCTAGTCTACCATCTGTTTCGAACCTCTCATGTTCTAACTCTTGCTTCTCCTTTACTATTCTACTTTCTAATTCTACCTTCTCTTTATCATCATCTCGCTTCTCTTTAGCTAATCTACCTTCTAATTCTAGCTTCTCTGTGGCTAGTCTACTTTCTTCATCTCGCTTCTCTTTAGCTAACCTACTTTCGAATTCTAGCTTATCTTTAACTAGTCTACTTTCTTCATCTCTTTCCTGCTTTGCTAATTCTCTTTCCTTAAGTCTAAATTCCCTTTCCCTAGCCTGTTCGTCTTTAACAAAGGTTCTAAGCTCCTCTCCAGCATACCCTAACTCCTTACCCATTTCCGTAAGATCCTTTATGGACGTCATGGTTATAGACATTGTGAACTACACACTACAATAATTACAATACACACGTCACTAATAATTCTACTCGACTAACTACTAATGGTAAGTCACTGTGTCCTCAGTAAATACCTGGGCATCATCATAGGACAAGTTACATACACATTTGTACTAGCGCTAACTACTAACGGTTATGTGTAGGTAGTATCTAGCTTCCACAAAACATATACACTACATAAAATATCTTGATTTGATATTGGACATAAACGTTAAACAATCATCGAAATGTGTATAACATGTACATGTATATTTACTTCTCCCATTAATAAAAGTATACTCGAGTGTCACAACATGAGTAGAACGTCTTGTTCGCCAACCTAATTGGATACTATGTGTATATCAGGGAGGTAAAAACAAACACCCAAATTATTGAGCAAAAGTGCCTCAGACCCACTCGTGTAGACCACTGCGACCTCGCGCCAAGGAAAGAACGGACAAAACAACAGTTTGGACTCACCCTACCCTTGTCGTGTCTTGACTTGTCTTCCAAGCTGTGGCCGTGATCGTCGACAGTCGCCTTGATGGATCAGAGGGTGGTACACAATTCTAAAATAATAAGTAGAGATTTAGTATATCATAATAAAGATCACTTATTGATTCTTTCCCTCCGTAGTCGCCCAAAATCCCACTACTCTGAAAACCAGTTGTCACAGGATGACCTTAGTGGTTGGGCTAACTCAGGAAAGAATCAATGACGGTGAATGCATTTACATAAATTTAATGCAACTTTTAAAATATGTTTAATATATATACAATTATCTAAAAAAACAAGCGAATACACAAATGAACTATGAAAAGAATGTTCTCCTGAACGTTTAAGACGTTCTTAGTATTGTTATAAATACTGAATGTCTAAGACACTAAAGTGTTGTTAAAGCTATAACAATGTTGATCTAGCGCGATAACTGTGATGCGCGAGAGCTCATGAAGATGATGATGCGCGAATTCAATGGATGATTGTCATCAAATGCCTTCTGTAAGGGTTGATGACGCGATGCAATGATAGTTAATCTCCACTGAGATTGTGAATGATATTCCTCCAGTGAGGACTGGTAACGGGCCCACCTTGTGTCCCGGGGGTTGTCGTTAGTAAAACCTGGCTGCGCAGGTACGGGGACCGTCTCCACCGCTTGTAACGTTATTCGTGGAAGCTTAGCTCCACTCCTGGATATCCAAACCTAGATGGCTTACTCCAACCCTGGATGGCTTATATCCTGGATGGCTTATTTCCAAACCTGGATGGCTTATATCCTGGATGGCTTATTTCCAAACCTGGATGGCTTATATCCTGGATGGCTTAGGCTGTAATTATACATACGTTTTAGATGTCGGTTGACAAACATAACAATCTTGCATAATTATCATTACCCAAACAAATCATTATTCAATCAATATATGTAAGCTGTACTAATGATTAGTAGCAATGTATACATATTCTACAACGCCATGTATACGCTATGTACGTCGCTGTTAATCAATGCCCTTAATACATGTAATATAAACATGATCAAATTACTCATATATTACACTCACTGAGTTATGCATGCACGCATTTATTCTTGTCACTCATCTCATTGTTAACTAATGTTAACAATCGTGTATTACAATCACCGAGTTATACGCCAACGTTAACTAATGCACCTAATATCCACTGTTATCAAATTAATATTGTTTTACAATTAATGATCAATTACCATAATTACATCTAATAAAGTCACTTCAAATCATATGCTAGTCTAAAGTTATGTTTGAGAAACATCAATGCTAACCGGATGTCGTAACCGCCAAACAAGATGGCGCCGCCCACTGAATACAAATATACGATAAAAGTTTAATAAAACTACTAACCACATGTTGCCTGTGAAATTTGCCGTCCAATCTCTGTTCCAACAAAGTACTATCGATTATCCCCGCGAAAGCTAGAAGACAATGGGTTTTATAGCAAACATTACGCCCAAATCATTATTTGCCCCGTTCAGTCCGTGACAAACGTGGCTAAATCTACAGTATTGAATCTACACGCGAGGCCCTTATACAATTTTGCCGTTTAAGGAAAATATACCTATACGTTTACATGCATTAGCACAAAACTAAACTTATGACACGGCCTCTCTGGCGGCCACTTAAAATGTGCACGCTTTTACGTGTTACATGAATAGATCATGAATATTGTGAAATTGTTTCACCTCGAACAATAGATTTTGGGTGTAACCGATACAAGAGCTATATACGACCAGTACGCTCTACCCGTGACATTTTGTGACAGTCAGAATGACTGGTGTACTGTAACTACCAGTTATCGAATGCATCTGTATGACAGACATATGAAATGAACATGCTACAACGCGAAAGAGTACGGTATTATCTCTTGGTTGATTTAAATATCGAAATGGGAGTTGTAGGTGTTTAAATCGACCAACCCTATTTGTTTTGTAGCATGTCCATTTCGCCTGTGTGCCATGCTCTAACTTCCTATATACTATAACTGGTAGTTAGAACTGTGAAAATACAGAGCAAATGACATCGACCATGTTACAAAAAGATATAACATATGTTGGGTATAGTGACTCCATCTCGGTGTTTAAATAAGCCAACTCGTTGAGACCAGACTCTATCTATTACATGGACCCTATCCATGTAGTTGTTGATTCTGACTTAATTCTGACAAAGTCGAATACTTACTGTACCATTATTAAAGTATCACCACGATGTGCCAGTTGTGGAAAAAATAACAGATTACTCAACATATATACATGTAATATAATGTTCTCTGGATACTTAGCTGCAGTTGGCTTGCGTTTTATGACATACATTAGTGACATTAGTCACGTTAACTCATTCGAGTCCAATACTTGAACCCTTGAATCACATCAGGGTTCACATTCTGTAGATTCAGCAGCTTGTGACCTTTTTCAAAATTACACTTGAAATAGGCAAAACTAGCAGTTATGTGTTCTTTGTTTCTGCCAGTTACGCACTAGGGAACAGTTACGCACTGGAGAACAGTTACGCACTGGGGAACAAGAAAATGGTAAATTAATGGCAGAGTGTGGAAGAAAGAATACACTGTTCAAGGAAACTTCCTTTTGAACTTGCATCTATTTTTTTCAGTTATATTATTTCTCATATTTTTTTAAAGTTGACTGTCAACAAGATAGTTTAAAAGAGCAAAAAAAAATAGATATTTAAACACATATTTCTCGTACAAACGTTTCTAGTTTATCAAATTTATATTAATAGGACTTGGATGTCAAACGGATGCATGAGCTTAACTGTTGGGTATTTGCTTTTATTTGTAACAAAAAAAAGTAAATCGACGGGAAATTTGAATGGAACAAAAGGCACGGCAGAATTTTATTCAAAATGTTAATTTGATCATAAATAATAAATTACAGAAAACGAATATGACACATGTTAGAATACTCAATACACAGTGTATTGATGTGTGCATACAAGTTCAGTAATCCTGGGTATTTAGCTTTTATATTAAATCGCGTAGATATAGGTAGAGCCTCTTTAACCAGGTTTATTTTGATGGTGTCTTATTCAAACTATTCCAGATACGGATACCTTCTTCGTACCGGTGGTCAAGTTCCGGTCCATGCAAGACGCCAGCGCCACCTGTGTGGACCAGGGCGCCGTCCTTGCCAACCTCGATACGGTGACGGAGATAAGAAGCGCACTGGACGCATTTGAAGTAGATACACCTCATTGGATCAACAACGTAACATCAGATGGTATATGCATCAATTAAATATATTTATTTATTCTAAATACAAAAGACCTTTAAATCCATGAGTACATATATTCGTCAAAATACTTACAGGACAATGAAAGGCAACGTATGAAGTCAATTGTGTAACATATAATGTTTTGCAATAAAACACAGGTTTTACCTCATTAGACAGAACACTTACATGTGTGTTGAGTCAAATATTCCGTATGTGCTCTATATATGTTGACGTACTATTTTAATATTTTTTTGCTTTTACTACACTCAAACCTGTCTGAAATAGACCCTCAAATAGACACTCATTGAAAGGTTCAAAACTGGCCTTTTAAAGCCTGTGGCCACCAAATACTCGTACATGTAATTTAAACCAAATTTAAGATAATAACAGAGATATTAAATAAAGGTCCGCTTAAGACAAGTGTCTGTCTGCCCATTATTTGTGACCGCTAAAATAGATTTGATTGCATATCACAATATAGAGTGTTACATTGAACGGTCACAAAAGGTTTGTTCCCGTCCATGCACAACTTCTGTTACTTAATGCAATATTTTTTTCTCTAAATAATTCGCTATTATTTCTAATATTTTAAATATTTATCGACGTTTCACTTTGAAGACAAAATATGTTAGAAGAATATGTGTTTCATGGATGTTCACAGATCTATCGCCGGTGCGTTGCTAACCAACTTTATGTTTCTTTTATTTCAACGTACAACGTACCTTTAAAGGGGTGATGCACTATTTTCAATTAACCTGAAAGAATTATCAAAATGCAATGAACGATAAAGTAGATATGACCTATTGATAATGTGCAAAGAAGCATAAATATAGGCGGCCATCTTAGAACGTTGACGTCATCGCGCCATTTTACCATATATGGCATATTGACAAAATATATTTTAAGGCAAAGCAAATCAATGCAAATTGATTAAAAATAAAAATACAACTGTACACATTGTATGCTTATTTTTCATTTGTAGTTATTTTCTTTGCTTTAAATTTTGCATTTTGATAATTCTTTCAGCTTTTTTAAAGTTTTTCAGAGCTCTTTTAAATAAATCTTGTTTGAAAATAGTGTATCAAACCAGGATCCAAGATCAAAACCTTTAAGACCATGAGTTTATTAGAATAGTACAGTATCGTAAGCATAAATAAGAGATGTTCGGTTGTACTATAAATACCAGGACTGTGTTTTTAATACATCATGCCATGTTTGATGCATTTACGAATTAAAACGATTTTATCTCAGATATGTTAAAGGATTTCAATCACGCATAAAAGTCTTTAAAAAAAAAAAAAAAAAAAAAAACAACATTGGTCAGCTGTACCAGCGGTACGAATTATTAAGAATTATCTTTATCATCCTACATTATCCATTTCCCTCGCAATCCTTCTTCGGTAATCGGTTTCCAATTGATGTTTATGTCATCCTCATACCACGTGGCGATAGTAGACTGGTACCCGGTACGCAGTATAGTCTACTGGTCCCCGAAATCACACTCATGCTTTCGATGGTTTAGTTGATGCGTTCGTTCGGTTTATAAGGTACCATGTCGATTCATAAAAAATGGTGTATCGATAATATCTATAATAGTTATAGTTATATCGATACTATCGATTATATTATTTGGGTTTTGTATATATGTCGATGATATCTATTACATTTGTATTTATATCGATCACATCAATAATATTTGAATTTATTTTTACTCAGGTTCTGTGATGAAACAATGCCTCGCCGCAAAGAAAACTGGTTCGTTGCTGGACTATGACTATCATAACTGTAAAAACGAGTACAGATTCATTTGTTTTAGAGGTAAATAGCAGAGACTTAATTTTTAAAATGATTAGTGATATGTTGGGAAAAGACGAAACCTGAGGTATATGGTTGCGAAGCACGAAACATTAGCGATATGATGGCGAAACACGACACATTTCTCATATTTAGTGAATTTAAGAGGAAATATATGTTTTATTTGTTTGTAGGTATCCGGGCAGATTAGTGTAACGAGAAAGGAAACTCAGAGTCAGAGGGTCTCCGGATTCAGCGCAATCGAGCCACTGGTATAATTCGACCCCTTAAGAAAAAAGAAAATGCATACAAAACAAAGAGATTAAACTAAATACGAATAATTCTCAAACTAAATGTGTTCAGCTGTGATCGAATGAAAAAGCAATAACGATAATAAAAGATAAATTATTCATTAAAATATGCAATTGATCCCTTGCTAGAACATGTGTTTTATTTGTTTATTAGTAAAGTGAGCCGAACCCATAACATAATTCACTGCCTGTGACAACGAAATAATAAATAGGACACACTCGAGAACGCTTGCAGTGTTTGAAGTAAAAGAAAGAGTCTGGTCTCAGCGAGTCACAGAGAGAATTTTTTAAGTAGCACAAAAACGAGCTGAGACAGCCTCTATCTGTTTTGTAGTTTATATAGTTGAGAATCATAACTCGTATGGTAGTACACATGGTAGGTACACACTATGGTAGGTACACACCATGGTAAGTACACACTATGGTAGGTACACACCATGGTAGGTACACACTATGGTAGGTACATACCACACACCATGGTAGGTACACACTATGGTAGACACACCATGGGAGGTACACACTATGGTAGGTACACACTATGGTGGTACACACCATAAGAGCTATGATTCTCGCAGCTATTGTGTAGTATGGTGTACTTAGTAACCCTGTCCGTACTCTAAATACCATTTGTCGGAAGTTAGAGTATGGTTAAGCGCCGCCCCTTTGTTTATCCTGAATTGAACGATTTAACGTTATACATTCCCCAAAGGCAATTTCACCGACCATACTACACATTCTTCATGAAAACGACAACATAGTGCGCATATATTTACGTTGATCCGCGATATTTCTGAACTAACTGACTTGGTGCAATCTAAAACCTGGTTTAAAAGCCCAGCGGAATGTCGGTCACCGATCGTTCCAAGGCGGTACCCGTGTTTGTCAACCATACATACGTTAAATAAATATTCATCCTTGTTATTGTTATTTCTGTGAATGCCGAATTTGTAATTGTTATTTCTGTAATTGTTATTTCTGTGAATGCTGAATTTGTAATTGTTATTTCTGCAAATACTGAATTTTCAATTTGTGCGTCTACTTATATATACAACAGATAAATTCAGTAATGTTTTTATAAAAGTGGTTTTCTTTGGATGTGTGTGGTTGCCGGTGTAGAATACAATCACTGTAAATCCCGATAGAGGCATATGGGTAGGACCCCAGAAACTCTGCAATTTGCAGGTTAGACGTTTCTAGGCCCATTCTCCGTACTTTATCCTGGTGTAAATGGAGGATGAGTCTGACATGTTCATTCCTGTTAGGCGCCCTTTTTTTAGTGCAGTTTCCTGTTATTTTTTTGGCTGTAACTGTATTCTGGACATGTTGTTGATATTTGAAAATGCAGCTCATCATGTTTTTGACAGTTTTCGATATAAATTTGAGAAGTGAAAGTAGTCAGGGTATGAAATTGCAAGGGGTAAAAATAGTGTTGACCTTTGACCCGGTGTTAGTATACAACTGAAGAAATGTTTCTTAGAAGGTATTAAACCCCCTATTTCCTTGTTGATGTTTAATAGCAGACATGTTTATTTGCATGATAAAGTAAGTTTCCCAGAATTCTAACGAGGTTTGAGTTTTTAACAGGTTGTCAACATTCTAACTTTACTATGGAAGGGCAATGGAGACTCATTTACTCTATTATAACCTTGAATTCTTTGGTTGTAAATGCATCGCATTGTGTAGTGTTTCACATGACGCCTACATTGTGTATATGACAGTTGCCATTGAAAGAATTAGTATTTGTATATCAGTTCTGTTAAATTTGACGTGACTATTAAAACTTGGTCATAAATTTTAATAGTGTACTTCGTTGTGAAAATATTTAATTCAAATGGTCAATGTTTGATCTAAAAAAGGTATGTGTACCAGACTAGGATAATATATATGTAGCAGTTGAGCGGAAAACATCGGTATTTTATACTGAGTCAAAAAGGAAAGTGAATGCGTAAATGGAGTGTCTACAATAGAATTTGCAGCAACTCTGCAGTTCTGCAGGTGAGAAGGTTCTATGCCGATTCTCCATATTTTATTTCGATGTACATGAGGATGAGCCTGGCATGTTTATTCATGTTAGGCGCAATATAACCATTCATGTGTTGGTGCGCATTTAACCCCAAATTCAATTCAATTCAATTTTTGGAAATATTCAAAAAGTTGTAAAGAGAAATTTAGCAAAACAAGTTTTAAAACATGTAACAAAATGTTTGCATTAATAAAGTGGTAATCTGGTTTCCTTTAATTTCGCATGAATGACAAAGTTTTAAATTCTTCTCAAACATAACGTTATGATGTTTGAATTGAATTGAATTGAATGTTGTTTAACGGCTCAACACAGTATAGGTTATTTACAGCCGCCCCAGAGAGAGGGGAAGGATATATAGGAATCCGGAAACCTGCCCTACTCTTATTATCGAATAGATTCCTATTGTTCTTTAACGTGCTCGGAGGATAGACCGATACCCGGGACCGCCCGGTTTACGTCCCCATCCGACGGACGGGGCTAAGGGAAAGTGGCACCAAGGAGGATTGAACCCGTGGCCTCTGGTTACAAATCCGCCGCGCTACCGACTGCGTCACGCCAGTCCTCATTATGATGTTTGAACAAAGTTATAATGTAAACGTTTATAGCAGTGTAATAATATTCGTAATGAGGTCGATTATGTAAAAAAAAAAAGTGTGTTTCCTATTGCATGCTCTAAATAATAGGGTAGGTCGGTCTAGGCATTTTTTTTATTTTTGAGTAAGATATTGTGAGATTCTGTTTATCTCATAAACTCCATACAATTTGATAATACAACTGAAAGTTTCTCTGTGATGTTGTTAGTTTACCTCGATATAAGACTGCCCCAGTTAAATTACGCATTCCTGTTACACATAATAGGACACTTTAAACCAGAAGACCTTTGTTTAACATGCATTTTACTAATTAGTTTAATAGTTAATTAGCATCGCATTGTTTACCTGAAAGAAAAACGTTAAACTCTGAATGTATCATATGGCATTCCAGGCAAATCATATAGCTTACCTAAATAGTTTCCACTTGTGCTGTGTAATTTGGTAATAATTTGCATATATCACAAGTGCCCAGTGGATTACAGAAAATATGGAATGGTGTTATGTTTCACTTCCATGATGTAATCTATGTGATAAATCATTGTTCAGAACAAATTGAATTTAAATGTTTGCATAAAACGTTTTAGGGTCGGCCCCTTAATAATAGGGTCGGTCTGGCCACCGGAAACACAGGTATTTTTTTATTCGGCCTTACGCAAATTCCAATGCACGCTAACATTTTTGACTCAGTATAGTAGTAGGAAGAAATATTCGTATAAGTGGCATGTTAAATACGTTTGTAAATACACCATCAAGCATGGTAAACATATGACACGTTTCGGCCAGATAAATATTTGTCAGTAACCTGTATTGTATAAACACCCTTAATTAAGCGTGGTTTTGTGCATGGCATTTGTTTCTTCATGAAAGCTATGACACTAAATGCGTGTTTTGGTTGACTGTCTTCATTTTTTGTTCTATTTGTATATCTACTTTCTTATTGGTCTCTTCTCATTTCAGCTGAGGCGCTCATTGAGTTGTTTTCACCTTTTGTATCATTGAAAATGATGCGACCTGAAGACGTACAAGAGGCAATAAATACAATGTCATCTACAGCCATTCCAACAGAATCAGAAACAGTGTCATCTACAGCCATTCCAACAGAATCAGAAACAGTGTCATCTACAGTCATTCCAACAGGATCAGAAACAGTGTCATCTACACCAATACAAACAGAATCGAAAATAGTGTCATCTGCACCAATACAAACAGAATCGAAAACAATATCATCTACACCTATACAAACAGAATCGAAAATAGTGTCATCTGCACCAATACAAACAGAATCGAAAACAGTGTCATCTACACCTATACAAACAGAATCGAAAACAGTGTCATATACACCTATACAATCAGAATCGAAAACAACGTCATATACACCTATAGAAACAGAATCGAAAACAACGTCATATACACCTACACAAGCAGAATCGAAAACAGTGTCATTTACACCTATACAAACAGAATCGAAAACAGTGTCATTTACACCTATACAAACAGAATCGAAAACAGTGTCATCTACACCTATACAAACAGAATCGAAAACAATGTCATCTACACCTACACCTACCCAAACAGAATCAAAAACAGCGTCATCTACATCCGACCAACTAATTGCTTCAGACATGAGTTATTCAAGTTCTAGTTCAACATTAGCAATAACAACTGACAAATCATCCTCAGTTGTGCCAGAGATTTCCGCTAGTTTGCGTATTGATAATCCCACAACAACTCAAATATCTGTTTCAACTAGTTCCGTAAAAAGTTCACCATCGTCAACGATGTCGATACCACCAGAATCAGTATCAATATCACAAGCAGAATTTCTGGTTCCCTCAAAAACAGATACACCGATGTCCACAGTACCAACCGAAGTAATGTCTAAACCACAAGCAGAAGTACTGGTTCCCTCACAAACAGGTACAGTAATATCGACGAAAATAGAACCATCCTCAAGATCATTAGCTGACGAATTGACCTCCTCATACGAAGCACCTCTTATGACAAATGCATACGTTCCAACAGATGGATCAAAATCAGAACCATCATCAAGAGTATCAGAAATGAAAACTTCAACACCGTCACTCAATACAGACACGTTACTACAGTCAATAACCCCTACAATGCCATTGTCAAGAGGACCAGATAGTTTAAAAAGTGGTGGACAAACGACTACACTTCAGGAAGTGATAACGTCAGCCAAACATAACACAGAACCAGTAAACACATATCAAATATATTCTTCAGCGCCGTCCTCATCAAATAAAGTTATTGAACCGATCATAAAGCCATCGTCGATACATAATTTTACTGCGTTAAATTCTGTCGATACAGCATCGACGTCAACTCCAGTAGCTGCAACATCTGCAGCCATTAAAATCGACCGCGTGGTTGATATGCCAGATGAAGTTGAAACAGCTGATGCACTTATGCGTTCAAGCGATGTTTTACAACCGTCTACAACGGCTGGAGTAATTATTAGCACAGTTATGCCAAGTTTTACATCCATACAAACAACTGAAAAAGATGCGATTATGAAAGAGAGCTCAAAACGACATGACGCTGCTGTTGATTTGAAACCAGCAACAGCCTCAACAGAAATAGTTCATTCCTCGTCCATCCAGCCGACCGGCTCATATTTGACACACCCAGATAGTAAACTAGTAGACTCAGGCACAAGTTATATTGATGGAATTCATGTAATAAAGCCATCCAATACTATGTTTCCAGCGACTGTTTCGCTAGATCTTTACTCTTCAGTTGGAGATATTTCTGGAAATACGATTCGCGATCTTCTCGATGATAAACAAGCATCTTTTGTACATGTCCCCGACACAACTGCTCGGCCACTTGATACTGTATCAACGAGTTTATATTTAGACAAAATCGTTAGTTCATCAGATTCAATCAGTACCGAGACAACGTCTATTCATTCGATGATGTATTCATCCGTTTCGTTTACGACATCTTTGCCACCAATGGGTGCAGTTTACGACAATGACACAGCAGTTGTTACTGGAGTAGAAGATGCAACAACTCCAGGGTATGTTGATGATTCGACATCACATGGCGATGGTTTAACAACACGTACAGGGTATACACCAACAAGTGAAGATGAGTTTGCGACAAGTGACAGTGATTTAACAACACGTTCCGGTGAGTTAACGACAAGTACCGATGAATTAACGACAAGTACCTATGATGAATTGACAACAAGTATCGATGAATTAATAACAAGTACTGATGAGTTAAGAACAAGAGTCGATGATTTGACAACAAGTGAATATGATTTAACAACAAAATATGATTTAACAACAAATACCAACGAATTATCAACGAATGTCGATGATTCAACACCCTCAATCGGAGACTCGTCAAGAACAAATATGACATCAGATGACGAACCCGAGACAGAATCAACTTCTCATGGTTGGTGTATATACATCTTATTTTTGTTTAAAAATCTTTGTATTTCTGTGGGAACGCCAACCCGCCGCAGAATGACATTTACTTAAAAACGTCACGCGCAAATACGTAAACAAACTGAATTTTGAGCATATTTCAGGATGGCGGTCAAAATGACACCAATGATGTAAAATGTATTCAACTGACAATGTACACCGATGATACACGTAAACAACTAAATACATTCGTTTCTTACAAAGTGGATTTTAAGTTTTTACATGTTTTGGCTAAAAAAATCTTCCTCTTCAAACCTGCAAAATGTCATCAAAATTTGGAAAAAATACTTTTTTTCTACCCAAAAAAACGTTTCATGACCGTCCATAAAATTACACACGGAAAAATCGACGTTTTCAACCGGGAGCAACAAAACACTTCTTAAATCAATTTGTTATTCTTAAATTCAAAATATAATTTATGCGAACCATTTCCTTATAAAACAACAATCATTGTCGAGTTCTACTTTTTAAAAAATGTGCAGTCTATGCTGTGTTGTAAAAAGAAAGTACCTCTGTCAACAAAGAAGTGAAATAGTAAAAATGTCGTCTGTTTATCGATCAACTTAATTTTTTTAAAATGTGTAATTCGAATTTTATACAGATTTTAACAGGAGAAAAAAGAAAAGAACTTGAACGATGAGTTTAATTCTCACTCTGACAGAATGCACATTTTCAAGGAGATTTGAAAGAAATACTTTTTTTTTACCCCAAAAAACCTTTGGTCGCTAGGTATTAGATAGAGGCTATGAAGTGAAATTTTAACAATTTAGAAACCCTAAGGGACGGAGCGCAGCGATTGACCGGGTTTCTTAATTGTTAAAATTTCACTTCTTAGCCTCTAAGAGGCTAAGAAATTTTAAATGGTTAAAATTGGTGATCGTTAGAAATTTACATGAATAAGTTGGCCATTTTTTGAAAATTCCTCACCGTCTGATTGGAGGAAAAAGTAGGGCAAACACTAACGTTGGTTTGTGTATTTTGAAAAAAAAAAAAAACAGATGTCAGTTCACAGCGCGATACATTCTAAAATTAGCTTATAAATGGAAACGAACAAAGTGTCAATCAACGGCTAAATGTCAGGTAACATGATAGACCTTTTAAATAATTTTATTAAAACTAATGAAAAAAACATCATACCGTGTTTACCCCACATTCCACATTCCAATACACAAAGTTATGAAACATGACGCCAGTTGGGTTTAATATTTAAGTCACACGATGAAAAGTTGTACGCGGACAATTGAACCAGTTTTTTTCAAAATAGAGGACGCGTGTCTGTAGTTGTTTTTTGATCGGGGAGCTTATATAAATAAAACATTGCATCATGTATTCATCCGATCTCTCCCCACTCCCCATAATTTTGTGTTTGTATGGGTTCGGGGGGGGGGGGGGGGGGGGAGCTTATATAAATAAAACATTGCATCATGTATTCATCCGATCTCTCCCCACTCCCCATAATTTTGTGTTTGTATGGGTTCGGGGGGGGGGGGGGGGGGGGGGGGGGGGGGGCTATAGGGAAAAAAGTACTTATTGAGCGCTAACAACCAAAGATTGGTGTTCCATCGAGTATTACCCAAAATACAAAATGTCTTTGCAGAGACTGTAAAGCAGCATGATTAAGAGATGATGTAAGGTTTACCTAATGTTTCCTTAACTTGTCAGCATATAGCAAACTTAATTAATTGGTGTTGAAGAAGTAGAGGAACGCGCATACCCTACACCAAAACACCATCCGTCATTGTCTTTAGAAAACGTGTGCAGTTTTAATAGCGACTTACTCTTCCATTTTTCTCACCAGGTGTGGAGACGTCATTGTGGATCGCTTTCGTCATACTGGTCGTAGCTGTTTGTTTCTCACTCATATTGGCGGCAGTTTTGTGGAAAAGGTAAGCATCGGTATTGAACATACTATTTTCCCGTTACAGCAATGTTAGCTCTACAACTTGTCTTGTTATCGTCACACATCCAGTAAAATGTATATTTCTCTAGTAAAAACACAAACAAATAGCAAAAACACAAACAACGAGGTGAACTGCTATACGAATCGACATTTGGATTTTAGATCAGACCATACCAATTACCAACCAATAAGTGGGTGGGGGAAACGTTCCTATGTAAATTCGGAGCTATTAGACATAATCTCTTAATTTTAATTGGTTGACAAGGTAAACAAACCAAAGTCTTGCTAAAAATTTAAAAACGCTAAAAATTTAAAATTCAAGTCTGGAAGCGTACTTATGAAGGTTAAATCATACATGTGTGCACTGTATTCATAAGCTATGGCATAACAAAAAAAAAAGAGTATATTTTACATTTTCCTCGTGTTTCTACATGCAAGTAGGTGGGTCAGCAACATCCGACCCAAACAGCTTTTTCAAAACATACTCAACGCATGGTTTGTGTACGGTTTTTTGATAAAACTAAGATTGGTCTTTCAAAACGAGTAAGAAAAAATATAGCTTCTTCTATTAGGGAACTCATTTCCTAAAGTGACCTTTACCCGCACCTCATTCATACAGACTAAACTTACCTCATTGATGATACTACTGGAGAGTACGTTTGACCCAGCTGGTTACCGGTCCAAATCCATTGCAGGCATGCACTTCTATTAACCACAACGGACTTTTAGCATTAGTCAGCACCATCAGTGTGGTACATTAGCACCTAGTGTTAGATGCATTGTTGTTTAATTTAAATCAAATCCGATTGATTAAACCTGAATCTAGATACAGTAAAACAACGACTAAGATAATATTTGTGCATATGTATTTTTCTAAAGCTATATATCGCGTTACACATTGAAAATGATATCTCATTAAATAACATAATAAAACATAAAATTTACATAAATTCTTAAAGACACGGGGTCGTCAATTAAAATTCAATTAAAACATAAAGCAAGCATAACGGAAATATAGTCTGACAATTAACAAAACAAACAAATTATTATTTATCAAGCTCATGCAAATATATGCACTGTCATTCAAATCAGTAACCTGCATCAGGAATATCTGTATTGGCAAACACGAGTAAGACAACTGTTAAAGCCGATGCTAGGGGGCGTGAGAGGTGTTGCACCTGATATTACCTCTCACGAAGAGACTCAATAAAAATAGACTACTACTTTTCTCTCTTGTTTGTGTTTGTAGCTTCCAAGCTTCCAAGGGGACACCGTTTCAGTATATATCATAATGTTCGATTAATCATTTGTAAACATCTTAAATGTATTTTATAATTAAACAACAAACATAATTAACAAATCCACTATACAAATCCATATTTTTAAGGAGTATCTGGTGACTGCAGCTTACTTATTATGTGTTAAACACTACGTATATATCATAATTCAGTCATACAGAAATACATGCATTTATTACAGAAGAAAGAGCCAAAAGTCCAAGGACATAAGCAGCAGTAATGGAGCCGCAGCAACGGCAACCACAGACGCGCATGCGCTCAGGGAAAGATCCACGTCACCAACAGATAAAGAAAAGGCTTCAAGAGAATCGACCACGTTTTTGGATAACGCTTACGATTTGTGAAAAAGTGGGATCAATTTTAGAGGATCTGAAACTTCATATAGCTTACGATTTGTGAAGAGATGGGATCAATTTTAGTGGATATGAAACGTCAAAAATGACATATATGCTCCATGTACAAAGGAAATGCAACGCTTACGATTTGCGAACAAATGGGATCAATTTTAGTGGATCTGAAAACGTCATAAATATAAAACGCGTCTGACTGTTACGCATTAACACGTAATAATGCACACCAATGCAATCAGACACATGAAAGGACAAATTAAATTTAACGACTTCATTCGTTTTGTTTGCAACTGTTAAGTCATGCTGTTGAATCATTTACAATTCAAAGAAGACTATTTTATTATATGTGAAGCAGATTCTTTCAAAAAACTAGAACTATCCAAAAGTGTTGGACACCCAATGTCAACTACCAGTAAGATGGCGATTATAATCATGACCAAACGAACAATAACAGCAAAAAGATAATAGAAAAAAAAAACGGAAAATGATATAATGCTCAATATGTATATGTATTCAATGCAAAGCAGCTATCATTGGTGGTGCACCGAGAGAAATATGATGTGGAAGTGTTTGGTCAACCGTGTATTTGAGATTAAAGGGTGTACCGGGAGAAATAAGATGTGGAAGTGTTTGGTCAACCGTGTATTTGAGATTAAAGGGTGTACCGGGAGAAATAAGATGTGGAAGTGTTTGGTCAACCGTGTATTTGAGATTAAAGGGTGTACCGGGAGAAATAAGATGTGTGAGAGTGAGAAATCTGCGTTCAACCTTGTATTTGAGCTTCAGGGTGCACAGAGAAAAAAGCATGCATGCATTGTTTTAGAGAAAAATGTATTTAAATGTGGTGGTGCACAGAGAGGCATGGGGTGTATGCATTGTTTAATTGAGAATTCAGAAACATTCACCCACGTATTTAAACGTGGTGGTTCACAGAGAGAAAGTGTTAAATCGAAAACTGTTTGTTTATGGTCAGCCATGTATTTAAGCTTGGTGGAGACATAAAATGCATAATACATTGTGTAAGTGAAAAACTCTGTATCACCCATTCACCCAGTGCAGCGAGAGAGAGAGAGAAATAGAATGCATGCATTATACGCAAATAAGAATTACGTGTTTTGAGGAAGGTGGGGTACACAGAGAAATGGTATGTATATATAATGTGACTATTGGTCGGCCATCGTTGAAAAAAATAATCCAGAATCGATAGAATATGGTCAAGTGAATTTCAACCAAATACTTATTTTATGGCTTATTTTATTCAGAAATGACGTCTCGTCTGCACTCGCAGGATAAATGGTTTATTCTATGGACCAATTTATTTCACATAAAAAAAACTTTAGAGTAAAACTATACCAAACATTTCGAATATAAAGCGCAACATTCTGCCGTATAAGTATTCTTTCTAATATTATGTTAACATCTAGGCTATATGGTTGACATTGTTCGTGCCTAAAATACGTATTTGGTTGAAAAATTAATATCCCATCGATTTTGGATTTTTTTTTTCCAAAGATGGTCGACCAATAGTCTTTAAGTGTAACAGATAAATGAGAAGTGTGTTCGGAGAGACCAGGAATGAATGTGTAATAAAGTGTTGGAACTGTGTTTTCATCCATGTATGTAACCTTGGTGATGCACGGAAAAACATGGATTGTATAATAGTGTGTAAATGAAAACTGATACTGTCATGTTACAATTGTATTTCAAAATATTCAGAGGTAGAATAAATTAGTGTTAGTTTGCTAAAGTGTATATGTGTATTTGGTTGCCATGTAAGATATGTAGAACAACCGCGCGTGTCTGCTGAATGCAGCAACACCGTGGTGCGTGTGTGCTGAATGCAGCAACACCGTGATGCGTGTATATGGTTGCCATGTAAGATATGTAGAACAACCGTGCGTGTCTGCTGAATGCAGCAACACTGTGGTGCGTGTCTGCTGAATGCAGCAACACCGAGGTGTGTGTCTGCTGAATGCAGCAACACCGTGGTCCGTGTCTGCTGAATGCAGCAACACCGTGATGCGTGTCTGCTGAATGCAGCAATACCGTGGGCGTGTCTGCTGAATGCAGCAACACCGTGGTGCGTGTCTGCTGAATGCAGCAACACCGTGGTGCGTTTTATTGTAGGAAGCATCTTCCAAGTTTCTATTTTAAAATCAATTTAATTGGTGTGTATTTTATTTTTTTTCTTCTATTGTCAGTCATTCAATACTCTACTAGGTAGATAGTATTTCAAGATATCATACAGATAATATGTTATATAGCGACCGATCCGAGTGTAATTTTCATACAAATTTCGATCCGTCCTTAAGCCTTTTCGTCTGTTTTCCCATACTATCCTCACGTACATAGGCAATTTTGCCATATATCATAATCGCATGATTGGATTCTGTTCTCATATGATTTTTATATAATAGGAGTCACATATAATTGTCATATAAATATAGCATATGATATTTATACAATAATAGTTTTATATAATAATTATCAGTGAGAATACATTCATAAAAGCTGCATTTTAAATCACAACGTTCATATGATTCTCATGAAAAAAATATTTTTTCAAGTTTTATGTGATTCTCGTATGATACTTATATGATTCGTATATGAAAGGTATTATATCTACTGCAGCTTCTACATAAGAATCCTATAATAATTATCATATGAGAATCATATAAGAATCATATCCCTGCCAATATGGTCCGACAGGGCAGTGAGCAGTATATATATAGAAAGAAAGATATGGTCCTTACATAATAATATGTGGCAAAATTGGTAGGGTACAGCTATAACTATGTTCCTATATTTAACGAACAAGCACTATTTCACATCTAAACATTAGAATATTTACACAGATACATTGCATTTTTTATATGATCATTTTTAGATAAGTCGACATTAGTGCAAAGTCATTATACATAATAAATAAATATATATAATATATGAATCCATTGTTTATTCGTTAAAATTGCTTTCGGGTTGTATTTTTAAGAGTAGGCAATGTCCCTTTCGTTTCGGTAGTATTCCTAAAGCTCTGAACCTTTGTTTGTTTAGTAGGAGCCTTTGTTTGGTTAGTAGGAGCCTTTGCTTGGTTAATAGGGGCCTTTGTTTGGGTAGTAGGGGCCTTTGGTTCGGTGGTAGAGACCTTCGTTTCGGTGGGATGGACCTTCGTTTCGGTGGCAGGGACCGTCGTTTCGGTGCTCAGAACATTTGTTTCGTTTATTACGCTCTGAACATTGCTTGGTGCAAAACTAGGAGCCATTGACCTAAATGACCTTTGTCCGTGAGTCATTCGTGACCTTTGACTATTCGCACGCGATCTCGTGCTTCTCACGTGAGACAGACGACTGCGTGTTGGTCTAGAACTACGTGCTCCCGACATGCCCCGGAATTTCAAATTGTTTGGATCGTCCTCTTCCTGGTTCATTTCGATTTTGTCCCAAAGGAATAAAGCACCTGCTATTAGGCACCCGAATAATGCACATATCGTGAGTCCGTACGCACTACTGATATGACTCGAGTTCGAGTAGCTGGCACCGTACACGACTAATCCAAGAAAATCGAAAAATCCTGAAAAAAAGAGGATGCGACATTTAAAAACATGACTATTATTATCTTATAAAGTTAGTTATGTTTATTGTTTAGAAAATGGTGGTCAAAGTTCGGAATGATGAGCTTCAGGTGAAACCCAGTCGATGTTTGCCATGTAAACGTAGGTGTAAAAGCCGAACAGAACATGTTTTAACAGACCATAGTCAACCATAGTCAACCATAGTCAACTATAGTCAACCATAGTCAACCAAAGTCAACCATAGACAACCATAGTCAACCAAAGTCAACCATAGTCAACAAAAGTCAACCATAGTCGACCAAAGTCAACCATAGTCAACTATAGTCAACCATAGTCAACCATAGTCAAACATAGTCAACTATAGTCAACCATAGTCAACCATAGTCGACCATAGTCGACCAAAGTCAACCATAGTCAACCAAAGTCAACCATAGTCAACCAAACACAATGACAAACAGAAGCAAAGTGTGCTACTCCATAAATGGGTTGACAATAGGGGTTACGCCTTGGAATGGTAAAAAGGCCGTTGGGGATGACAGACGAACATAAATCTTAGGACAGCAGAAACTTCCAATTTGCAAAGGATACATAAAGGTCACCGGGTAATATTGTGTTGAGTATGATTTAGAAGATCCACCTAAATCCTTTCAGGTAAGCTGTGCACAACTATCGATGGAACATGAGAACCAAGTATACTGGTACCCGGTACGCAGTGTTACCCTAATGGTACCCGAAATAACAATGAAAAAACTATGCTACTTGATGACATATTCATCGGGATTTGTAAACTTAAGCCGCTCATTAGGGATTTTCTCGAATACCATTTATACTATTACCTATTCCAAAACACAAGACCACGATAATCCACTGCAGGTAGGCGTACTTTTTCTCTCGAAGGAAAAACATGTATGCGATCACAAGGCATAGAAGCGCAACAATCCCCATGAACGCCATCAGCTCCAGGAAACGCACGGCTCGAAACCAAGCTGAAACATTAATAATGTTATGTTATAAGAATGATCTGAAACGTTAATAATATTATAAGAATTAGAACAACAACTACACTTCGAGACTTCAACGCAACACTGCCGTATCTTATTCTATATTTATATGTAGCTAATACAGTATTTCCGTATTTATTTATTTATTTATTATTATTATTATTATAGTGTTTTTTCCCTCGTGGTCTTTTTATAGTCTTCCTGTCGTTTGGTATAGCTTGGATAGAAGGCGCGTCTGATACGATAGCAGAATTTCGGTAAAATGGCTGCCGCTTCAAAAAATATATAGCAGAAAGGATCTAGACGTTTGTATTAAAAGAAAGCAATCGTCGCAGATGATCTAGACTATGCAAATGGAGGTTCTCGTTAACGTCAGTGTTCAATAATAGTGCAGCTTCTGCAGAGCAATCTCATTTAAGGGGAGATACACCCGAATCACTTCCCATAGGCTCCAAGTATAGGACTGTCACAAATAAAGAAACGTTATGCAAGAAATTCACATAAACTGCATCCACTGCCAGTGAGACTGAAACTACTTATGAATTCACATAAACTGCATCCACTGCTAGTGAGACTGAACCTACTTATGAATTCACATAAACTGCATCCACTGCTAGTGAGACTGAACCTACTTATGAATTCACATAAACTGCATCCACTGCCAGTGAGACTGAACCTACTTATGAATTCACATAAACTGCATCCACTGCCAGTGAGACTGAAACTACTTATGAATTCACATAAACTGCATCCACTGCCAGTAAGACTGAACCTACTTATGAATTCACATAAACTGCATCCACTGCCAGTGAGGCTGAACCTAGGACTTATGAATTCCTTACAAAACGCATACTACTCCGCGTCATTTTACAGACTGTTCGCAGCCAAAGACGAGAGCGCGCGATTGCCTTAGCTCAAAAAGTGAGAACGAACACAATGAGTATTATTTATTTTTTCAAATGCAGTTAGGCTAAATAAATTAAATAATTGATGGAGAATAATTTCAGCCAAATAAATTATTATTTAAAAGTATTTCTGATGTTTCCCTTTCCTTGTGACAAACATGAAAAAAGGAAACCAAAACTCATATGTCCTATTTTATTCTCCACTTCCGGTTAGGTATAAATTATAACTGGGTGTATCTTCCCTTAATCTTGAACGCTAGCAGAGCTCGATACTTATCTAGAACGTTAGTTAACGGAATTATAAAGAAGGATTTGTATTTGGGTGTGGACAAGATGCGAATGATACTGATCGTGGAGCGTCTTTACGTCTTATACTCAAACTTACATTTATCATGCAGATATGCACTTTGCTGCCTGATAAAGGGGTGACCTAATAAATTTTGCTTTAGCAGGAAGTGAGTTAGCTGTGAGTGATAAATACCTCGGCGTGTATTGTACGTATCTGACGGCATAAAACGGCATGAAAATTATGTTAGATAAAAGTAGTAAACCATACAGAAACTGTGGATAATCTACATGATAAAATAAATAAATATAGCAGTAGCTTTTACTATCAAGTTTATTAGGCTCGGCACGAACATGAAGAATGGCTCGACAGAGCCTCTCCATTGTTTGTTTTCTAAGCCTTGACGGTCCAAGGCACTGACATAATATGCTCTATGTACATGTCGAGGGATCAACGTACGGAAGCCTTATTAGTTATGACTGATTAGTTATGACTTATTAGTTATGACTTATTAGTTACTTCTTATTACCTATGTGTTAAAGGCGGGTTTATGAAACATGACGCATATCTCGTTGATAAGTTATTTACTATATGTTTATTTAGCATACTGGCCAGTCTATCTTATACTGTCGAAGCTGTAATTCACTTAGAATACGCCAGCACTCGTGAAGAACGTAACACATTCTAAGTGAATTACAGCTTAAGATATAAGATAGATTGGTCAGTATACAAACTTCAATATTTCGTGAAAATATAAAGTTTTCACACTTTTCGATGAAATAAAATCTGTTCACTCCAAAACAACAAATATCATCTATTTATGTATATACATTTAGAATATTTGCCCCTTCACCACTCGATGTCACAGTCACCACTCGATGTAACAATCTAGAGTGAGCTACCGATGGCGCCGTATCAAACTCTAGTAGACACCAAGAGTGTAACCACTTGAGGAAACAGTAAACATTTGCCTGCTGGTAAGGCACCCTTCGAAAACAGTAAAACCACGTCTGCTTGTAAGATAGCGAAAGCAATTTACTTTTTTTCATATGGTCAGGCTGTTTTACCACATAACAATAAAATCATATTGTAGTGTGGTCACTAAAATTCATTTTGTATTTGCACAGGTGTAAATCGTTTAATTGAAAATAAAATCTGTCAGAATAAATGGTGTACACTAACTACAAGTTATTGGAAGTTAGAGTATAGCAGACATGCTACAATGAACATGCTACAAAACAAATAGAGTATGGTCTCATCTCGATGGGCTACGCCCATCTCCATGTTTAAATCAACCCGCTCGACGAGACCATACTTTATATATTACTTATTTAAAGCTGAGGCACTAAACCCCAAACAAATAAGTGCAAGGAGTTTTAATCTTACCTGCATTGCTGGATTCCGAGTACGTACTACACGTGGTTTCCCCGTTTGTAACCTCACAATAGTTCCAGAGCCCCCCGTAGTACCCCGTCGTCACCCCGGTCGTCTCGTATGTGTACACATTCCAGAATGGTAGAAATATTCCGAACAGAAACAACAGAGTAGTTGCCACTACTAGACCAGAGGCTATGATTCTCTTTATTGACGATTCTCTGGAAACAAAATTATAAGAGTGATAACAACATGGAAATTGACTCCGTCTCAAAATTCTAGCATGGCAATGTTGATTTTTTTTTTAAACTCGCGGCGTACCGTTAGTTTTTTGACATAATTTGCATTTTTTAAATCATTAATATATAAGTATAGTTTTTTAAAAAATGTTTTACTGTACATATTACTATTGTTGATGAAATATACCAATACTATATTTAAATTGAAGAATATCGAATAAAATATTTTTTAATAATAAGCGAGCATACGATTGCAATATAATACCTCCACCCCTTAATCTAGTATAAATGGCGTTTCCCAGCAAAAGGGACGTAACACATATACACGTCGATTTTATCATTTAGGGGCGGTTTTGACAGCTACAATTTCGTCGGGACGATATTGACAGGAGGGGCTATAACAATAGCGAATGATTTGAACCCCTCTCAGCATGTTTAAAGTCAAAATGATACGGGAATAATAAATCGAGATGCTACTTTTCAACGCTTGATACAAGGTGGCGCTTTGGTGCAAATAGTTTAGTTAACATCGAATTCGGGTTATTTATCGAAAGTTACCGAAAGTTAAAAAAGTATTTCCCACCTTACCAGTGTTTCGGGTGAGACTTAAAACCAAGATCCCCAAAATGCACCATAAATAGTCCACACCTTATGGCTTACCTTGGGGATTCTTGGGATGTAGGTGGGACTATAAATCTTCGAAATGCACGTACATATATCCCATTAACCCTTGCAAATAGCCATAATATTACGTTTTATTTGTTGCAGGTGTAGTTTTCTGCAATTCCAGGCAAAAGTTAAGTGACACTTGTATATATAATAGTATATCTGGAATTTTAATGGTAACACAATACTAAACTTTCTGGAAATCGGTTAGATGTGTTTGTACCGGTAAATATCATGCGGTGTAGATGTGTTTGTACCGATGTCAAGTACCAGTTGGGGTTGATGTGTTTGTACTGGTGTGTTGTCATTTGGTGTAGATGTGTTTGTGCCGGTGTTATGTACCAGTTGTTGTAGGTTATATTTATCGCAGTGGTGTGTGTACCCTTCTGTGTAGGCACCCGTTAAAGTGTGCCTTTCTCGATGGCATTAAATGAAATCTGCTCCATATAGATAAATAAAAACTTTCTTAATTTCTTTTTTCAACTGATATTCAGGTTTTTCAAAACCAAAATATCCTTTTCACCCATTTGATACAGAGGTGTAGGTACCATTTAATGTAAGTAACAGGTACCATATACATAGTGCCTGTGTCAAAAAGACGAACTAACTTCCTTAGCGTTTTGAGTTTATGACAAAGCATTCACAGATGTTCTGTGTATACATTAATAACAGGGTGTGCGCGTCACTGAAGCTGGCAGCAACGGCTGCAATTTTCGTTTATATACACAAAAAATAAGTCTGTGAAGTTCTGACATTATCTAATTTACAACTCAAACTGAGGCCAGGTTGATATAAAACATTATATCTTATACAATTTGTTTAGTTTCTTTATAAACAATTCCTCGAACATGTGAAAAAAATCGGAAGCGTGTTTTATGAAACAAAAGCGTCTGTGGCGCAGGAAGAATGTTCGTGAAGCAGACGAGATGAAGCAGACGAGATGATAGGATAAAGTACAGATGATATTGTTTAATCATGACTTGTATAGTTAATGCATTACTGTACTCCCTACTGACTCACTTGTTCGTGCAAGTTGCTGTTCGCACAATGAAGTATGGAACTGTCGTGTCATGAATATATAGCAGGTACAAACATGTAACTGCACCAAAATAGTCGTGGTTCTAACGCGCCCGAAAACTATAATTTCACATACATATACTTACGCGTGTGTGGAATAGAGGAAGCCGAATCAATGGGATTTCAGATCAGGTTATGTGAACCGTTATATTACAACCCACCCATGCTGTTAGTTAAAATGGTATTCATCATCCTTTTTCTAGAAGATTCTAATATTTTAAAAATGTTTGAATGTGTGGTTTAAATTTCATACCAATAAAAACATGGTGTTGACACCGTTATATTCCGGGTCAATATTTTAAGTAAACATAGAACTCTGACGTTTGTTTGTTTGAATAGTGTTTTACGTCATTTATAGCACATTTTAGGTCATATATGAGGGTCGATTTTTTTATAGTAGAGGCAGACCACTCCATTTTCCTGGGCAGAACCAGTACTGTATACCTCCCGTCAACCGTACGGATCGAAACGTTCACACTTACAAATCCAGCTCCCAGTGGGATTCGAACCCGCAGCGGTGAGAGGCGAGAATGTTTACAAGGCAACGTCGTTATCCCTCGACCACAGAGAGGCGTAACCAAAAATAGCCAATATTACTGTGCAAATATAAAGGTTCATGTCTAGGATCATTCATTATGTTAAGGTCCTTTGAAAAATACTATCAGTATTTGTCAATTTTAAAACGGACCCCTTGTTCACGACGAAACGCATGATATAGTCCCTTTAAACAATACGATTAGCTTTTAAAGGGAGTACATCATGATTTTTCTAGAAATATCTTAAATTATAAAAATGTTCCAATTCATGATAAAACACTTATATCCATCAAAATATGATGTTGGAACCATACTGTTAAGGTTTAAACTTCGAATACACCATATAGCTAGGACAGAATCGGGCATAAAATGCTGAAATTAACCCTGGTGCGTAACCTAGGATAGCACGTATTGCTGTACAGAATGAATTTCCTTGTAACTAAGGGGTAATTTTTAGGACCATTCATTATGTTTAGGCGCTTTAAAATAAAAAATATCATTTTTTGTCAATTTTAAGTCGGACCCCTAGACCCCTTTGAAAAGCCTGATGTACTCCCTTTAAACAATACGAAGAGCGAAATAAAATGCGATATGTCCTAGAGTTTTAATGTTAGCTGTGCAGCTCGTTTTGATTAATATAAACAAGGTGTCTGTTTAACCGCCAAGAGCATTTCTTCAAGTGGTTTAAATACTTTCTACCTACTCTGATTCCAACTCCCCACCCCCGCACCTCCCCCGCCCCACGCCCACACCTCCCCCGCCCCACACCTCCCCCGCCCCACGCCCACACAAACGCACCAACAGCACAACCACAACCACCATACACTCGGCACCACGATACCCGTACGCGTACGCGCATTCATAACAACGCATACATACATACATACATACAGCATCAGATATATCGTACATATATATCCAAAACTGAAGACAACCCAATCTATTCTGCTGAAACTAATATTACCCCTATAGTGCTTGTAACGAATACAAGATTAATTGCTCAAGTCACGCGAAACCCGAATCAGTAGGGAAAAGTAGATTAAAATTATTTAAATAAAAAAAACCAGAAAAAAAAGAAGTTAATCAGCGAGTATAATTTATAGGATCGTGATTGATGGAGTGCTTAATCTCAAAACAACTGCAGATGTTACTGCTTTCACGTAAAGTTATACAGTGCACTGGCTGCGTCATAGTGGGACGTTGCCTTGTAAACCGTCTCGCCTCTCACCGTTGCGGGTTCGAATCCCACTTTGAGCTCAACTTGTGACGAAGTGTCGATTCTTACGGTGGTCTGCCTCCGCCGGCGTGTCGCAGTCGGTAGCGCGGCTGATTTGTAACCGGAGACCCGGGATCAATCCTCCGTGGTGTCACTGAGTTTCGTCGGTGTGTTCTTGGGCAAGACACTTTCCCTTAGCCTCGTCCGTCGGATGCGGACGTAAACCGGGCGGTCGCGTGTATCGGTCTATCCTCCGAGCACGTTAAAGAACCATAGGAATCTATTCGATAATAAGAGCAGGGCAGGTTCCCGGATTCCTATGTATCCTTTCCCTCTCTCTGGGGCGGCTCTAAATAACCTATACTGTGTTGATGAGCCGTTAAACAACATTCAATTCAATTCAATTCTACCACACACAAAAATCGACCGTCATATATAACCTTATGTGTTGAAAATGACGTAAAACACCATACAAACAAACAAACATACAGTGTATTTGGGTGTATAGAATCATCGGTAATAAAAAATCATTTTCTGAATTCAAATTTCTCAGCTCGTGTACTTCAGATTATTTTAAAATTGTCCAGCCTTGCAGATAATATACAATATAAGCATACACTTATGCAGCAGTAAAATAATTTGGTGCATTTTTCCATGCAAAATGTATAACTAAGTGTAAAATCCCTCAGAAAAAAAGATTCTTTACTGACAGAATAAAGCGTTGTTTTTTAAATGAAAAATTCATACTGTCCAAATAAACTAAGATATGCGTATTTGCTTGAACATAGTTTAGAGACAAAAGTCAAAATGTGATCATGAAATAAGTTAACTTGTTAACGTTTGGCACTTCTAGTGATACAATGAAATCATGTAAATAACCTTTTAAAAAATTCACAGTTACAGGACAATAATTTCAGACATTTTCCTATCATACAACTAAAAGAGTAAATCTAAATCAGAAACCAAATACAGTAGATGTTTTCCTTTCGTTTTAAAATTCAAACGTGTTATCAAAGCGGTTCTATACCATTATAACCCACTGTATATCGGATGAAAAGTAGTTTGTGGAACACGTGGCCTATTCCGCAGTAATTGCTAGTTACATTAAATGGGTTACATCAGGCATCTAACATTTTAAAAATGTTCAAATTATCTCATATCAGTCAAAACTATGGCATTAGCAGGTGTTATTTGTGAACTCAATATAGCTCAGGCTTTAAAGGGACACACGGCAATTTTAATTTTTGTGAACACATAATTGCATTTGTGAATGATTGATATTAAAATATTAATATAAATCAAATTGCTTTTGCTTATTAGTAACTGTTGGTTATATTTCACCAATTATATACTGAAAGGAAAAAGAAACGCGACACGGGAATTTCCGCTATATATTGTATGTACAATATGCTGCTGTTAATCGAATGATACGTAAGATCTTTCCTTTCGGAAAAAAAGACTAAAACAACACCCACACAGCAAATAGTATTCCTGCAAAGTTTCATTATTGACAGAGTACGCGTTTGGCGCAAACTTAGGATGCAACATTTTACAAACTCTTTACGTTAGGCTAAATTCAATATTGGACTGGCTCGATTTTTCAAAGAGGAACTTCAACATTTATGAATTTCTTGTGTACTGTGATTAAAACGTCTACAACATCACAGTTGTGTCCATTCTCTAACTGCAACTTTTTTTTTACTAAACATCTTGGGATTTCCTTGGATTATATATGGCATTAAGTGTGGAGTATAAACAATATATAGCGGAAATTCCCGTGTCGCGTTTCTTTTTCCTTTCAGTATATATTCACACATATGGTAGAATACCGAAAAAAAGTTGAAAACTCAAGATTAATACATCGAGACTCTCATTTTACTGCTTGATGATCAACGTCAAGATTGCCGTGTGTCCCTTTAAATGCTTAATTTAACCCTGATGCGTAAACTAGGATGGCACATTGCACGAAATGAATTTCCTTGTTAATAAGGGTTTATTTTTAGATTCATTATATTTAGAATAGAACACACACCATTATTCGAACCCCTAGATACCATGAAAAGACGGATGTACAACAATTTAGTCCCGCATGTTGAAACTGCCTCCCGATAACCTCGTAAACCACAGAAAACTGCCTCTCGATAAGCTCGTACACCATAGGAAACTGCATCTTTTGATTATTACAGTCTAGTATTATATTTAATTATAACAAGCATGAAGAATTGCAGGGCAATCCATAGTCCCCCACCGGCCCAGACAAACATTTTCTATGATGAAGGTCAAAGATCAAGGTCACAATGACCTTATTTTGGTACGCGACACACCGCTATCCCAAGATGTATTCACATACCAAGTTTGATGTCTCTAAATGTTATAGTATTGAAAATACGATCCGGACAAGCATTTTCTATGACAGAGGTCACAGGTCAAGGTCACAATGACCTTATTTTGGTACGTGACACAACGCTATCCCAAGATGTATTCACATACCAAGTTTGGTATCTCTAAGTGTTATAGTATTGAAAATATGGTCCGGACAAGCATTTTCTATGACAGAGGTCACAGGTCAAGGTCACAATGACCTTATTTTTGTACGCGACGCACCGTTATCCCAAGATGTATTCACATACCATGTTTGGTATCTCTAAGTGTTATAGTATTGAAAATACGGTCAGGACAAGCTTTTTCTAGGACAGAGGTCACAGGACAAGTTCACAGTGACCTTATGTTGGTACGCGACACACCGCTATACCAAGATGTATCCACATACCAAGTTCGGTATCTCAAAGTGTTATAGCATTGAAAATATGGCCCGGACAAGCATTTTCTATGACAGAGGTCACATGTCAAGGTCAAGATTACAGTGACCTTATTTTGGTACGCGACACACCGCTATCCCAAGATGTATCCACATACCAAGTTTCGTATCTCTAAGTATTATAGTATTGAAAATACGGGCCGGACAAGCATTTTCTATGCATTTTCTATGACAGAGGTCACAGGTCAAGGTCATAATGGCCTTATCTTGTTACGTGACACACCGCTATCCCAAGATATATTCATGTACCAAGTTTGATATATCTAAGTGTTATAGTATTGAAAATACAGTCTGGACAAGCATTTTCTATGACAGAGGTCACAGGTCAAGGTCAAGGTGACCTTATTTTGGTACGCGACACACCGCTATCCCAGGATGTATCCACAAACCAAGTTTGGTATCTCAGTCTTATAGTATTGAAAATATGGCCCGGACAAGCATTCGGAAGGACGGACGGACATTCTGACTGAGGTCACAGGTCAAGATCAAGGTCACAGTGACCTTATTTTGGTATGTGACACACCGCTATCCGCAGATGTATCCACATACCAAGTTTGGTATCTCAAAGTATTACAGTATTGAAAATATGGCCCGGATAAGCACTCGGGCGGAAGGACGGACGGAATGACGAGGACCGGTGGGGGACTAATAATAGAAGGAAATAATCAAAAGGTGCAATTTCCTGTGCCATACACTGCCTAAATTGGAGCAAGTTTAAAGATTGTGTTAGTCTTTTCGTTTTTCCCGCCACTATGATTTACACACATACAAATGCATCATAAATACCCCAATATTATTATTAGTTTAGCTGTCAGATAGGTATACACAGTTTTATAACTTCATTGGATGGAACCCGGTGGAAAGGCTACACCGGAACCTAAAACGTTCACGTCAGGTCTCGTTCACCACAGCGCTGGTGTAGAGGTAGAGCGTCCCGCGGCCTCGCGAGCGGGCGGTGGTGGGTTTAATCCTCGGCCGGTCATCCCAAATATGAATTGAATTGGGGTTTTAAGGCGCACCAACACATGAAAGATTGTATGGCGCCTACCAAGAATGAACAGGCCAGGCTCATCCTCCATGTACATCGAGATAAAATATGTTGAATGGACCTAGAACCTTCTCACCTGCAGAACTTCAGAGTTGCTGCAGATTCTATTGTAGACACTCCATTTACGCTGGAGCCACGTTTATTGTTTTTCTGCCACTGCTCTAGTGATGCGAGCGAGATGGCACCTGAAACAATGCAGGGGTCATGATGAAAACATGTAATGAGCATGAACAAAAAATGATAAAATGATAAAATGAATGTGTGTGTGTGGTGGTGTAGGGGGTGGGAGTGGGGGAGGGGTTCTACCCCTCTGCCTACCCCTCCAGCGGGAATCAAACGGGGCCGCTGGAACCACACGGGGCTCATCCCAGACATACAAATGGTACTAGTAGCTCCTTTGATTGATGCTCAGCATATACATGGTAGTGCTAGGACTGATCGGCCAGGTGTCAGTATTATATGACTGGGTGGGGTATCATGTCACGCGTCTACGGCGTGGTATTCCAGCGTGGTAGCACAACAAAGCCGATCATTGAGCTCACTGCTACAAGTAGACACCGCCGTGATATGACGACTGAAAGATTGTTAAAAGCGACGTTAAACCCCATTCACACTCTGCCCCAAGCCATCAGACTCACCGTCATACAGAAGGCCACGGCTTATAGCAAGGGATGCATGTCGTATCGGTGACCTACATTTCGTTGAAAGTAATTCACACCAACCCGAAAGTGTGCACATGACGTTAGATGCATATAAGGAACATTTTGTTGGAGATTGGAGATTGGCGAAAATTCTGCAAAAATGGAGCAAAATACGCATGTCGTAGCGGAGACCGGACGTGACCTATATTTCGTCCACAGTTGGTCGCAGCGAACTGAAATTTTGCACATAACGTAAGATTCAAATAAGGAACATGTTGGTGGAGTTTGGCGAAAATCCTGCGATAAAGGAGCAAGATACGCATGTCGTAGCGGAGACATGACGTGACCTATATTTCGTTCACAACGATCCGAAACTTTGCACCCGATGTTAGATGCATATAAGGAAAATATTGGTGAAGTTTCGTAAACAATCCTGCAAGTATTGAAGAAGATATAAACAAAAGAAAGTCGGACGGACGAACCAACGGACTGTCGAGGTCCTAAACGGGCTCGACCCTGTAAGGAAGTTTACACCGGTGAATGATAATATCTACCCACTTACCTAAATCCCTCTTTGACCGTCTTCTTCGCAGTAAAAAGAACACCTTTAGCGCCCGTCGGTCTCGGCGGTTCCGGCGCCGACTCCATCACTGACGGCATCGTCTGCACGGAGCGATTTGTGCGGGCGGACTTTAGGGAGATAACCGTGATTTTCGACCTTCTGTCATCTTCAACGAAAAATGGTTTCTCCCCTAATACTGAAGCGTTTGATGCTCTGTCGAGCTTAGATAAATCCATTTTGAGGTCTGGAGAGTTAGATTTCGCTGGTGGTTTGAGTGGCATCGTTTCTATACGAGGCGTATTTGTCTTAGAAGAACTCTTATTTTCTGTCGAGTACCACATTTTTAATTTTTTTAAAAATATTTCAACCACGGAAACGTATATCCACCACGTATAATGTATTGTGCTATAAGCAAATAAGTCCAACTGTTCTACATTGACATAGCTTGATACAGCACCAGGTGCTCATCTCAAAATAAAGTAGCAAGCTTGTTTTACACAATTTTTATTTTCGAATTATTAAAACCGTATTTTTTTAATTTATGTTTTATTGTTTCCAACATAGATCGTTTTTATGTGTTCGTCATAGAAAGGTATGGTAATTCTTTAAAAATTTAAGTCGATTTGATTCAGTCCTAAGTTATTACAAAGAGTAATCTGTAATCCTTATTACTTCAGTCTGTATCGTACAAGTTCATGTATATATGCTAATCCATAATTTGGTGTATTATTTACATGCAAGACTAATCCGGGTATTTAATTACGATTATTAAAATAATCTCAGAGTTCAAGATTATTTGTATATGCCTTATAAAATGCATAATGTTTGTGCTGTGGGTGCTATCCACGGCGTTGTCGTTTATAGAAGTAGGTGCATTATCCACAGCGTCGTCGTCATCGTCTAGCGACAGACAACTCTTCAAAAACGATAAGCTACGTCAACTAATGTTCTAGGTTATAATAGCGTAAATGAGTCTCCATTGCCCTTCCATAGTAAAGTTGAAATGTTGACAACCTGTTAAAAACTCAAACCTCGTTAGAATTCTGGGAAACTTATTTTATCATGCAAATAAACATGTCTGCTATTAAACATCAACAAGGAAATAGGGGGTTTAATACCTTCTAAGAAAAATTTCTTCAGCTGTATACTAACACTGGGTCAAAGGTCAACACTATTATTTCATACCCGGTCTACTTTCACTTCTCAAATTTAAATAAAAAACTGCCATATACATGATGATCTGCATTTTCAAATATCAGCAACATGTCCAGAATACAAGGAAAACAGGAAACTGCACTAAAAATAGTTTTTAAAGAAAAAAAGATTAGCACTCTTTAATACAGAACTACTTTCGATGCACCAGGTGAGCACATCCGGCTGATTTAGTGGACTGCACCAGGCGAGCACATCCGGCTGATTTAGTGGAATTAAACCTCTGCACCAGGCGAGCACATCCGGCTCATTTAGTGGAATTAAACCTTCTAGTCTTTAAGCCACAAAATATAGGAAATGCAAATTACGTCAACTGACGGAGTTATGGTCCGTGATTTACTTGAATTACCTTCAAATACACCCAATTTACATTTATATCGACATTTTACAATATGAGAAAAAGTTTAACGAACATCAGAAATGAGGTAGTCGCACAAAAAAAGTACATTTGTCAACATTTCACGGACTTTAGAAAGCTCATTACAATATACGGAAGTCATTCATATTAATATTTAAGTAATACATAGTCATAGTCTGGTCTCCTTCTCTGTGGACACCGACACGTGCACGTCGTGGAGAAGGCACCTCAACACTGACTGGTTGTATCCACGTTTTTGTTAGGCGTCGGATCTCAGTCAGTGTTGACGACTAAGATTGGTGTCGTATCCTCTGTCCTGCCCGCCATGGAAGATCGCCAGGGACAACTACTGAAGAGAAGCAGTTAGCTAAGCGTCGGCAGCCTGTATCAGTCTATGTTTGGTGTGGCACATATCGGCTTTTGTACATATGGAATGAATGGTCGGCGACTTGGCAACTGAACGGACCTGACGTGGGGAAACTCGGCGATGTTCCATGGAGCAGGGGATCCAGCAACCTGCGTGCCTACCGATCTTACTTATCACGGGGACGCATGTTGCAGCGGCGGGGATGGCCCCCAAAGACACAGCACCCAGACGGCCCAGTAGCGGATGTAGGACACACCAGTAGAGGATGTAGGCTCCACCACACCAGTAGATGTAGGATCCAGCAACACCACAGCAGCCACCAATCAACGCCACAGCGAGACGACATACATACAATTGAAACGACGCAGATACAACTCTACACTCCGACAGATATAGTGCACACCTAATGCCCGTGGCGTACCGGGATTCTCTGGTGTCACATAAGGGCGGAGGCACTATAATACTTCGAATCAACAACAACAACAACAGTCTGGTCTCAGAAAGTTGTTTTATTTAAACACCGAGATGGGCGTAGCATGGTGTACTTAGTGACCTTGTCCATACTCTAAACTCCATTTATCAGAAGTAGAGTATGGTAAAGTGTCGCCCCTTTGTTTATTCTGAATTAAACGATTTAATGACATATGCATTCATCAGCGGCAATGTCACCGACCATACTACAATTACGTAAATGATGACGCAAAGTAAACTAATGGTATAGTTATAGCCATTTCTCAAAACGCGGTGATGTCTTAGTGGTAGTGTGTACGCTTCGCATGCGGCAGTTCGTGGATTCAATCCCCGACCGGGTCATAAATAAGAAAATAATGTCACCAGTAAGTGACAAATGCCCCCGGAAAGCGAGTTATACACATTTCAACCTTCAAGTGTGACAAGAACTTTCGAGGTATGGACAGGATTTCTGCGGGTGACATATATCTTAGTTATTAACATTTCTGTGAATTGCCATGAAATTCCCGCAGTACTTTCAAAGTTATGGCTGACACACCAATTTGACCTTTGAGGTACGGAACGGATTGTTGCACGCGACACACCTTTTCATTGTGATTATCATTTTTGTGAAGTTTCATGAAATTCCCTTCAGAACTTTCAAAGTTATGACTGAGATACATTTGTTGTTTTGGACGGACGAACGGACGAGCAAACGGACGGACGGTGCGATTTCTATATGCCTGCCTTCAGGGGCATAAAATTAGTACCAGTAGCTTCCTTGCTTGATATTAGCATATACAGGGTAGTGCTAGGTCTGGTCAACCCGGTTTATTATGTGGGGGTACCGTGTCATGCGTCTACGGCGTGGTATTCCAGTGTGGCGCACTATGAATTGCAGCATTAGTTTAAACATATTTTATTCATTGTATTTATATACAATAACAACAAATAAACGATTGGAACGGAAGCGTAATGCTTATTAAGTTCCTTTCCTTATTAAGTTCCTTTCCTTAACATGTTTTTATGTAACACTAGAATACTTGGAGTATTGCTGCAAACAGACACCGCCGTGATAGGACTGAATGATTGTTAAGTCGACGTTAAAATCTGTGCATATGTTTTAAATTGCATAAACATACTGGTGAGTACATGATATTCACATTGCTGACGAAGCTTGGTTGTCGCCAGCAGCTCTTACACTTACTTTTGGCCACAGAAATCTCAAAATAAAATATCCCCCCCCACCCCCGACACATAGGCTTTCCCTGATTATACGGCATCCCCCCCCATAGGCTTTCCCTGATTATACGGCCTCCATCGCCTCTTACAGCCTACCTTCACCACCAAATACCGCAATATATGAGCATATAAAGATTTCCCACTAGTTTTAATGTTTTCTTATTTTATATTCAAACCAATTAGACAAATGAATACTATTTAACATGTTTACAACTGATGTATTAATATGAAAATCATTTTCAAAGAAAAAGAACATTTTCTACCATTAAAACTTTTATTCTGTGTTGTGTGTGTCTTGTTTGTGCTGTTTCTGCCTTGTTTGTGTTGTTTTTGTCTTGTGTTGTTTCTGTATTGTTTGTGTTGTTTCTGTCTTTTGTTTCTGTCTTGTTTGTGTTGTTTGTGTTGTTTCTGTTATTTCTGTGTACTTCGTGTTGTTTCGGTCTTGTTTGTGTTGTTTCTGTCTTGTGTTGTTTCTGTCTTGTTTGTGTTGTCTGTCTTGTTTGTGTTGTTTCTGTCTTGTGTTGTTTCTGTATTGTTTGTGTTGTTTCTGTTGTTTGTGTTGTTTCTGTGTTGTTTGTGTGGTTTCTGTTATTTCTGTGTACTTCGTGTTGTTTCGGTCTTGTTTGTGTTGTTTCTGTCTTGTGTTGTTTCTGTTGTCTGTCTTGTTTGTGTTGTTTCTGCCTTGTTTGTTGTTCCTGTCTTCTTTGTATTGTTTCTGTCTTGTTTGTGTTGAACCTAGTTGCTTCCAATGGCTCCTTTCTAGTAGTTATACATGGAACAAACTGACAAGTACAACACATAATATCCAACATAAACTTTGAACGTCCAAGGTCTTTTATTAATCAACTGTGTATCATCATAATACGCAATATTCTGATGTTCCTCTAAGATATAGGGATATAACTCTGCCACAATAGAACAAGGGCTGTACTATAGGCCATACTGATTGTATCACAAATACTTATCTACTCCAAGCTATGATATTAAAGAGTATCGATTATAAATAAGTTGGGAGCTCTTTAATCAAGAGATCCAAGAGGCGCTGTATCGCTCTACTTGTTGTCCGTAAGATGTATTAATGAATAAAAACATCTGCTGAAAAGTTGGAGGAAATTAAGTGGAAAACACATCTTCCATCTCCATGGCAGTAGCGAGAGGAGGGTGGTGGTGTCGTGAAGGCCCTAGTGTTCACCAGTAAAAGTTAACAGACAGAGGGACTAGAAGAGCTAAAAAGGACACACCTCCACCTGTTGGTAGTGGGTACACTTGGTGTTTATTGACGATGCTCAGCTGATTTTAGTGTAATGAATGATAGTGCAATGAATGATAATTATATTAAGAGCTTTAATGTACACTACAACTATACTTATTTCCACTCTTTATGCAAAATTCCATTTGGTAAGAATGAACAAAAAAGTCAATCATTGAGTTTATTTTGTATTCAACAGTGAGAATGACAAATCCAACAAACAATCAGAAACCTGAATTATCTCTGCGTTTCAGACCATCAGACCCAGTCTGACCGACCAGAGCATCAGACCCAGTCCAACATAAAACAGATGTCTGTTTTGCAGGGTGCTAATTTACGAGTTTCAGGCTCTGCTGTGATAACCTCCCTTTTTTGATAATGCAAAGATCATGAAACGATTTATGGAATTGAACTGAAGTTTTATGGCACACCAACACAAGAAGGTTATATGGCGCCAACAGAAATGAACATTCCAGGCCCACTCTCCATTTACATCTAGATAAAAATATGCAGAATGGGCCTAGGACCTTCTCACCTGCAGAACAGCAAATTGTATAGTAGACACTACATTTATGATGGAGTCACATTCCCATCTTTGCATTCACAGGGTCATGATGTAGACCTTTAATGAGCATGACAAAAAATGACAATGAACATGAGTGAGGGTGGGGGGTCCTACCCCTCTGCCTATAGCAGGATTTGCAGCATTCCTATCCTACACGCGGGACGATTTATGGAAAATGACATGCTTGTTTAATTGTTAGAAGCTCTGAACTCACAGCAAACTTATTTAAATAGAAATGAAATCTTGTAATTCTTTTGCCCACAGAAATAGTATGTCACAGAAATTAAAGCATGACCAATAATTATATTGCAACTCTGAACTACAATAAGTGGTACATGTTGAAAACTCACGACGATGGGTATGTATACTTAACACAAATAAAATAGAAACAAATCGTGACCACGTGGTTGCAAACCTTAAATATTAATTATAACATTAATATTCAGTTTTAAACCAACTCTGCATTTAATCCCTTATAAAGGTAACACTTTATCCTTGTTTATTTTGTGTCGCTTCAAAAGGGGAAGGATACAGAGGAATTCAGGAACCACGCCATACTCTATCTTATACATTCCTATGCACGGGACCGCCTAGTTAACGTCTAAATCCAAAGGACGAGGCTAAGTAAAATTGTCTTGCCTAAGGACATACTGATGAAACACAGTGGTTCCATACTGCACGACAAACACAGTGGTTCCATACTGCACGACAAACACAGTGGTTCCATACTGCACGACAAACACAGTGGTTCCATACTGACGAAACACAGTGGTTCCATACTGACGAAACACAGTGGTTCCATACTGACGAAACACAGTGGTTCCATACTGCACGACAAACACAGTGGTTCCATACTGAACGACAAACACAGTGGTTCCATACTGCACGACAAACACAGTGGTTCCATACTGCACGACAAACACAGTGGTTCCATACTGCACCACATCCTATTCACAGAAGCAAATTGTTTTTGATAAAAGTTAAAAAATATCTCATTTTATATACAACAATTTATTATTCACCCCCTTCAAATAATGTGTGCGAGTAAAGTCATTATTTACTAGTGTATGACAATCTATTTATATAAGCACATTTTTCGGGAAAAACTTTTAAAAATAATGTACCTCATTTAATATACAAGAATTACACTATATTTTGGAAACAATAATAAAATACCTCATTTTACGTACACAATTTACTATTATACCATCAAAACATGACATTTAGTTTCATTTAAATGTGTCAGTAAAACTGTCAAAAAAACCCAAAGAAATGCATTTATAGCAACCGATTAACCAGTATTGAAAATTTTACTTTTGCGACCCTTTGCGTACTTGTCTCCACTAAACAAGCTTTGTAACCATTAAACGACTCGCTATTTCAATACAGATAACCCGGTATCAACTACTACCACATTAAAAGTAACAAATTTTAGATATCATCAGGTCCTTTTTCCTATGGGCCGGCTCATTTATTAATTAAAGATCTCTTATCATTAATGACACCAACTAAATATTTATATACATCATGTAGTTGATTCTTATAGTCTATTTACACACATTTTTTTACCAGAATTAAGTCATTTAATTTACTTGCTTGGCCAATAATTTGTCTCAAAGAACAGCAACTCTGGATACAATTAGTCTAATATTACTGCACAGCCCAACATGATTTGCGTCCCTTTAATAGTATATTACGCTTATCTCAAAAGCTGAAGAGCTTTTAAGTGGATATACTTTTATGTATAAAAATTATTACTCCTACACCTGCTGTTGTCATTTCCAATTTCCGGGGAGCAAAATTTGCTTTTCTTATCTCAAAATCTAGAGGGTTTTTAAGGGATGTATATTACATAAAAAATTAACACACAGGACATTCTCACAGTTCAAATCTGGTACGCTTTCATCATGGTACATACACACGACAACCGTCAACAATACTAACAGAACGTGACAACGTTAGTATAACTATTCCTGAATGCGACAATGTTATCGCAACTATTTCCAAAATGTCTCAATGTCATTAAAACTTGTTCCCGACCAATAAAGAAACAATGTCAAATTCGTTAAATCACGACCTACTCCGGCTCCTACTGTCGCTGGAGCTCCTGCCCCTCCTTCGCCGGCGTCGGGAGCGACTTGCGCTCGAGTCGCTGCTGCTAGATCTTTGTCGGCGTCTGACGGGCGACCGCGACTTTGATTTTGATCTACTTCCAGAAGATGAACTAGAGCTGTGCCTGAAGTAGATTACATTGATAGTAGAATGTACATTATTCTAACAAGAGCAGTATGCGTATGGCATACTTACAAAAGTGTCACCAATATATGTCATGTACAACATCAGATATTTTGCTGTAACCATTTTTAAGATAAGTTTTCTGATCTTGACCTAATGATCTAAGGAAGCCGCTGACCAACCATAACTTCCATAAGTGGAATTTACTTCCATTGTTTTGTGAAAATAGGTCAAGTAAAACTTGAGATATTGAAATAAAAAACACAATATTTTCCAGTTTATGTTCACTGTGACCTTGACCTTTAACATACTGTCTTCGAATTCAGAAACGGTATGACCAATTCCAATATAAATGTGTTTACAAAGTTTCATGAGGGTTGGCCCAGAACAACCCGACATAAATTTAACATATTCAAGGTCAAGTTTAAAACCACTTTGACCTTGACCTTTGAGCTACTGACCCAAACCCAATTGGGATATTCATGACCAAGCCCAATACAAACAAGTACCAGACATTCAAGAAGATTGGTCCAGTAGAACTGAAGATATCAACAATGTGAATGTAAACCATTCTCCAAGTTAAAGTTAAGTTTGACCTTGACCTGTGACCTTCTGACTACAAATGCAATTGGTGTAAACCAACCTCAATACAAACATGTATGCAAAGGTTCATCAGGACTGGGCCCAGTTGTTCAAAGATTGGTTAGCTTAATCCTTGGTTAGTGTAAACTTTCATAGTACATTTTCTCATAAAAATATGTTTTGTACTACTAAAAGTTTTTAATTTGCATTTCTTCTTAACATAATGCATTTCACATGCTCAATTTCTGGTAGAAATAATTGAAATTTTTACTTAACTTTCGGTTAACCGATCTTTGAACAACTGGGCCCAGGTTTATAACTTTGAAGTAATTCAATAAATTAATATAACCATTTTTAATGTCAATTCACTGTGACCTTTACATTTGACCTAGTGACTACTAACAATAGCTGTATGAGGAATCGGCCTACCTTCGTTTCCGTTTGACCGGTGATTTGCTACGAGGTCTCCTTGCTCTGCTTCTACAAACCAAGCAAAGAGATTTTATTATGGAAGGAGTTTTCTAAAATACTGATATTTATTTTTTATTTATCTGTCCCACAAATATATTTTTACAACCAAAAACTTAATATATGAGCACAAAAATTTAAGGGTTAAAACATAAATGTGACCTCAGTAAGGCACTTTTTAAAACTGAACATCCATCCATCATGCCCACTGATGAAAAAGTTAATAGAACCAAATTTCAGAAAATAGGCTTCACCCATAGACGTTTATTAAATTGCCTTCCTGGGGTCCTGGGTATTTTTTAATGGTATAGCCCTTATCACGTCCACAAAAACTAACAGCCAGACAGAAAATGATTTATCCAATAAGCTCCTCTGGCAATCACCTTTGGAAGTCCATCAAGGAAAAAATACCAACCTTACAAAAGAAATTGTATAAATGTGTCGCCTATCTCATCTTGATGGCTATCTCATGATGAAAATTGTTTTTTTATGCAGCTTTTGAGTTTTTTGTGTTTTTTTTAAAGTTATAAGCTAATATATCCACGGACAGACGTACAGAAGATGAAAAACAATCCAGGGCTTTTTTGACTTATGGAACACAGGCCTGTAAAAGGCATTTTCTCGACTGAAAACTTTATTTTTTTCACCCCATTGAACTGTGGCAGAATTTTTCCCAAACAGGAAGTAGCCATCTCTCAGAAAAAGTATCAAGTTTGCAATATCTTTTTGTCTGTTATTCAGTTTTGATTGCAGTAATTAAAATAAATGATTGGATGCAAATGTAACTAAAACATAGAATGGGCATTTTACTTAATTGATGAAACCTTACATCTTTCCAAAATGAGAAATAAAGTTTTATTTCCCAAAAATGGACAGGTCTGGGCCTCTTCCCAAAAATGGACAAGCCTGGGCCTCTTCCCAAAAATGGACAGGCCTGGGCCTCTTCACAATTTTTTGGGGAAAAAAGCCCAGCGATCACAATACTCATTCAGCTGAAACTGCTCACCTTGAACTGGACTTGGATCTGCTTCGCCGCGATCTTCTTGGTGACCTTGATCGTTTCCTCGGAGATGGAGACCTCCTTCTTCGTTTTGGTGACCTTGATCGCCGACGTACTGGTGAATATCGTCTCGTAGATGCCGAACCTGAAGATGACCTTCGCCGCGACCTTTTTGGTGACCTCGAATTTCTCCTTGACCTTCTCGGCGAAGACGGAGACCTTTTCCTGCTTCTTTTAGGAGATGGAGATGTTTTCCTCCGGCTGCTTACCGAACCACGCGACTTTGACCTCGATTTACGCCTCGATATAGATCTTGGAATCGATGACCCACGTGACTTTGATCTCGACCTACGTCTCGACACAGATCTCGATGCTGCTTTCTTGTCTTTTCCACTGGAAGATTTAGCCTCCACCTTCTGTTTTGACTCGACTGATTTTTCAGGTGATAGTTTTTCCACAGGTTTCGCAGCAACAGCAGCTGGGAGGGGTATATCTGCACTAATGACTTTTGGTAAGAGAGGCACTGACTTTGACATACCAATACCTCCCTTCACCGTACTTGTATCAAATACTGAAGACAAAGAAACTCCTTTTGTAACTGTGCTCGACTTTTTGGCGCGATTTTCCTCACCATCACTAGACGAAGAAGGTGAAGCTCGACGTTTCGCTGACGGGGAGGGTGATGATGATGGCACGGGTGGTTCCTTTGGTGGTAATGGAGGTGGAGTGGTGCTGGGGAGGGGCGGAGGAGCCCCGCCTTCGTCTGGTAGAGGCGGCAGAGGTGGAGGTAAATCCAGCGATTTTTCTTCTTTTGGTGCTGCATGTACATTTGCAGTCTCGATATCCTGTGGCATGGGTACTCCCAAGTTAGGTGTATGGAGATGACCGTTGTCAGCCTGTCTGTTTGTAGAATCCTTCGAGTCCTCGGGCTGCATTGAAGAGTTCGGGCTGTATCTGCTGGGTTCTGGTGCAGAAGGTTCGGGTTTCTTAATTGCATCCGACCTATCCCACCTGCCTCTCCTTCTGAAAAATCACAAAGAACTGAGTCAATATGCATTTGGTAACTGGTTTATGTATATTTAATGGCAAAACCACGAGATATGAGTGTTACGATTTAATACTTGGATGGGTGCTCTTTGTAGCATTGTGTCGTCTTCAGAGGCATTGTTTCAGAATGTCCGACAAATGACTTGTTTGGTGAAGACATGAACAGCTTATAGGTAATGTTAAGATTAAACAATGACCTTTGAACTGAAACTTGACTTTTATATACTGGCTTGGTGATTGTCATAATGTGAATATAAACATATATATTTTTAATTCTTCGCCAGTCTTATTTTAATATTGAAACAAAATTTGTAATATCCATTCAGTGTTTTCAGTAAGGCTTCCATTTAATATGGAGAACCTAAGCTAGCCTAACATTACATGTATATGTTTTAAAGAAAATCAGAGAAAATCAATTATGACAGCTATCAAATACATGCACAGTGGATGGGTGCAACTATTGCTCACGTGCAGATAAAAAGAAACTTCCAGAGAAAGGGTGTGTTGGGTCAACAGTAAGCTGGTTATAGATGACTTTTCGAATCTCAACGAAATATGTTCTGCAGCCACTAGCGCTCCCTTGGACTTATTTCCTTAAACTTTGAATAAATGATCTATAACCTATACATAGCTCTAGATCAGGGATGAGGTACCTTGCTAGTTCCGAAGCTGCTTCTGCGACATCTGCTATCTTTGGAAGAGGCGGCGTTTTCAGTGAAGATGACCTGCTGGCTTCATCTGTATCCATGACAACCTGCAAAACAGCATAATGCAGTTGTAAAAACACTGAAAGTAATGTAACTAGAAATAATTGCATTTCACTTAAAGAAACTAACACGCCAAATAACAGCAAAATTACCCTACACAACCGTCTATCAAAACTCTAACAGGTGTTCAGGTCAATGTTTATGTGCCGCATGAGAAAGTGACTTACCGCCACGCCTTAATGTAGCCGCGATGCTTTAAATCAGTTGCCTTAATTTCAAGTTTTCCCTTACTAAACAGCTGATTACCTGGCTGTGTGTAACTGCCTGAAGCTATGACGCGTGTTGATGCAGTAAAGGCGGTCACGTGGTACTAAATACACACGGCTTCTGTTATGTCTGGCAGGGTATATGCCAAGTGTTAAGTAAACAAAAGATGATTGGGGAGTGAGTGCCACTAATTAAATTTGGTTTATTTCCCAATTTGGTCATGATTGGTCATGATTAAAGGAGAGCAGTATCGTTGATTGGTATTTGTAATGCATGGGGATAAATGACGGGTTTTAATGGATAATTTAATTTAACGTTTATCGTGTATTAGTGGACTGATTTTACGCACACTAATCAACATTTAAATTGTCAGCTTGGTGGGTAAGTATAATGAATTAGGTAGATATTTTGTAATTATTTAATAACTCAATCAAATAATTAAGGCAGCATATTTAACTGTCAGAAAGTGATTTGCTAGCATTTTTTATTAAAAAAGATTTTGAAATAAAAATATAACAAATGTTTTTTATTATTTCATTCATTCCTTATGATACCAGATATAGGCCAAATCTCTTCTTTTCAACTTGCATTTAAAAAAAAATTGACGCGGGAATGAGGTACCACCCGCTTTCCCGCACCCATCCCCATTTTTACGAAAAAAATGCCACCACTCCTTAAAAAAAGCCTGGGGAAAGCCCTGTGCCGATTAAAAGTAAAGTTTTTTTCACGGGTTCTGAAAATACAAGTGATTAAATATGCGTAAAATCTACGTTCCAGTTTCGAGGTTTGGCCTGACTGGTTTAAGCCAGTTATACTGTGAGTTTGGATTCTCAAAATATGTGAGTTATATATGTACCTCGTTGTCAGTAGGTTTAGAAACGGGGTAAAATTGATGTAAAATTTGCCTGTTGTTGACGGGATAGCTACTTTAAATTGTGACATAAATAGCCATTTCATTTACATGTGAAATTTTAAATAATCCGATTCAGTGTTAGTTATGGTAGAGGGAGCTAATCCAATATATTGGATAGTAAGTTGATTGCTTGTTTGTTGTTTGTCATTTTATAGCACAATTTAGGCTACGGATGATTTTTTTGTGGTGGAGGCAGACCACCCACTTATTCCGGGGTAGAACCAGTACTATACACCTTCCGCCCTCGCCATCTCACAAGTTGAGATGGGATTGGGAACCCGCAGCAGTATAAGGCGGGAAGGTTTACAATGCAACGTTGTTAACTCCTCCAACACAGATAGTGAGTTGAGCGGGATTGGGAACACACAGCGGTATAAGGCGGGAAGGTTTACAATGCAACGTTGTTAACTCCTCCAACACAGATAGTGAGTTGAGCGGAATTGGGAACACGCAGCGGTATAAGGCGGGAAGGTTTACAATGCAACGTTGTTAACTCCTCCAACACAGATAGTGAGTTAAGCACACATCAAAGATTTATAAGGACCTACGATAGTTTTGTATAGAGGCATGTGGACCTCCTTAACATGGCAGTAGGTCGAGGGGGAAACAATACAAAACCACGGGCCTATACTTACAGTCTGGGAGGGGACAATACGAGGCTAGCCTATACTTACAGTAGATCTGGGAGGGGACAATACGGTGCTAGCCTATACTTAGTCTGGGAGGGGACAATACGGGGCTGGCCTATACTTACAGAGTCTGGGAGGGGACAATACGGGACTGGCCTATACTTACAGAGTCTGGGAGGGGACAATACGGGGCTGGCCTATACTTACAGTAGGTCTGGGAGGGAACAATACTTACGGAGGGTCTGGGAGGGGACAATATAGGGCTGGCCTATACTTACAGAGGGACTAGGCGGGGACAATACGGGGCTGGCCTATACTTATAAAGAGTCTGGGAGTGGACCATACGGAGCTGGCCTATACTTAAAGAGAGTCTGGGAGGGGACAATACAGGGCTGGCCTATACTTACAGAGAGGGGACAATACGGGGCTGGCCTATACTTACAGAGGGTCTGGGAGGGGACACTACGGGGCTGGCCTATACTTACAGAGAGTCTGGAAGGGGACAATACGGGGCTGGCCTATAATTACAGAGGATCGGGAGGGGGCAATACGGAGCTGGCCAATACTTACAGAGAGCCTGGGAGGGGACATTACGCGCTGGCCTATACATACAGTAGGTCTGGGAGGGGACAATGCGGCGCTGGCCTATACTTACAGTAGGTCTGGGAGGGGACAATACGGGGCTGGCCTATACTTACAGTAGGTCTGGGAGGGGACAATACGGGACTGGCCTATACTTACAGAGTCTGGGAGAGGACAATATGGGGCTGGCCTATACTTACAGTCTGGGAGGGGATAATATGGGGCTGGCCTATACTTACAGAGGGTCTGGGAGGGGACAATACGGGCTGGCCTATACTTACAGAGAGTCTGGGAGGGGACAATACTGGGCTAGCCTATACTTGCAGATGGTCTGGGAGGGGACAACACGGGGCTGGCCTATACTTACAGAGGGTCTGGGAGGGGACAATACGGGACTGGCCTTTACTTACAGAGTCTGGGAGGGGACAATACGGGCTGGCCTATACTTACAGAGGGTCTGGGAGGGGACAATACGGGGCTGGCCTATACTTACAGAGGGTCTGGGAGGGGACAACACCGGGCTGTGATCCTCCCTGTCTATATCAGGGTCAGGTGGGGCCTGCCATTTGATCTTCTCCTGTAAATATACATTTGCATTACATTACTACTGGAGAAAGAACACAATAAAGACAATGCTAAAATCACATACATGTATGTTAAACATAGTGCCGTAAAGCAACATTACGTTACTTGTCTTACCTTTCATGTAGCAAATATTATAAATCTTGAACTGATCTGTCATGGTGTGTTCTTTTACAGAATTTCCTTATAAGTTATAAGGAACTTACAGTAACCAGGCCACACCTTGTATAAACTCGATGTATAAATTGGCAATGACTACAGGACTATATTTTGAAACTGGTCTGAAATGCAATGACACTACAAGAAAGATTTCCTCGTGAACACGAACATACTCATAAAAGCATAATTTGCGGCGACGATAAGTCTATCCTCAGAGCAAATTAAAGTTCCACAGAAATTTATTTGTTAGTAAGAGTATTGCATGTTCGCAGATTCCTATGTATCCTTCCCCTCTCTCTTTGGCGACTGTAACTAATCTATGCTGTGTTGATGAGCCGTTACCATTCAATGCATTTGTTCCACATACCTCCACTTTCTTTTTCTCTTTCTTCTGTTCTTCTCCATCCATATCATTTCTATTTGGTGACCTTGACACAGATGAACTCCTGGAGGATGACCTTGAACTGTCCGAACTTGGTGACCTTGACCTCCTCACTCTTCTCTGAATTGGCGATTTTACTGGTCGTGCTGTGACGTTTGGATCGTCAAGGTGATACTGGATCTTAGAGGCAGGTAACACGTCAGATTTGGTTTCTTGAATTTTGGCCGGAGACAGCGATGGAAGATCTGGATTTTAAAATCTTTATTATCCATATTGTTTCTGGTTTGTAAACTTTCTACCAAATATTATAAAGATCACGTTTTCTCAGAAAAAGGTGTCCACCAGCATTACTTCCAGAAAAATGTTATCTTTAATCCAAAAATAACAAAATAGTTAAATTTATTCTATATTACATATACTAAAAATTATGTAAAACACCATGCAATGCAAACCAACAAATATATCTGGTAAATTGACATGTACAGTGTAAACTCGAAAACATCCACGCTTGAACAGGGTTTGACACTAAGTTTTATGAGTAGGAAGCCTGCAGGACTTTCTGCCTTTGAAAACTGGTGGTCTTTCTGACCGATAGTTGGTCCTTATCATGTATAATGATAAACGTGATTAGAATCAAACAATAGGCTTCTATTTTCCATTATTTTCCTTTTATTTATCCATTGTATCATATAGCAAAAAATTAATATTATAATTATTATAATATAAAAGAAGATATAATAATATTATATTATCTTCTTTTACATTTTAAGGATCGCACCGCAAATCATGTCAAAAACCGTACACGGTCCCGCAAAACTTTGTTAACCATCCAAAAACAGGTGCGCGTTCCTGGTGTTATTTAGCAGCTTGCATTTGTGAGTAAGCGTTCATTGTAAAGCATTTTTATGATACAGACTTGCTAAATGGAACTAAAAATAGAGATGGATTATACAGCAATTCATGGAAAAAATAAGAACATGAAAACAAAATCAACGTGATAAATTCGTGTGCACAATCAATGTCCAATATGAAAGCTGTAATGCGATTGGTTCAAATCATATAATCAACCAATGAAATGTGTGCTTTCAAACTGATGATCTTGAATCAAGGGAGAGAACTTTTATTTTTTAACAAATGCGGCTTCAAATAACACAGGATAAAACACGATTTCTGGTTGAATTTTAGTTGAAAAGTTTGACTGTCTCAAGATTTTTTTGAGACTAGCCCGAAGGGCCCTCATTTTTAATGTCTGTAATTTAAAATAGCAGGCCCGACGGGCCACCAATCTTTAGGAAAGTGGTGGTCCTTCCGAAAATCAGGTGGCCTCGGGCCAGCGAACCTGCTTTAGTGTCGAACACTGTTGAAAGGGATACTGACCTTTGACCTCAGCAATAGGTGACCTTGACACTTGTAGCATATCCAGACTGTCCCCGCCCCCACCTACAGTGCTGCCACCTAGGTATGGAGCAACAGGGGGAATAACTGCATTCTCACTAAAAATAAAATGCCGATTTTTTAAAATTAATTTCAGCAAAATAATATGGTTAGTTAAATCGAACACTCAGGTAATCTGAAATCTTCAATAACAAATAGTCAGCCTCAAATAAGCCTGGTGAAAATATGCATTTTTTTAATTATGAGCCATGAATTCAAAGTATACTCAAAATGTTCAACAGCATTTTTATTTTGTGTAGGTAAATTCATGTAGTAAATAAACAAATAATGCATTTTGTTTCAATATAGACACAACACGAAGGTTAAATGTGGGGCTGTTGATAAAGTGACATAAAAAAGAGATATGGGTCAGGGCTGGTGATTGAATGGACATCCGAAGTCAAAGTTCTCTTCTGAACCACAACCGTGTATCGGTCTATCCTCCGAGCACGTTAAAGAACCATAGGAATCTATTCGATAATAAGAGTAGGGCAGGTTCCCGGATTCCTATGTATCCTTCCCCTCTCTCTGGGGCGGCTCTAAATAACCTATACTGTGTTGATGAGCCGTTAAACATCATTCAATTCAATTCTGAACCACAAGCTTCCTCTATAACTGCCAAATCCACAACAATGAAATGAACTTTTACGTCCTGTTAACACATCATAATAGGTTATATTGGAACAGCAACCTCAGAGAGGGAGAGGAGATGAAGTCTCGGACATGCCAATACTAGTGAGCAAACATTCCTGGGGCAAAGATCTATAGCTCTCCTCTCGGACATGCCAATACTAGTGAGCAAACATTCCTGGGGCAAAGATCTATAGCTCAAAAGCCTAGGTGTTATCTGCTAAGCTACTGAGGTCGGTATTGAAATCGTAACAAGAAGAAAGGTAAAATTAATATCAAATCAAATTAACTATATAAGTTAATTGTTTTATTATTCTTACTTCTTGTCATTTCCATTTTCTGTTCCCTTCGGTTTCCATTTCTTTTGGCCGGGTTTCCAGTGGGTAGGGGGAGGGCTGTCTGACTTTGCACGTGCCATCCTAAAGTGGTATTATGGTCAACATGTTATAAACATTGAATGCAAGTAAACTTTTCATGTACTAGCAAAAATGTGCAAGTGCATCAAAATACCTAGTTAATTTAGCTTATCATATCAGCTCTTGATTTCAGAAGTATACGTTTGTATCCACAATAATGATCTACAATTTCGAAGCTAAGTTTTTTCATATTTGATTGTAACTTTGTAACTTATCAGACATCTAGCATGTTCATGCATGCATATATGCTGCATCACTGGAAATTAAAATGTGCAGGACTTTTTTGCGCAATTAAGTTTTTCGTATCGCCAGTAATAAAGACTGTCAATGGACAAAAATCGCGAGTCAAATTCAATTTTGACTCATGGACAATAACAGTTCCTTCTAACGGGCATGAATATTGTTTGCATGTTTCAAATTAAAATATTTTTTTTAATAGTTTTATCTTTATATTTTACATTAATTTTTAATTACTACTTTATTTCTTCATCTTTCGTCGTTTTTTGCGCACAATATGACCTAATTATTTGTCGACGTGCCGTAAAACACCCTTCATTCTTTCAAACCCTGCCTATTCAACCATGTGCTATACTGGTACCGCTATAGGCTAGCCTCATATTTCCCACAATACCTTGCAGCTTCCTCAAGTTTCTTCTTATCTATGCTCACGTCTTTCCTCCCACCCCAGTGACTCTGACGTTTCCTTCTCTCCCTGGAGCGTGACCGGGACCTTGACGTGTCGCTCGATGAACGACGACGCGAGAAGCCGTACTTCGCTGAGATTGGTTCTCTGCAAAAAGGATGTATATTTTATTTTTGAACATATGGTTTTACGTGCCTATTTTTAACAAATAAGGCCAACAATGACCGACAAAGATTAAGTATTTTCGAGGACTGTTTGGACCGCAAATTCATATATTCAGCAAAACATTTACCACACGCTACTTTATTAAAAATTCACAAAATTATATATTATATATATTAAACCTGGCACATACTTTGGTGTCAACTTTTAAATCACATAGAGGCTTACTTTACCACAAAAGTCAGATGAATAGAAATGAATGGTGTTTTACAGCACATCTACACATAAATAGGTCATATTGTGCACAAAAAGCGACGAAAGATGATTGAAATTAAGTAGTAATCAAAAATTAATGTAAATACATTTCATTTTCAAGTTGGTATTACTTCCTTTTTTTTTTAAATATTCTTTTTAATAATTATTTTTTGACTGCTATGAATGTCTGAATTTTTGTTCTCTTTTAAAATGTAAGCAGATATTTTAGCTAGTTAAATTAAATGCAATTTAACTACTTTTTAGTATATTTGGAAATAAATTACCGAATTCTTCTCGGTGACCTAGATCTTCGTCTTGAACTTTTAGATCTTGACCTACTTCTTGATCTCGACTCCGAGCTACTGGATGATTTTATTTTACGTCTTGCCTCTTTTGATGCTGACCTTGATCTTCTAGCTGGTCGTTTATTGTCCCTGGAACGTGACCTATTTTGCCTTGATGGTGACTTTGAAGTTGACCTTGATGGTGACCTTGAACGTGACCTGCGCCTCACTGGTGACCTTCTCTGTCTTACTGGTGACCTTCTTTGCCTTACTGGTGACCTTGAACGTGACCTGTTTGCCATAACTGGAGATCTCTTTGACCTTGACCGCGACACTTTGGCAGTATCTATTGACCTTCTTGACCTTACTGGTGATTGTGACCTTGAACGTTCTCGTCTACGAACTGGAGACTTAGATTTTGACCTCTTTGATCGCACTGGTGACTTTGACCTGGACTTTTTTGCCTTTGACCTTTCACTCCTATCTGACCTTTTATCTTTGGAGGGAGCTTCCGGGGAGCTAGATCTGCCCCTGTTTGTTCTCCTTTGTTTTCTTGGTGCTTCAGGTGAACTGCTGGAATCCTTTTGTCTCCTTTTGGGTTTTACCGGTGAAGAGGACCCATCTTTCCTAGCTGCTGCTGCTGCTCTCTTTCTCGAAGCGAGAGCTTCTCTTCTCAACTTTTCTGTCTCTGATTCGTCAGAATCATCATCTTTTTCTCTGTCATTTTTCCGTTTGTCAATCTCTCCTTCCTCTGACGATGAATCTGTGTCCTGTCGTCGACGCACTGGACTCGGGGACTTCTTTTTTACAGAGGACATTTTTATAGTTCTGCGGTGATTTGGCTCATCGTCACTACTGTCGGACTGATTACCATTTCTGTTGGCGACTTCTACGTCTGATGACTCTTCTTTATTGTTTTTCTTGTGTTTTTTGTGCCTGTAATGTTGGAGAGTTTTTTTGGTTTAAACAATATTTTATTTCCAATAACATTTAACAAACTTTCATTTTGGAAGGCTTATTACAACTATAGATCATGCTTATTTCAGTTAAAACATGGTTTACAGTAGTAGCTTTCACAAACTTTTATATAAATCTTTTTTAGTCGATCCATTTTCCGTATCATGTGTGGGGTGTTCACCCTCACACCACCGTACAACATGAATCTCTGAACAAAATCTCGCATAAATTTAGCCTACTTATAGCTATGGTACCCGGTAGTCATATAGGATTTTTTTAACCAACTACACAGTGCTACTCTGAAGTTTCATGAAGGTCCAAGGCAATGTTTAGAAGAAGTCCTAATTAGACGCAATAAGGATATTCTATGAAGTCTCACGACAAAACCAAGGATATGTTTCCTTAGACACTATAAGGAAAGTTTGATGAAGTTTCATGGAAGTCCAAGGAAATATTTCAAAGAAGGCCCAATTAGACACCATAAGGAGGGTTAATTTAATTGCCCTTAATTAGTGTTGACAAGACAATCAAGGGCAATAATACATACAAATATACCTGACCTTACAGTTAGCTACATTCTTGTATGGTGAAGATGGTCATTACTTACTTTTTCTCTTTCTTTTGTTTCTTCTTTTCCTTTCTCTTTTCAACGTCGTCACCACTTAAAAAAGAAAACCTACAGGTTCAAACTCGAATTATTTACATTGATACAAAACAAGCTAATACACATCCTAGCCTGACTGACAGGACCATCTTGGTCTTGATGTAGGAAAAACCCTGAAGAGTTGCATTGGTGTGAAGCTCAAGTTGTGTCAATATGACCTACATGAATTTATTCAGCAAATAGTTAAAGTCTTGGTAGCTACTGCCTTTATTTTTATTACAATTTGAAAGGCAGGTAAGATGTTTGCAAATATGTGTATATGATCAACTGTCCAAAAACAACTCCGCTGGATTTGTAACTTTAATAACGTATGCCATGTCAGATACTATTGCAGATTTCTTCCATATAATTTCCATTTGCTTAAAGGAACTAACACGCCAAATCATGGCAAAATTTCACTACAAAACTATCAAAACTATATCCAGGTGTTCATGTTATATAATAATGTATATGTGCGGATTAAAAGTATAGGTTTATTGACGAGTTCCTAAAATACCCGTGATTCACTATGCGTAAAATGAATTATGAGTTGGTAACTCTCAATTCTAATCTCCAGTTTTGGGGTCTGGCTGATTAAAGCCATTTATATTATGTTTACAGAGTATGCATTCTCAAAACATGTAAGTTATTTATATAAAATATATACCTAATCAGTAGGTTTAGAAATGGTGTACATATGTTGTAAAATTTGGCTGTTGTTGGCAGGATAGGGACAACTTGTAATATTTACCTTTCATTATCGCTCATCTGTCTCTGCCTCTGGAACCTATCGCGTAGATCCACCACATCCCTCTCTGGTCGCCCACGTAGATCCACCACATCCCTCTCTGGTCGCCCACAAACCTCTCTGCCATCTCTACTACCTATGCGCGATCTAACGTCCCCTCGTTCCCTCTCTGCTCTCACGTCTCTATCCCTCCGACCCTGACCCCTGTCCCCTCGCATTTCACCCTGTCCCCTTTCCCCTTGCATCTCACCCCGAGACCATTTGCTGTTGGTGTCGGGCTTGTTTATGTCATCTTTCTCCATGGGTTTACTACGCAACTGTTCCTGGCGCCAATGTGGAGGGGTCTCGCTTCTCTCTCTACTCCAACTTCCACGATACCGCTGAAAAAACAATATATTTTATCTCTACTCCAAATGGCACCTACTTAAAGTATTAAGGAATATTTTAATGCACTATAGAAATGTCCAGCATTTAGACGGGACAAGCAATTAATATTTCGTGACATATAAATGTATGTTACTATGTATATACTGCTGCAAATTTAACCACATGCATCATCATTCATGTGGCGGATTTGTAACCGGAGGCCTCGGGTTCAATCCTCCGTGGTGACACCGAGTTTTGTCGGTGTGTTTTTGAGCAAGACACTTTTCCTTAGCCTCGTCCGTCAGATGGGGACGTAAACCGGGCGGTCCCATGTATCGGTCCATCCTCAGAGCACGTAAAAGAACCATAGGAATCTATTTGATCATAAGAGTAGGGCACGGTTCTCGAATTCCTATGTATCCTTCCCCTCTCTCTGGGGTGGCTCTAAATAACCTATACTGTGTTGATGAGCCGTTAAACAACATTCAATTCATCATTCATGTAAAAATAAAGACTATTTAACCCTTTATTTTCTTTCTTCATCTAACAATTATTCACTATATTTAGCTAAACATGCCTTATAATTAAGATTTTTTTTAAAATATTTTATTATAATCATATCCCACAATTTATGCAAATGTTGTAGCTCCACAACAGAGTTACTTCCCTTGATAATCCAACTTTATAGCATTCTAAGCATTATGTTTCACACATACACGTTTCAAAAGGTCAAAGACTAATTATATTAATAACATGTTAAGAACAACACACTTTAATAGGCGTATGTACTCATATAAATCAGAATTAACTGGTTTGATTTTTTTTAAAGGTCTAACAGGAGTATTATATATCCTCCTACCACTTTTAAAGGTCCAGCTGGAGTATGCACACATGTGTAAATAAATATATAGTACTTACAATAGTGCCTCTACCCTTGACCTTTTGTCCCGAGGCTGTGTACCTGACCCGGGTAGATCTGTTGGCAGGTTGTCTAACTGGCCTCTCGTTCTCTTGTGACGGTCTAACAGTAATGTAATAATAAACGAGTAAACAAGTGCACTCTATTTTGTGGCATAAACAGTAATATAATGACATGCATAACCCAATCATTGCACTTAATAAAATACCTGACACATTTCATAAAACAATCCCTTAAGGAAAAGTAAAGCTATTGACCAGAAACAAGTTATAGTAACAATGACCTTGACCTTTGACCAAATGACCTAATTTACAATCCTGAGCTTCCATTCTATGAGCATGAGCCGCACCTTGTGATAAATTTTGTTAAAATCCCTGATGGGAAACTGAAGTTATTGAGTGGAAACCAATTATTATTTATAGTAACAGTGACCTTGACCTTTGACCAAATGATCCTAATAACAATCCTGAGCTTCCTTCCCATGAGCCGCACCTTGTGGTGAGGTTTCGTTACAATCCCAAACCTTAAGTTATTGATCGAAAATGTAACGTGACAGACGGACTGAAAGACTCTCTGGTCACGATAGGGGACTGGTAAATACAGACCCAGATCAACATACATGTACATGACAATACATACCCATCTGGATCTTGTCTATCCCGGGACAGGAACTTGTTAGATGGCACATCAGGTATCTCCTCCGGGCGAATGTCACCAAACACGGTCGTAATTTCTTCTTTTTTATCCTTCAGTACCTCCTCGTCCGAACTGCAATGGAGAAAAGTTGTCTGGTAAGCATCACAAGTAATGGTGGGAAATAATCAGTTAGATGCCCTAAAAATTCTTCAAAACAACCGTCCGAGCTCACATTTGACTCTGTATTATTTTGGGAAGATTAGAACATGAAAACCACAAAAAGCAGTCCGAGTTTACATTTGATTCTGTAATATTTTGGAAAGATTAGAACATGAAAACCACAAAAAGAAGTTGCAAAACAAGATTTTGTTTCATATTAACAGATTCAAGTATAGAAATTAAAACTTTTATAACCGTCTGTTGTTATACAAAAAAAACTCCGCAATAAGTGTCTCACCTATACTGCTGTCAAGAAATTAAATTTCTAAGTCAGAAAAGAGATAATTAATTTTGTGAAAATGCAATACAGAGTTATGGAACTTGTGTGTCCAGTCATAAATAACGCTACTACAGAAAGTGTTTAAATCTTCCAAATACAAGTATCAGAAATATTTCTTGACAGGAAAAAAAGAGGACAGATTTATCAAAATGCCATGAAAAATAAAGAAGATATGACCTATTGAAATTTTTCTAAGAAACGCAACTGGAGATGGATTTCTTGGAACGATGTCATCGCGCCTTTTTACCATATACGGTATATTGACAAAATGTCTTTTAAAGCAAAGAAAATCAATGTAAATGAAAAATAAGCATACAATTTATACATTTTACATCTGCACATTTATTGCTAATCAATTTGGAGTGATTTTCTTTGCTTTGAAATAGATTTTGTCAATATGCCATATATAGTAAAAACTGCGCGATGACATCAACGTTCCAAGATGGCCGCCTCCATTTATGTTCTTTGCAAGCTTTCAATATGTCATATCTCCTTTGTTTTTCATGGCATTTTGATAATTCTTTCAGCTTTTTTAAGTTTTTCAGAGCCCTATTAAATAAATCATGTTTGAATATAGTGCATCAACCACTTTAATCAGCATGCTGAATTTCAACAAACATGGTTCTTTTGAATAAAGATTTCAACAATTAATCAATTACCTTGATGCTTTCCCCTTCTTCTTCTTTTTTTCTTTTTTCTTTTTCTTAGCCTTCTTCTTTTCTTTTTTCTTCTTTTTTCTCTCCTTAATCTCATCATCCGAGTCGGACTCGGAATCGGAGCTCGAGTCGGCAGCTGACCCGGACGGTCCTTCATCAGTCTCCATCGCCTTTTCCTTTTTCTTCTTTTTACCTGTCAAATGTTTGAAATATTAAAGTAGCTATCCGGCCAACAAAGCCAAATTTAACAACCAGGACTTTTTTACGTTATAATTTTATAACAGAGGCCTGTAACAGGCTCTTCCCAATTGAATCCTTGACTGTTGTTCCCAACTGTCGCTCAAAGTTTTCCCAATCCGACAGCAGTCACTTGGAATTTGAGAAAAGCATTAATTTTGCAATGTGCTTTTGTCTGTCTAAGTCAATTCTGACTGAGAAGTCAGTAATTATAGTAAATAATGGATGAAAATATAAATAAAGCATAGTATTGTCATATTTACTTAATTGATGAAATCTTACATCTTTCCCAAAATGAGAAATAAGTTTGCATTTTCCCCCAAAATGGACAGGCCTCTTAAAAATGTTGCGAAAAAAAAAGCCCTGACAACATATGTACACCGTTAACTGAGATGAGGTATATATATAAGTTACATATTTTGATAATTAAATCTCTACAGACACAATATAAACAGCTTTAACCAGCCAACCCTAAAAGTGGAGAGTCGAAATTAAGTTCAATCAAGAGTATTTCAAGAACGTGTTTTAAAATAAACTTCTACTTTTAATCAGCACATACGGTATACCGGTACATTATTATATGTCCTGAACACCCGGATAGAGTTTTGATTAACAGTAATTTTGTCATTATTTGGTGGGTTAGTTTCTTTAACATAAGCAGGCCACCACTTGTGACACAGTGACAGAGCCTTTAACAACTGTCAAAGCCCAACAGGGACTAAATCATTTAGTTGTTTCTCAAATTTAAATTTTCACTCGTCATTAATATCAAATTTTATTGAAGAGAAAATATTTAATAACACATGTTTACCGTATTTTACCTTGTATAGTACGCAGTTTTTTTACCACTTTTACGGTTTCCGAAAGGGGGGTGCGTACGATATAAGGAAACAATAAAAAGAACTTTTTTTTTTCTTGCAGGAAATCGATGTCTGGGAAGAAAAACGTTGACGACGAACAGACATTGAGACAGAAAATTGTGAATACCGATAATACACAATTTTTTCGTAATTTACTTGCTTCATATAAGTAATATATTGACTTAATCCGATTTATAAATGAATAAAGTGTATTATGATGCTTCTTTTTGTATAAATGTTTGCATGTTTGTTGTAAAACTTCAATAAATTGTGTGAAAAATCGTCCCTCGATCTTTTTGTTTATATCGCGTGACGTAATATCACGTGACTTCCAGCTGTTTAGACTGGTACATACTGGGTACATGTAGTATTTTTACAGTTCTATTCTATTCTTATATTTATAGGATTTTATTTAATATTTTATAAAAAATTAATGAAGTTTTTGCTTTATTTTGAAATGCATATATTTTAGACGGCGTAGAAAGGCAGAATCACCCTACTTTGAAATGGCAATTATTCAATAATGCTTGTTACCCTTGTGAAAACATGCTTACCGGTACACATTTGATGATTGATAATTGGGTCAAACAATATCGCACCTCGGCTGCAGTTTTATCACATTATAAACACGGGTAGAATGGGATATTCTATTTTTATAATCCTTTGAAGTTGCCGCGAGTATTGACTATTTCTGAGGATGCACTTTGACACGCTGTGTGACCTTTACCAGATTTAGCCATGGGGTACAGGTAACTTATCACGCGTTACACATCTGATTCACTTATGATAAACTCTGGTTCCCGTGAATACACAATGTTAGTATAATCGGCGTAATGGATTACGGTAACCAACGACTTTGTTGTGTTTTAGTAGATGTAATTATCGGATTACGGACAATTATCTGCGGCATTATAATTGGCTCTTTGATGAGATGATACAAGATAGGTACTCCCCTGAAGATTGGCAATTAATGATTGAAGTAATTATATTTTCTTTTGTACGCTAATTATCTCGATCGTGATTTTTTTAATTTTTTTAATTTTTTATTTTTATTTTCGTTGAATGGTTCATCTAGGAAAACTACTGTCAACACAAATAAATAAACACACCCACACCCCTCCCACTAGTTTATTTTACCACTATTACTACAATACATCAGTCTGAATATGCGTTATACAAATGAAAATGAAAAGCTTCTTCTGTTCATGTTTCTTAACAAATGACTTCACCTTTATCTGAAAAAGAAAGCATAATATTTTGATGCGTACTATACACGGAAAAAACTTTTTTACCCCCAGTTTTGACCTCCGAGAAGGGGGTGCGTATTATACACGGGTGCGTACTATACAAGGTAAAATACGGTATTTATTTTGGGACAATGGATGATTGAAACAAGACATGTTACTGTAAGTGACAAATGCCCCCGAAGTGGTTTTGACCTTTGACCTCTTAAGTGCGACCTTGACCTTGGAGCCATGGTCCTGGATTTTGCGAGCGACACGTCTTGTTGTGGTGAGCACTTGTGCAAAGTCATTTAAAAATCCGTCCAGGAATGTCAGAGTTATTAACCTTTGCCCTCTAAGTGTGTCCTTGACCTTGGAGCCACGGACCTGGATTTTGTGTGACACGTTGTCTTGTTGTGGTGAGCATTTGTGCCAAGTTATTTGAAAATCCGTCCAGGAATGTTCAGAGTTATTAACCGGACACGATTGTAACGACAGACTGACTGACTGACTGACGGACGGTGCGACTACTATATGCCGCCATGTGGGGGCATAAAAATGTGTTTTAGCTTTTAAGTAAAAGTGAAGAGAACCTTGCTGGAAACCACTGCTGCTGAGAGCCGTACATTTAAAATAGAATCTAACATAGTTTATTAAAATATTCAATACTGGTTGGTTATTGAGAAGTTTAAAATTCCTATCAAGACCTATGACGTCACATCCTTCAACCGTTAGGACGTCATTTTAAACGATTTTAAACGTCAGAAAACATCCAAAACAACGATTACATTATTTTAAAGCAAAGTTACGATCAGTCAACAAATTGAAATTGTTTAAAACAGGATAAAGCTGTATATTTTCTTTGACTGGTCTTGGGAGATGGGCATGCAATGTGTTGTAAAAATGTTGTTTGTATTATGGTCAATCTCTTGAAAATGTGTGTATTAAATACATAAAAAAATCCATGTCGGATAAGAAATAAGTTATTTCCAGCGGGTTTATATAGTGCGAGATCAAAACCAGGTGTTTGGGACTTGAAACACAACGAAACCGCTGGCCTACGGCCATTGGTATCGATGATCTTCAAGTCCCGCCCACCAGGTTGATTGATCTGGGACAATATAAACCCGGTGGAAATAAAAAAATTCTTAACACAAAGGTACAGAAAGCATAATTCTCTTACTTTTGGCCTTCAGCTGTAGCACCAACTCGCCACAGTTAGTTATTGTGACCGGCTGTAGGGGGCGGTTTTTCTTGTCCACCTCTAAATTCTCAATTAACCTGGCCACATCTTGGCCACTGACCACTTGACCAAACACACAATGTTTACTGAAAATAAAATACAAAACATACAAAACAATACAGATGTCAGTGTATCACACAATATATTAAACAAATTTTATCGACTAATCTGGATTTGTCAATGTTTTTAAACAGTCGATTCAAGTATTTATCAACAAGAGAACATTGATCAGCTCAGGGCTATTCAATTAAAACATACATGGGACCCCAGGAATCACTTTTGTCAACCCACCCAGAGATGCAAACTTTAGTTTAAGAACCAAATGTCAGAAAATTGGGCTCCCCTATATAGGTTTATTAAATTGTCTTCCTGGGGTCCCCGGTACGTTTTAATGAAATAGCCCTCACCTTATGACCTCTGCGAGCAGGAAAAAAGTCAAATAAGTTATAAATTAACTTGATAACTAAAATCCAACTTCTGATCTGATTCATGTCCATAAGTGAAATATTCCCAATTGGATACTGTATGCACATCTTTAGGTAGTTGTGATGACATACACAAAACACTACTAGGAGTTGCACACAAGCTTACTTATGCATACACATTATCTCACTCTGTGAGACCAAAACACACAGAATTTCAGAAGTCGAAAATCTGTGCGATTTGGATATTTGACTGATACAAAGAGGCCCAAGAGGACCTGTGGACGCTCTACTGGCTAAAACGGCTCTTATATCAAGCGTTGTCGACGTAAAATTCCCATCAGTTCTTCTTTTAAAACATTGCAAAAATAACAGGGCTAGGGCTAGGATGGCCCAAGATCTCTCACCTGGTAATCATGGGCAATCTTCTATGAATGAAATTTAATAAAAATTGGGGGGGGGGGGGGGGGGGGGGGGGGGGTATATATTAACATCCTTAACAAATATGGTAAAGATCAGATAAAAAATGAAGTAACTACTGATTTAACAAGAAAAATACAATATAGCATTTTTCAACAATCAAGGGCCATAACTCTGTCGTTACTAAGATCTAGCTGGTTTTCGAACTATTGATATACCGCGCTTTGCACAACTAGACATCATACTGAGGCTTCCTGCAAAATTTTGTAGAAATCCAACAAGACGTTTAGGAGGAGTAGCGCTGACAAGAAATTTAAAGTAAAAATGTCAAAGGGCCACAACACCGTCATAAATCAGAGGAACTGGAACAAAAGCGCGATATGCAAAACTAGGACATCTTACGATGCTTTCTGCCAAATTCATCGAAATCCAACAAGGGTGTTTAGGAGGAGTAGAGCCGACAAAAAATTTAAGTAAAAATGTCAAGGGGCTCCATCAAAAATCAAACTACTGGAAAAAACGCAATAGGCACAACAAGAAATCATAGCAAATGCTTCCAGCTAAGTTTCTATGTAACAAAGATGGCCACTGGCGGCATGATTTAATGTCAAATCAAAATAATTTTTGACAAGGATCAACATCATGTCATACTGATCATTTAGAAAAAGTCCCATATCAATATCACTTATAGTTTTCAAGAAGTAGTCGCTACAAACTTGTATTGTGAAAATCTATTTTTAGCCATGGCAGCCATCTCCGACCGACCTAAAAAAGTTCTGGGATCAATTAGACATCCATGAGCAACATTCCTGTGAAGTTTCATAAAATGTGTCAGTTTCAGAGCAGTAGTCGCTACAAGTTATTACTATATAAATCTATGTAAACAAAGATGGCCGCTAGCGGCCATGTTTAAAGTCGCATCGTAATAAATGTCAACAAGGATCAACATCATGTCATGCTGATCATTTTAGAAAACGTCCCATATCAATATCACTTACAGTTTTCAAGAAGTAGCCGCTACAAATTTATTTATTTTAAATCTATTTTTAGCCGTGGTGGCCATCTTGAATTTCTGGCCAGCCTGAAATTTTTCTAGGATCAACTAGACATCAAGAGCAACATTCCTGTGAAGTTTCAGGAACATCTGTCTAGTAGTTTCAGAGGAGTAGTCGCTACAATTTTTACTATATAACTATGTAAACAAGGATGGCCACTGGCAGCCATGTTTAACGTCGAATCAAAATAATGTTCGACTAGGATCAACACCATGTCATGCTGATCTTTTTAGAAAAAGTCCCATATCAATATCACTTATAGTTTTCAAGAAGTAGTCCCTACAATCTTATTTTTTAACAAGAGGTCAATGACCTTGAAGCTCTACTGATTGATTTTGATTTCAGGAAAAAGTCGCTACAAACTTGTTTTTTGAAAAATTATTTTTAGCCGTAGCGGCCATCTTGAATTTCCGGCCGACCTGAAATTTTGCTAGAATCAATTAGACATCAAGAACAACATTCCTGTGAAGTTTCATGAAAATCCGTCAAGTAGTTTCAGAGGAGTAGTCGCTACAACTTTTTATTATATAACTCTATGTTAACAAAGATGGCCGCTGACAGCTATGTTTAACATCAAATCAAAATGATTTTTGACAAGGACCAACATCATGTCATGCTGATCATTTTAGAAAACGTCCCATATCAATATCACTTATAGTTTTCAAGAATTGAATTGAATGTTGTTTAACGGCTCATCAACACAGTATAGGTTATTTAGAGCCGCCCCAGAGAGAGGGGAAGGATACATAGGAATCCGGGAACCTGCTCTACTCTTATTATCAAATAGATTCCTATGGTTCTTTAATGTGCTCGGAGGATAGACCGATACACGGGACCGCCCGGTTTACGTCCCCATCCGACGGCCGAGGCTAAGGTAAAGAGTCTTTGCCCAAGAACACACCGACGGAACTCAGTGGCACCACGGAGGATTGAACCCTGGGCCTCCGGTTACAAATCCGCCGCGCTACCGACTGCGCCACGCCAGCCCCTAGTTTTCAAGAAGTCGTCGCTACAAACTTGTATTTTGAAAATCTATTTTTAGCCATGGCGGCCATCTTGGATTTCACATCAACATGAATTTTTGCTATGATCAACTAGACTTCATGGGCAACATTTTTGTAAAGTTTCATGAATATCCATCCAGTAGTTTCAGAGGAGTAGTCGCTACAAATAAAACTTAACGGACAGACGGACAACGGACGCCGCACCACGGCATTAGCTCTGCTGATCTCTGATCATGATCAGTCGAGCTAAAAAAAAAAAGATTTTGAAATTAAAAAAAAAAAATACTGAAAAAAAATAAAAATAACAAGAGGTCAATGACCTTGAAGCTCTACTGATAGATTTTGATAGCTAGGTGATCAGCATTCCTGTGAAGTTTCATAAAAAAATGTCAAGTAGTTTCAGAGGAGTAGTCGCTACAAGTTGAAGTTTTTACTATATAACTCTAGGTAAACAAAGATGGCCACTGGCAGCCATGTTTAATGTCGAATCAAAGTAATTTTCGACAAGGATCAACATCTTGTCATTCTGATCATTTCAGAAAAAGTCCCATATCAATATCACTTACAGTTTTCAAGAAGTAGTCGCTACAAACTTTTTTTTTAAAAATCTGTTTTTAGCCATGGCGGCCATCTTGAATTTCCAGCCGACCTAAAAAAAATCTGGGATCAATTAGACATCAAGAGCAACATTCCTGTGAAGTTTCATAAAAATGTGTCAAGTAGTTTCAGAGAAGTAGTCGCTACAAGTTGTTACTATATAAATCTAAGCAAACAAAGATGGCCGCTAGCAGCCATGTTTAGTTGCATCGAAATAAATTTTGACAAGGATCAACATCATGTCATGCTGATCATTTTAGAAAATGTCCCATATCAATATCACTTACAGTTTTCAAGAAGTAGTAGCTACAAAAGTATTTATTTTAAATCTATTTTTAGCCGTGGCGGCCATTTTGAATTTCCGGCCAGCCTGAAATTTTGCTAGGATCAACTAGACATCAAGAGCAACATTCCTGTGAAGTTTCATGAACATCCGTCAAGTAGTTTCAGAGGAATAGTCGCTACAAGTTTTTACTATATAACTCTATGTAAGCAAAGATGGCCGCTGGCAGCCATGTTTAACGTCGAATCAAAACGATTTTTGACAACGACCAACATCATGTCATGCTGATCATTTTAGAAAAAGTCCCATATCAATATCACTTCTAGTTTTCAAGAAGTAGTCGCTACAAACTTATCTTTTAAAAATCTATTTTTAGCTGTGGCGGCCATCTTGAATTTCGCGCCGATCTGAAATTTTGCTAGGATCAATTACACATCAAGAGCAACATTCCTGTAAAGTTTCATGAAAATCCGCCAAGTAGTTTCAGAGGTGTAGTCGCTACAAGTTTTTACTATATAACTCTATGTAAACAAAGATGGCCGCTGGCAGCCATGTTTAACGTCCAATCAAAACGATTTTTGACAACGACCAACATCATGTCATGCTGATCATTTTAGAAAAAGTCCCATATCAATATCACTTATAGTTTTTAAGAAGTAGTCGCTACAAACTTGTATTTTAAAAATCTATTTTTAGCTTTGGCAGCCATCTTGGATTTCACATCAACATGAATTTTTGCTAGGATCAACTAGACTTCATGGGCAACATTTCTGTAAAGTTTCATGAATATCCATCCAGTAGTTTCAGAGGAGTAGTCGCTACAAATAAAAGTTTACGGACAGACGGACGGACGGACGGACAGACGGACAGACAGACGACGGACGCTGCACCACGGCATAAGCTCTGCTGATCTCTGATCAGAAGAGCTAAAAATGAACTAAAAGTCAAGAAATCTGATAAAGTTTGGTAAAGATCAGATGAAAAATGAAAGCCCTATCGTATCGAGGCAAAATATAGCATTTTTAACGAAATCAAGGGCCATAACTCCGCCTTTACTGCTCCGATCTGGCTGGTTTTCGAACTTGTCTGTGCTTTCATTGAGATTAACACTCTGGTAAAGTTTGGTAAAGATCGGATGAAAAATGAAGGCCCTATCGTCTTAATGAGGCAAAATACAGCATTTTTAACTAAATCAAGGGCCATAACTCTGCTGTTACTGGTCCAATCTGGCTGGTTTTCGAACTTGTCCGAGCTTTCATCGATATTAACAATATTTTAAGTTTGGTAAAGATCGGATGAAAAATGAAGGCCCTATTGTCGTTATCGAGGTAAAAGTTAACTCGCCATCCCATAAGCTCTGCTGGCCCATGGCCAGTAGAGCTAAAAATTGAGAAATGAAAACAAATTTATAAGCTCTTAAATGACATTTTTCTATTTTATCATTAAATGCTTTAAAATGCTTAAATGTAGGAGAATATTTGATAAAACCTCACATATACCTTATGCTTAAAGAACCTCTTAAGATTATGGACAAATTCTTAAATCTCCCAGATTGTCGCTTCAAAAGTATCACATTTATGCTTATGCAGAAGTTAAAGGGGACATAACTCTGGTAAAATTAGTCTGTCTAAATTCTTTATAGCATGTCTGTTTAGGGTATTATGATTTGAAGCGGGGTATAATATGTACCATGATCCATGAAAAGAAGTTTTTGTCAAAAATACATATTTTCAATTTGACGTCAATCAAGCTTTTATTTGCCAGAGATTTGAGTCAATTAAAAGTACAATACGTATTTACACCAGTAAGAAAAGCACATATAGTCCCACAAACACTCTAAAATACAACAATTACAAGAGCACAGTCGACGACTGTGTCCGTGGACAAAAGACGGCAGACCTATAAATTGAATGCTGGAACTATGAACAAAGACAGTGGTCAAGAGCTTGGAATATTTGGCGATGGAGTCAATGAGGGCTGAGAGATACTCCTGCCTATGTCCACTCCCAAATTTATACATCATTGAACACTAATATTTGAGAGTGGTCTCGGTAGCTCAGTTGGTAAACTGCTACAGCTCCACATGGGTTCTCTCCCTGGCAGGAACAAGTTTGATGGGAAACTGCACCCTCCATCTCATCTGCCTCTAATACGATGTGTTAACCGGATGTCAACCCGATTTCATTTTTAATATTTGAGAGAGAACTAGACTTACCCATCTAAGTGTGGCGCAGGCTTGGTGGTACTGTTTGTGGTGTAGATATGGAATAGAAAGGCACAACATGCACATGTTATTTACTGGTGACGGAATAAATAAGGCATAGCAATCAATCACTCTTGTTCAGTCAACCATCACAGACAAGATCAGGGCTCCAGAAAACATGTTGTGCTGAAACCGTCTAAAGGCCATCTGTCTGACGTAAGTCAAATCTATTTGTCTTACCTTTGACATATCTATCTAATCTTAGGCCAATCGTTAGGCAAATCTGTCTACAGTTAGGCAAATCTGCCTAACATTAGGCATATTTAAGGTTATACAAATATGTCTAAAATTAGGCAAATATGTCTGAAGTTAGGTAATATATGTCTATAATTAGACAAATCTGTCTAAGTCAGACAAATCTATCTAAAGTCAGGTTGATGAGTCTAAAGTTTGGCAATCTAAGTTAGGTCAATCTGTCTACAGTCAGGCAAATATGTAAGTGTATCTGTCTAAGGTTAGGTCAATCTGTTTAAAGTTAGGCAAATCTGTCTAACATTAGGCAAATCTGTCTCAAGTTAGACAAATCTGTCTCAAGTTTGGCATATAGGTCTAAGGGGAGGCACATCTGTCTCAAGTTAGGCAAATATATCAAACATTAGGCATATCTATCTTACATTAGGCAAATCTGTCTAAAGTTAGGCAAATTGAAGTCAGTTCAGTCTGTATAACGTTTCTTTCTGGACAGGTTTATAGGTTGATAAACCTAGCATTATATGGATCGTCCTTATGTTTGGTGGACCTACATAACAACGAGCAAGTATTCCTGACCGCTAAAGCTGTGATGGTTGACCATTGCAATATATATGGACGTCATTTGATAAAGCATAAGTACAAATGTCATTTTGAACTTTCATTAAATAAATGTTCTAAAATATTTTCACAGACTAAACATGAAAATCATACAATGCTATAATCAATTCAGCCCTAAAATCTTCGTTATACAATTATAAAATCGAGGAAAACGATTAATCAATACAAAAATTGCAATATAAGTCACGTTCCATCCCTATAAACTCATAAAGTAAGTCCTCGATTACAATAAATCGTCAAATGGATATAATATTGAAGGCAGATCCCTGAAACTGTTACCTGATCGGCATCACTGTCGAAGACATCTGTATATAAGTATAAAATGAATAGAGCGTAAAAGCCTTCTCAACATTATACATTACATTAAATATATATATATATAGTATCAGTGTGTTATCTATTATATATATAGTATCAGTGTGTTATCTATAAACTTGTTCCTGTGAGTCAATTTCCATCATAATGACACAATCAATGAGTCATTCTATGGAAATTATCTAACATTTTTGATTTTTACTGAGTCATTCTATAAAAAAGTGAGCATTTAACTCAAAAATCACAGGTAAATAAATCACTGCAGATACAGCTTTGAGCAGAAGTTAAGTATAAATTTATCATTTTTATTAATTCTAAGTTTGTGTTGGTTTTTTAAAACTAGAAGTGGAAATTTCTCGGAAAGTGTGTTACCTGTGACTGCCTTTTGTTTAAAACTCTTTGCACGCTGAAGACAATGATCTATGTGACCAGTGTAAACCCAGATCAGCTTGCGAGTAATAGAAACAGGCTGATCGGGTTTTATACTGTTCACTGCTCATCAGTAATTAATGAAAGCTCCATTTTGTTGTATAAATGGGACGGCCAGAATTTAAAGGAGAAGAAGTCCATTACATTTATATGGCAATCAAAATCTGTAAGGGCCTGCTATATGAAATAGGGAAAATACATTTTTAGCTTTTAGGCCATTGAAGTAGAGATTATAATTTGGACTAATTTTTAAAATATATTTCATTTGGATAGGAGAGTCTAATAATGGGCTAGTCTTATACGAAGTCTGATCCAAACATGTGAAAATAACAAGCAGTCTGGCAAACCGGTCCAAGTATCAGTGGGGTCACCACTGAGGAGGTGTAGCAGGTTTAATTGGTGAGATTTCAGAGATAGAAAACAGCATCAGATGATGAACAAAGAGATCCAAAAATCACAAAAATGTAAAAATACATGTTTGTATCTCATTATATCATTTAAGTTTATGTAAATTCTCCTTCTCATTTTAAATATGACCTTTATTTATATTTCCCTACCAGGACTTGAAAATCAAGCACTGTTTAAACGAAAAATGTGATCTGATTTATGAAGAAAAAAATCAAATCAATGTGCTTACCTTTACCCGGAAAACATTGGAAAGAACACTTTAAATATACATACCTAATGAATACTGGTAATAAACATTGCTCATGTTATTAATTTCTCAATGAATAAGCTCATCAACACATTATAGGTTATGTCAAGCTGCTCCAGAGAGAGGTGATGGGATACATAGAACTCTGGGAACAGTGCCCTTCTCTATCTGTTAAATATATCCCTATGGTTCTTTAACATGCTCGGAGATACACCAATACACGAGACTGCCATTAACTTCCAATAGAAGAGGTTAGGGTACTCTCAAGAAAAAATACAAACCTTTTACAAGTTGAATCACAATTTTAGTTAAATGGTCATTCTTCCAGATATTTTAAAGGGAATGGAGGCGATGATGTTTTTTTTTGGATTGGAATCAAATTCAATCAATATTACTTCTACTTCGCCCCCAGTCCCTTTAAAGTTGGTCAACTCATTACTCTCCCTTCTTTGGCTGACGACCAAGATTAGTAGCGTCACCTACAGAATCATCAGAAGGCATACTTACACGAAGAACTGCGATCCGTTTGTATCCTTACCCCTATTTGCCATCGAGAGTAAAAACTCCCGATTGTGTTTCTCAATGAAGTTCTCATCTGAAATAACAATGTGTTTTAATAAATTCAATTGAACTGGATTTTATAGCTAAAGTCATATGGCGACTTTCCAGCTTCCACTGGTGGAGGAAGACGCCAGGTGCCCCTCCGACCAGTTGTCGTGCACGGGCGGGCACCTGGGTAGAACCACCGACGTTCCGCAACCTAGCGTATTTTATTTAAATATCTCCACTTAAAATTCTCTCTTAAAATCTACTGCCTTTTTTTAAATTATGTTCTCGATCAAGTTCTCCTCTGAAATAACAACATACTTTATCATTCCCAACTCTTAAAATCTACTGCCTTGTTTTGATATTTTTCTCAATAGAGTTCTCATTTGCAAAATATTTTATTTAAATATTACAAACTGTTAAAATCTATTGCCATTTTTTAATTATGTTTCCCAAAAAAATTCTCATCTGAAATTAACATTACTGGTCCGAGTATCAACTTTCATACCCCACCCAACCCCTTCTCGAAGAAGCGAAAATTTCGGCTTAAACATTTGTATATTGTAAAACTATCGCATTTTTTCAGCAAAAAAATATTTTAAACATGTTTTATTTTCGAAATATCCGTTATAAAATCCTGCTAATATAAGCTTTCCCGTCGCTTAATGGAATTAAGGCAGGACCGTGTAATGAAAACATACATCCTTATTCCAAACTCCTAAAATCTATTGCCATCTTCTAAAGGCCTTGTAACTGTTCTGAAACAAGTTAAAGTTATTTAGGTGTTTAAATTCTGTAGCTCATAAACTATTTATTTTCAGCGAAAAATCTGTGTTAATTTGCCTTAAAATTTTCACTATCAAACAAAAGCAATACTGTATGCTTAAACTGCAAATTTATTACCATGTATACATTCTCTTGTAGTATTTCATTAACCTCACCTAAAAGAAGATATTTCCCCCTTCTTCTGCTTAAAGTTTCACTCTAAATATGTAATAACAAAAATAATGCATTGGCATTCATTCCATTCCAGTTGGGGAAAAAACATACTTTTTGACATTGGGAATGGTACAGTTTTGTGATACCACTTATATCAGGAAAAGAGCTGATATTGTAATCTATTATATGATTATTGTCACAAAAATATTAATAAGTTAAACAAGAAACGTGGAAATTCCATGAAAAACAGGTTTTCCGAGCAGAAACCATTTTTCAATTTTTAGTAACAGTGACGTTGACCTCAGTGATACCAAATGCAATCCCAAGCTTCCTTTCCATATAAGCTACATACCCTGCAAATTTCATCGCAATACCTCATTCCTTACAAAAGTTATAGAGCGGAAACTAAGAGTTTGACGCCGCCCGCACGCCTGCCAAACAACATACCCCAATCTAATAACCAGGGTTTTCCTTGGAAAACCTGGTTTATAAAAGAACAGCAAACCTGTAAATTCTACTGGCTATTTCATTAGAACATGTATACCAGGAACCTGTGAACAACATCAATTGGAAAATTATTGTACATTTAAACTGATTTGTTTGAATGGTGGTTTACATCATTTTTAGCACATGTGAGGCCATATATGATTGTTGACTTTTGTGGTAGAGCCAGACCACCCCATTTGATCTAGGTAGTACCAGTACTGCATACCTCCAGCCTTCCATAAGAATCAACACTTTCTCACTTGACAAGTCGAGCTCCTAGTGGAATTCGAACCTGCAGCAGTGAGAGGCTAGAAAGCTTTAGATGAAGCTCTTTTACTATCTCGGCCACAGAAATGCTTGCATTTAGAATGAATAGCACTAGAATTGAGATACCATGGAAACACAAATCTGTTTCTTTTATTTAGCTGCACTATAATTACTGGAATAACGGCAACTGATGTGACAGTTCCGACTTTTCCCCAAGACCCGTTTCAATAGCGAGTCGAAATCAGCGTTTAACTGTAAGCGAATGTCTTTTGTCATGTGTGGTTTCCCAAGTTTTATGTTTTTAAGCAGACCCATTCAGATTTAATGCCAGATATTAAGGAACAAATTGAAATCAAATACTAATAAGGGTTAAATATTGCGACAATAGAACACAATAAAGTAAGCTTACCTGGAAACTGCCCTCCGTAGATGGACTCTCCCCCTGTACCATCACCTGCAGAGATAAACACTCATATATAAGCTTACAATACAATACTTTATTCTCTCAGTTCACAAAACTGTGCTTTTTTTCTGGCTGTTTTATAGCCGTCATTGGGTCATATTCCCAATGACAAAACATCTCTTTTTTTCCCAATTTTGAGAAGAAAATTCCCAATGGAAAGAAGAAAACGAAAGAACACCGAAAAGTAGCAAAAATGTGACAAGTATTGAATATGAAATGCTTTTAATGCCTCAGTTGATCTTGTTGTATTGTAAACAGTATGAAAGATACAATTATGAAATAAATGTTTGACTGTTTTGTATGATAGTAGGCATTGCTATAAATATAATATGACACATGTAACACAATATAATTTTTTTTCTAAACATTTTACCATCTTACTTTCTCAATATTGTTTTTGTTACATTTACGGAAGAAAGTAGATCTAAAATGTACCATATTATGCTGAATAATTGTATATTTGTTTTAACAATGTATGTATGTATTGAGTTTAATAATCGCTTTTAACAATTAATTTTTCAATATTTTTTTCCACAAATTAGACAGTTATGCTTTTTTTCACAAAATGAACCAGGTAGCAAGTCTTCACAATTTTAGACAAAAAGCTCTGGAAATAGTGTTGTTTATCATTGTACATCATTTAGAGTCACTCTCAAAATGAGGATACAGTGAGGGGAATGTTTTTTTAAGGGAAAATTTTCATTAAAATTCATGTTTTATGTATAATATCAATCAAGTTTTAGAATTTATTTATTTTAACATACAAACTATGTAAAGGGTGTCACTTTTATCTAAAAAAAAAATGTTCGAAGAATTCAGTAAAACAAATTATGAAAATATCTCAATTAGGGACAAATTACAATAATTTGAAGCTGTGAATTTTCTGTCAATTTTATAATTATATTCTATTTTTCTGCTTCTATGCCAGAAAGATAAACTTTATAAGACAGAATAGTTAACTTCTCCAAGCTTGAAGTTTTCTGCAGTTGCATCATAAACACTAACTCAAAGTTAACCACTATGAAACCATGCCCCCATCGAAAACAAGACCACCGCCGAGCGGGACATATACGCCTGGCTGGGGTTGGTTAAGTTTCAGTTAAACCTTTTGTAAAGGGAAATAATTCACGAAAATATTAATCAGAGAGTTATGGGCCTTTATAAGATGCATTCATTAGATCATTTTGAAGATGTGTGCACAGTTTTATTGGTGTACACCTACTACTTTGAAAGTTATTCGTCACAATCAGTTGTCAGGTCAAAAATTAACGGAACAGACAATGCCGCGACATACGTCCCAACAGGCATATAAAAGATGAAAGTAACAGAATCCTGGCAAAATGTTATCATAATCAAGAAAAATGTTTGTCATAACCTGAAAACTATTAATATAATCTAGAGAGAAGTATTGATAATGCAATATTCTTGGCATAAGTTAAAGTCAAGTATGAGGGATTACAAACCTTTGGTGAAGTCTCCACCCTGTATCATGAAGTCCTTCACCACACGATGGAAGGGGGAGCCCTTGAAGTGGAGGGGCAGCTCCAACTTTTCACTCATACCATGTTCACCTGAAACAATAACAATCTAAGGCCTAAACAATTTGTTTGATCCAAAGAAATAGGGTCGGGCAGTAGTTTTTTTTTTCTTCTCTTGAATTGCTTAGTTTAAAATTAAAATTGGAACATGGCAGACTTAAAATTAAACGAGAAATGTCAGATACCCGACTAATGCCCCTACTAAGTGCAACACTTCCAAGTGTATGACCTTGAACTTGTGGTTGTAGGTGATCAGAAATATGAAATGCTTTTGTACGACCTTAGTAATCAACAAATAAAATATGAAATGAATTCATGAAAGCTTTTTCGGAATAAGAGCAAAAACGACAGACAAGGTCAAAACAGTATAGCCTCCATCAATTGTGGCAGGGGGATAAAAACGGCATAGTACCTGTGGTAAATGTCTCTCAATAGGGATACATTTTAACCCGTACCCCCTTAATTATTTAATGGATTGTTCTTTCTTTGAGTTAAGACCATTCCATTTATGTGAAAAAGGGGTGTTTTGGGGGGGAAATGACTGATCAGCACCCGGACATTAAGGGTTAATGGCTTTAAATATTGTTGAATTCTCGACATGATGTCCGACATATAATTTCCTGTACATATATACCTATTATTATTTTTATAATAATATTTATTTTAGAACATAATTTTCATTGAGTTTTAGCCCTACTGAATTGATGTTTAACTCCATAGCTTGATACTTAGGTTATCAAAGTAACTCACAGAAAGAAGATACAATTGTATCATAGACTTGAAATGGTCTTCAATATATGGGACAACCCCCGAGCTGACCCTATCTGGCCATTGAAGCAATGTGGTTTGATCAAGGTCACAATTTGTTTTCTGACATCTGCGTCAATTGATCTGAACCTGTGCCAATTTTCTCTGCATCTTCAGCTTATCTCTGTAATTGTTTTGGCAAATCTCATCATTCGAATTTAATGTTTATAAACTTAAAGAATTGTTTGTACCTGTACCTCTATAGTAACATTTGTACCTGTACCTCTATAGTAACAGTAGTATCTCACCTGTACATAAAACCCTGAAGTTTTCACAGGTTTTAGGGGTGATATCCGAGAACAGCTCAAACACAATACGTCCAACTGTAACAGAAATAAAACAGCGGTTAACTTGGACAGATCTTCAACAAGAAGATGAAAATATAGCCGATTCTTTTCCGGGAAATTCTGACGTCTCTGAAGCTAGGGATAGCTTTTATCTAAATTTAATCTCCATATCTAAAATGTCTTTAAAATCAAAAAGTAGCAGAATATGAACTGTTTTTCCAACACCTTTTACTTAGCTAATTAGGCATCCTTAAACAAATAGTTGTTTGCTGTTTCCCGACCCAGGATTTCATAAAATGGGTAGGCAGGTAGTTGATATATTTTTGCCTTAGTTTTGCCAAGACTAGTAAACAAGTTCAGAAATTAAAGAAAAAGATATTGAAGTTATATTGAAAAATTAGCTATAAAAAGTTTTTGGTAGGGCCCTTTTTTGTGGGTAGGTAGGGAAACAGTAAACCAACAATTGTTTATGTTCGGCCGTAATACATCAATTTTAATGTTGTTCACACCATTCCCGACTTGTTTTATTAACTTACCATTGTTTCCTCCTATATCAACATCAAAGAAACATCTTGGTCTGTGTTGGGGTGTCTCTGCCATCTGTAATTTATTTTCAATATATACTTAAAATTAGGGTTGGATACCGCATCATACCGGTACCCGGTATTGATACAGTACCGAATAGTTACTTCAAAAAGTACCGGTATATACCGTTTCGTAAAGAATCGGTTCCGATCTCGGTATTTCCATAAAAATGAATGCGAAATTCTTATCAAATTGCAGGTAATAAAACAACACAACATAAGCGAACACGTCAGCAGCGCGAGTCTAAATTGAAGGTTGACATTTTATATAGACACCGCCCATTATGGCGAGCTACTCCCGCGATGTCTGGCTTAGTTTTGCATTACTTTCTAAGTTGTTTAGCCTTCATTTTAGATGATGAAAAATCAATAATATATCATAATAAACATTTATAGTAAATTTTATTCCATATTTTATCAGAATTAATAAATAATTAAAAATAAAAGTTACGCACCACGCAGTAACGAATGTAAACAAGTCCTCTATTTTCGCGAACATTAGAAAATGGTAGGTGTCGGAAATAGAGTTCGCAATTCCCATGTATGGGCTTAATTCGCGAAGAAAACTGACGGTGGAAATTGCAATATTTGCAATAAACTTGTAAAAGGAAAAGGTGGCAACACCAGCAATCTCGAAAAACACTTGAGACTAAAACACAATATTACTCTGAAGCATTGTACGATGTTCGACTCACTTAAAGTCAAAAACCAAACAGGTAATGTAAAATTGATTTCAGCCTGAAATCAGCAAGGCAATTACTGTAGTGTAGATTAATATTCATTGAGCTGGTTAATTTGACAGTGATTGTTGGTAGTGTTGGATATAGGTTTTGGATATAGGTTTTAACTTCTAGTCAAAGTGTAGAACTGAAATTGGTGTCTCAAAAACTGTTGATTGTTTCAAGTTTTTCTTTTGAAATATAAGGTTTACTTTAAAAAACTTCTAGTCATTTTAGTCTGAGATTAATCTCGAGTCTACTATGAGTTATTTGTAATCACTAATATGTGTTTATTAGTTCTCTGTTAAAAAAAGTTTGAATACAAAGTTCCATTTACTGGCTTTGGATGTTTATATATTACAATGATTAACAAAGTTCTCCCATATAAATATATTTGATTAAGTCAGGGTTCTGGAAATATTTTGAAAATCCACTTGCCCAGGGCAAGTGGATTTTCAAAAGTCACTTGCCCTGCCCAGAATGTCACTTGCCCCACATTTAAGAACACTTAATTGCCCCAAAAATTGGCGCTGACCATTATTCGTGTTAAACGGGACGGACCGCCACATAATTTGGACCATGAATTAGTTAATACATTGTATTTATTCATATAAAAAAATCAAATGGTTGCATTTTCTTCTTTTGTGCCTATTACATCTTTATGTTACTTAAATTATAAAATGATGAGACAGTATACAACCTCATTTTATAACGCCCTCCCATTCCACCAATCACCACACACACAACCCCATCATTTTTGATGACCATCCAAAAAAATGCTTGGCAGCTAGTGTATGGAACTTTTAATGTCACAGTGTGTACATTTAACCAGTTGACAGAAGAAAAAAAAGAAACTATTGTATTCATTTAAATGTGCGACAAGCAAAGAAACAAGACAAAAAATATTCACTTGGCCCCCCAATTTCTGCAACCATGGTAACGTTCCTACGGCTTTGTAAAGGGAATTATATGAAAGGCATGAATATGGGTTCCCTAGGAATTGTTTAAGAAGTAGTAGCAGTAATCTTATTTATCAAAAGCGAAAGTTCAGAACTTGAGAAAAAGTTCCGTGATTGGTTTTGAAATCGCGAAAATCGCGAAAACCCATGACATGCGCATATCGCTACGTTATGCAACTTATTTGTGTAGTATGCTATTCCATATACGTTTAATTACAGATTATATCAATGAAATACACCAAATACCTCATAAAAGCGCATTGGTAAACGAGTGCTTAGAGTAAAAGAAATGTATTTTCGTTACGAAAAAATCTTCGGCAAAATTGTCTGAACAAAAACATAACGTCACGTGGGACTGTCAATCATTATTTTGACACATTAAATTTGCAAATTAAGAAAGAGTTTTTTGATTTGATTGGTGGAAGGTCCAAATGACGTTTAGAGATTTCTGAATTTATGGTTGGAAGGTCACGGACATAATTGCCGCGATTTCATTGGCCGATGGACACACGTCTGACGGTCGTGTCAGGATTGTTGTTTTCAAATGGTGTGAAATGTGCGTGTGGGTTAATTAGGTTGTTTATTGAAATAATGCCACAAATTAAGCTGCCTGGGGCGAGATTGTTGATTTGTACCGAAAGTTGTTTGATCTTATTAACAATCGCTAGCGGCGAAAAACAGCGGCAAGTTTTATTCAGTTATCAAAATGAAATTCTGATATGGCTAGTTTGTCACTTGATTTGTTCTGGAATGGAAATGTCCGTCGGGCAAGTGGCGGGCAACCAGATTTGCGAAGGTCACTTGCCCGCACCCAAAATCCACTTGCCCGGGGCGTCGGGCAACCGTATATCCGGAACCCTGTAAGTGTATCTACAATGATAAAGAATGAGTATAAAACTTACCAAATCATTGCTGGTCAGATGCACTAAAAGCATGATACATGGGAAGTGGTATCAGTATCGGTATCGTTAAAATACCATATTGTTTCGTTGGTATCAGTATCGGTATCGGACCGGTTCGTGCTTAACGATATCCAACCCTACTTAAAATATATATGGACTATAATGATTTATTAAGAATTAAAAACTGTTTTAATTATTAAGTTTTCATTTTGCAATACACATTTTCATTGGTTGAAATTACAAGAAATTTGCTAATTAGAATCAAAATGTCTCGCCTTAATGCCCTAAATCACAGTACCCGAGACTGATGGACAAGTAGCAATTTCATTTAAAATATTAAACAAAACAAGAGGCACAACAGGGGCTACTTGCTATATTATGGTGCCCATTGGGGGAGGGTGGGGGGCCTGTATAGCTCTACTGGCTATATTATGGGGTGCCCATGGGGGGGGGGGGGGCTGTATTGCTCTACTGGCTATATTATGGTGTCCATGGCAGGGGGGGGAAGGGGAACTAGTTTTTTATAAAGCATCTTCAAACTACCGAGATATAGGGGCAGGAATGTATTTGGCTCAAGTTTGGCTAGCTTTAAAACAAATCAAACTTTCATTAATATAATCACTCAAAACTAAATTGGACATGGTGACCCAGGGGCGGGGGGACAAATTTGATGCCAGAGTCACAATTTGAATAAACTTGGGAGAGGACCATAATGAGTGTAAATACAAAATATTAAACTGTTGACTCTTGCAATGTCAGAGAAGAAGATTTTTTAAGTTTGTCCAGTAAGTAAGTCTATGTAAAACCCCGGGACAGGGCCAAATTTGACTCCAGGGTCACCAATTGAACAAACTTGGTAGAGACCAAAAGCTGATGGTAAATACAAAATATTAAACGTCTGGCTCTTGTAGTTCCAGAGAAAAAGATTTTTTAAAGTGTTTGCCATATATGTAAACTCTATGTAAAACATGTGACCCCTGGAATTGGGTTAAATTTGATCCCAGGGTCACCATTCAAACAAACTTAATGGAGGACCATAAGCCGAGTGTAAATACAAAATATTAAACCTTTTGACTCTTTTTTTCCCTATGTAAAACTGTGACCCCTGGGGCGGGTCAAAATTTGACACCATTGTCCCGAGCTTTCATTGATATTAACACCTGGTAAACTTTGGTAAAAATTGTATGAAAAATGAAGGTCCTATCGTCTTAACGGACAGAAAGTTAACGACAACGGCCAGTAGAGCTAATAATGTCCAGTCATAAATACATCATAACTACACTTAGACACACTTAACACTTATAAGTACTTGATTTTGAACGTAATTAACATGTTCTGATGCAAGGCACTCATTTGGCCATTTTTGGGGCTGAAATTGGGCCCCTTTTCCCTCCCTAAAATTATTCCCTCTTTTCCTGTGAAAGTTTTTTTTATTAGAAAATTTTAAACTCCAATACAAGAAAACAGCATACTTTTTGCAATTTGGAATTGTATATTCTTGGTGCCACTTTAATATTTAAAAAAAGCACTAACTGTTGTTCTTAGAAATTCCCCTTTGATATGAAAACAACGCAAAATTCCCCTTCCTGAGGGCCCTGGCTCCAGTCCCCTAAAAGCTGACAAGTGCTCTGTGATGTTTTAACACAAACTGCAACATCAATTACTGTCTGGTAAGACTGAAAAACATAGTCGCTGATGATTTAAGAACTTGTTTGAAGAATGGCGGGTTGGATACAGTCTGTTGGCCATTTCCGTTGTAGTACTTTCTCAATATATCACTAAACGGCCGTTGAAACACTATAAATATCAGGGAGTAAGTATACAGGGAGGAGAAACGGGTTCATAAACTCTAGTTTATCGATTTATGTTTTCGCGCTAGAACGCTGCCATTTACTATTTTATTGATCGTAAGCGCGTTACATTTGAAAAGTTAAAATTTCACCCAACATCTCAAATGAGGCCAGTTTTTACAGCGTTCTTTTTACGGCTTTCTGTTATAATCAACATCACGAAATTACCTTCTTGACAAAGATAAATATGTCTACTATTCACTTTTTGTTATTATTAATGCCTCTTATAACCCATACTTTGTATCTTGTTTGCAAAATTTCAGCTGATATCTCAAATGGCACATTTTCAACACCTCTTTTTAGGCTTTGTCTTAAAATCACCACCATGAAATGACCTTCTTGACAAAGATAAATATGTCTACTTATTCACTTTTTGTTATTATTAATGCCAAAATAACCCATAGTCTCGTATATCGTTTGCAATAGCTATACGCTTGTCACCATTTTTTTTTATTTGGCGCAGAGTGGCGCCATCTATGTCACACGGACCGTCTGGTAAAATGTGCTTTTATACATGCAAACAAATACACGCTCTGTATCAGAGGGACACAATGTGAATAAACAATTCATAACTTTCACATGACATCATCAAAATAATTTAACCAATCAGTGATCAATAAAATAAACAAGAGGCCCAAGAGGGCCTTGGGATGCTCTACTGGCTAACATGGCTCTTATAACATCAATGAAGTGAGTGACTGCCATTTACGTTTTTTGAAAGTTTCGGGGAAAAAACAGCTTTTTAACTAAATCAAGGGCCATAACTAAAGAATCTGGTAAAGTTGGTAAAGATCAGATGAAAAATTGAAGGCCCAACCGTATTAACGAGGCAACATATTAGCATGTTTAACTAAATCAGAACACCTCTGTTACTGGTCCGACTGGTCGAACATAGAGCTAAAAAAAAAAAAATCAAAAAAAAAAATCAAACAAATTGTCAATAAAAAAATTCATAAATAATTTCAAAAAAAGAAGAAGTTTTTAAAAAAAAATCAAAAATTCAAAAAAATCAAAAAAAAAATTCAAAAAAAAATTCAATAAAAAAATCCCTATACATGTCTATGTAAAACATGTGACCCTTGGGGCGGGGTCAAATATGACCCGAGGGTTACCATTTGAACAAACTTGGTAAAGGACCATAAACTTACAGCAAATGCAAAATATTATACTCTCTGGCTCTTGCAGTTCCAGAGAAGAAGATTTTTTTTCAGTTTTTCCCTATACAAGCATTTATGTAAAACTGTGACCCCCGGGGCGGGGCCAGATGTGACCCCAGGGTCCCCATATTTGAACAAAATTGGTAAAGGACCATAAGCTTATAGCAACAGCCAAAATATTAAACCTCTGGCTCTTTGCAGTTTCAGAGAAGAAGATTTTTTAAGTTTTTCCCTATACATGTCTATGTACAAACATGTGACCCTTGGGGCGGGGCCAAATGTGACCCCAGGGTCACTATTTGAACAAACTTGGTAAAGGACCATAAGCTTTAGCAAATGCAAAATATTAAACCTCTGGCTCTTGCAGTTCCAGAGAAGATTTTATTTCCCAGTTTTTCCCTCTACAAGCCATTTATGTAAAACTGTGAATCCCCGGGGGCAGGGCAGATGTGACCCCAGGCTCCCCATTTTGAACAAAATAGGTATAAGTGGACCATAAGCTTATAGCAACAGCAAAATATTAAACCTCTGGCTCTTGCAGTTTCGAGAGAGAAGATTTTAAGATTTTAAGTGTTTTTCCCTATAAGATACATGTCTATGTAAAACATGTGACCCTTGGGGCGGGGCCAAAAGTGACCCGAGGGTCACCATTTGAACAAAATTGGTAAAGGACCATAAGCTTATAGTTAATGCAGAATAGTCAAACCTCTGGCTCATTGTAGTTTCCGAGAAGTAAGATTTTAAAAAAAAAAAATCCTATATAAGTCTATGTAAAATTGTGACCCCCGGGGCTGGGGACAAATTTGACCCCATGGGTCACCATTTGAACAAACTTAGTAGAGACCATAAGCTGATGCTACATGTAATACATGAGAGCTCTGTGCCTTGTGTTTCAGAGAAGAAGATTTTTTAAAGTTATTCCTATATGTCTATATGAAAAACATGCATAACCTCAATATACAAATTTTGGACCCCCGGGGCACAGCCCAATTTTTGACCCCGGGGTCTTTATTTGAACAAACTTGATAGTCTAGGCGTTGGACGCGATCATTTTAAAAGAAAAACTGTTTGAAATCTGTCCAGCGGTTCTGGAGAAGATTTTTTAAGGTTCGACCATATATGGTAATGGCAGCCATCTTGGATGTAGCGTTGACCTAATTTTAACAAATCTAAAAAGCATTCAACTAAGGATCATCCACGTGAAGTTTGGTCAAAATTAGCCAAGCGGTTTTCTGAGGAGAAGTCGTTTGAAGAAAAGTTTAATCGGACGACAGACAGACGACGGACAACACAGTATCCCATAAGCTCTGCCTGGCCCTTGGCCAGAGAGTAGAGCTAAAAACCTCACAATTCTGGTAGGGGGTAAACTCGTTGTTTATCCTTGGTGCTCAACTGACTTTAGCCCTTATAAAACTAGTTTGTCGTGATAAATATATTAAGAAGCTTTATTTATTTGTCTGCATCATTTAAATCATGGTCTAATATTTAATTTTTCATTATAGAGATTGAGGATAAAGTCCGAGTAAACCCTTTATTTCACCTACTGAATATCTCAACCTACAGGAAGTGGACTGGATGTGAAAGTTATGAATACTTATGTTTACATTTCACATCTTTATTGAGTTTGTAAGTGTAATAATTCCTAAGAATTTGCTGTTTTTCACACACGCGCGAAACAACCGGAAGTAGTCATTTTCATGCAGTAGTGAAACACACGCGCGACAACATAAACCGGCAAAACGATCCATTTCTCCTCCTTGTATACTTACTCCTTGTAAATATGCAGAAAAGGAAGAAACTCTATTCAATTGGCAAGGAACTGACATTGTTGCTGAACTGGCCAAATGACTGTACCATGCTGTTGCTAATCACATTTTTAACTCACCCCGAGAAACTGTTCAAAAATTAAAGTAGGAAACATGAAACTAATAACGTTTCTTCTGTCCTGACCGGTAAATGTATGACACCATAAAATGAAAGATATCATTTCAGTAGAATCTGGTAGACATAAAGGCAGAGGAATATGATGTCAGGATCAAGCTAGGCTTAAAAATGAGAGAATACATGCTTTTTTTATTGAAGTTTTTGTGCTATTCGATTCTCCTAATTATTCGCGAAAACATATGACAATTAAATGTCATGCGGCAATGCACTGTTTAAGTGTTTATTCTTTATTGTAACAATAACATTTATGATAAGTTTAAACATTGCTCTTTATAAAAAACACGATTAGAATTAAAAATAAGTGTAAATGGGGACTATACAAAACAATTGAAAATACCATACCGGCTCTTCTGTTGATAAAATGCGTCAAAGAAGAATCTATTTTTGTTAAGGGTACTCAAGTTGGTCAGACGATAATTTCAAACCCATTGTCATAATTTCTATAATTAATACAATAAATATATTATAATTACTAAATTTTATTGCAGAAAAAATAGATTTAAACAATAAATCATTAACCTGACGTTCCCAAATTTAATGAATTTATTTGAAAATATTTTAGTTACCTCTTCAATATAGTGGTTCATTCCAATTTTAGTCTTTACTCTAAAAGCAAATATAATTTAAAATAATAATTTGGAAGTAATATGACATATAAGGAATCTATTAAGTATTATAAAATAAAATAAAACAAGATATACAACAAAATGATATTCTACTTGAGTAATTATATCTGCAGAAGTTTTAAGAGATTATTTTTCATCGGTGTGAAGGTAAAGACTACCACTGACAATATATCCTTTACAACAGCTTTTGCTGCTTTCGAGAAAAAGAAAGTAGAGTTTGATTCAATACCGAAGGCTAAGCACACGATCTGCAATATTCGCTAATTGAAAGAAGCTTACTCAAGTATCTTAACTAACACAGAAAACCATGCCACAACAGAAAAAGCGTTCGTATCCTGAAGTGTCAGAAAATGAGAAGAAGCTTCTCGAAACGGTGACAAAAGGTAAATTATTTATTAAATGATTTTATATTTTGTACCAGTTATGAATAGCTATATTAAAAGTAAATGTAAAATTCCGAATATTCTGGACGAGTCCATTTCACATGTTTGGCGAGGTTTCTGAAGACGCTATTTTTAAAATAAAATGTAGAATTCTCAGGGCTTGCACTGGCTATTTTTTTTCTTTGCGCAACTACTTTCGCCAGGGAGTACGTTATAGGGAGGAGAAACGGGATCGTTTTGCCGATTTATGTTGTCGCGCATGTGTTTCACTACTCCGTGAAAATGACTACTTACGGTTGTTTCGCGAGTGTGTGAAAAACAGAAAATTCTTATAAATTATTACACTTACAAACTCAATAAAGGTAACCATGACAGAAGATCCGCCATATTTGAGTTTCCTATCTGCCTCAATGCAAATTAGGTCAAGTTTAATAACCAATATCTCTGTTAATAATGGCTTAAAAATTATCAGAAAAAAGTCATATTATCAATTAAAGTCAAATTTATAACTTTGATGTCTTAACCTGTAAATTTCTAGCCAGTATCATAGAAGAAACGTTTTCTGAAAATTGCATGCGCTACGGATTTCGGAAAACCTGTTCGCTATTTTTAGCTCCTGTCAGAAGGGTGCTTGTGATGTAATGGTGTTTTCTTTGGATAAACAATGAAATTCATTATTCAAATTAGATGATAATGTTACATGGAACTATGGGTAATATATGACAATAAAATGCAGTGGAAAATTTTGATTCATTCTATTTTTAAATCGAGGTCAAAGTTGATCAACTTTGAGGCCTAGTTTCACATAGAAATAATCCGATGTGAAGGGGCGGTCATATACCATTGGAAAGCATTTTTTTTACTCTATAAAAGGCATGTTGTCTTTTGTTTTTATCTATTAGCGCATTTTACCGCAATGCCTACAACTAAAATGGGTGTTACACGTAACTGTATGAAAGTAGTAGAGCGCAATACACACTTAGCTGATGACGCGGGTTGTTTATACACAAAATCTGGCAGATAAAAATAAAAGATGTTAAGAGTTTAAACTGCAATAACTTTTTTATTACTAAATGGATTTTGATAATTTAAACAGCATTATTTTTGTGTTTTTTTTCCTCGTTTGAGTAGTTAATATGGATTAAATATTATTTTTTTAATCCAAAAAGGTCTGTCATGGTTAATAAAGGTGCTAAATGTAAACATAAGTATTATTTATTCACATTGTGTCCTCTGATACAGAGTGTGTATTTGTTTGCATGTTTAAAAGCACATTTTACCAGACGGTTCCGTGTAACAAAGATGGCGCCACTCTGCGCCAAATAAAAAATGGTGACAGTGTATAGCTATTGCAAACGAGATACGAGACTACGGGTTATTTAGGCATTAATAATAACAAAAAGTGAATAGTAAACATATTTATCTTTGTCAAGAAGGTAATTTCATGGTGGTGATTATAAGACAAAGCCTAAAAAGAGGTGATGAAAATGTGCCTTTTGAGATATCAGCTAAATTTTTAATTTTATAGAATTAAAAATGGTGTGGAGCTATTGCAAACGAGATACGAAGTATGGGTTATATAAGGCATTAATAATAACAAAAAGTGAATAGTAGACATATTTATCTTTGTCAAGAATGTAATTTCGTGATGTTGATTATAACAGAAAGCCGTAAAAAGGGGCTGTAAAAACTGCCTAATTTGAGATGTTGGCTGAAATTTTAACTTTTCAAATGTAACGCGCTTACGATCGATTTACCTGTATCGATAAAATAGTAAATGGCGGCGTTCTAGCGCGACAACATAAATCAATAAACTAGAGCGTTTATGAACCCGTTTCTCCTCCCTATAACGTACTCCCTGCTTTCGCCAAATGAAAAAAAAATAGAGCCAAATTGAAAACATTGGAGCCAAATATTTTCTTTATGGCACAAACTCATTACGTGAAATTTCAAGTTAACGTGGTCCACAAAACAAATCATTTGGAGATACTTAACTATAACCCTGTTTATTAACTAAAGCAAACTGAGGTTACAGATAGAATTTTAAGAGTCGCATGTATTGTTCTATAGTAAAAATCATGTTACAACATTTCGAAACATTTAGGAATTGGAAGCTCATGTAACTAAAAGAGCTTTCCCCAGGACTTTTTTTAAGGAGTGGTGGCATTTTTGCGGTGGAAGCGGGGTGGGCGAAGTGGGGGTGGTCATCCCTTCCCGCATCATTTTTTTAATTGTCAGTTGGAAAGAAGAGATTTGATGAATATAATATGTTCTTTTGCGCAAATCACTTTCGCAAATTTGTTTTTTCTTGCGCCATATTTCATTTTTATGCGCATATGGCACCATTTGCGCATCTCAGTGCGAACCCTGATTCTATCTATCTATGTTGTACTGCCAACTCCTTTTCAGGCAGGAATGAGTGCACGCCGTTAGTTAGAAGTGAGAGGATAAAAAATGACAATAAAGGGTTTTATTATCAATAATGAAAAAGGAAACAAGATGTGTTAGGTTAGGTTAGTGAGACTAAAAAGTGAAAGATAAAAGGTGGAAGATAAAAACAGTGCGCTAGCCTAGTACTGGGTTGTAGCCAAAGCCTGCTTTAACGAATCAAGATCAGGGCCTGGGATATTCTGAATATTCTGCATGACTCCAAGGTTTCTGAAGACCTAAGGCAATGCATGCATAAAAAACACGGTATATCAGTTGGCTTTTAATACCTTTATTCCATGCATTATCCTCACCAAAGTTGTTTTTTAGTAATGACTATATAGTATATATTTTCCATGTCATTTTTGTGTCGCCTTTTCGAAGAAAAATGCTATACATAGGATCACTTTGTTGTCCGTCAGTCCGTCCGTCACGATAACTTAACGTTGGCTATAACTTTCTCATTTCTTCATATTTCTTCATATTTCTTCATCAAACTTGCAATATATACTCACCATGACAACATCGACATGACCATACCAAAATATGAAGGTCAAGGTCACACTGAAGGTCATTATATGGGTTAAATACTCCTTTTTTTCTTCATGAAAACTTATTGGTTATAACTCTCATTTCTTCATCAAACTTTCAATATATACTCATCATGACAACACCGACATGACCATACTAAAATATAAAGGTCAAGGCGCACTGAAGGTCATTATATGGGTTAAATACTCATTGTTTTCTTTGCGAAAACGTAACGTTGTTTATAACTTTTTCATTTCTTGATATTTCTTCATCAAACTTTCAATATATAGTCATCATGACAACATCAACATGACCATACTAAAATATAAAGGTCAAGGTCACACTGAAGGTCATTATATTTATGGGTTTAATACTCGTTTTTTTCTTCACGAAAACTTAACGTTGGTTATACAGGGGACGAAATATATTTTACTGTATACTCGTCCTGTAGGACAAGTGGCATTGACATGTTACTCGTCCTTATAGGATGTTTACTCGTCCTGTTCTGATTGTAAAAGTTCATACGTCAAAGTAGTCCGATACCATCATTTAACAGTATTATATTATATAAATAAAACAAAGGGAAACATCATAATGTGTTGTTTTATTCTTTATATAAATCAATGAAAATTATGAAACTTTAACCAGTATTATAGATGACTATTCATATTCATATTCTATAGTTCACTACAGTCTGGTCATGGCCATTACAGTTACTCTGGCATGGTATATCTTTTTCCTGGCCATTACAGTTACTCTGGCATGGTATATATTTTTCCCTTTTTCCCGTGAAAAATTTCCTCTTAAAAAAACTAAAACATTTTGTACATGTATTAGAAAATGCTAAACTCCAATACAGGAAAACAGCATACTTTTTGCAATTCCCCTTCCTGAAGGCCCTGGTCCCAGTCCCCAAATAGCTGACTAGTGACCTTAAAGAGTTCCCCCGTGAAAGTGTTATTTGTATAACATCAAATACTGTAACGTTCGCGCTCTGTGAAATTAGAACGGGAGCCGCATTTTAGAATGTCCGAAAACGGAAATGCGTCAATTTCCCAATATCCGGTTGACTTAAATTGCATTTTATCGCTGAATAATCAGAGTTGCGACTATTTAATGCATTTAATTGCTTAATAAACTATGTAAGAACTATTTTCTTTGTTGTTGTTTTCTACTGAAATGTTACTCGTCCTCTCGGACGACCTATTCATAGGTTTCACTCGTCCGGATTCGTATTTCACTCGTCAATACGAACGGACGAGTGGAATTTTCGTGCCCTGTTATAACTTTCTCTTTTCTTGATATTTCTTATCAACTTTTAATATATACTCATCATGACAACATCGACATGACCGTACTAAAATATAAAGGTCAAGATCACACTGAAGGTCATTATATGGGTTAACTACACATTTTTTTCTTCATGAAAACTTAACGTTGCCTATAACTTTCTCATTTCTTGATATTTCTTGCATCAAACGTTCAATATATACTCATCAAGACAACATCAACATGACCATACTAAAATATAAAGGTCAAGGTCACACTGAAGGTCATTATATTTATGGGTTAAATACTCGTTTTTTTCTTCACGAAAACTTAACGTTGGTTATATAGGGGACGAAATATATTTTACTGTATACTCGTCCTGTAGGACAAGTGGCATTGACATGTTACTCGTCCTTATAGGATGTTTACTCGTCCTGTTCTGATTGTAAAAGTTCATACGTCAAAGTAGTCCGATACCATCATTTAACAGTATTATATATATAAATAAAACAAAGGGAAACATCATAATGTGTTGTTTTATTCTTTATATAAATCAATGAAAATTATGAAACTTTAACCAGTATTATAGATGACTATTCATATTCATATTCTATAGTTCACTACAGTCTGGTCATGGCCATTACAGTTACTCTGGCATGGTATATCTTTTTCCTGGCCATTACAGTTACTCTGGCATGGTATATATTTTTCCCTTTTTCCCGTGAAAAATTTCCTCTTAAAAAAACTAAAACATTTTGTATTAGAAAATGCTAAACTCCAATACAGGAAAACAGCATACTTTTTGCAATTCCCCTTCCTGAAGGCACTGGTCCCAGTCCCCAAATAGCTGACTAGTGACCTTAAAGAGTTCCCCCGTGAAAGTGTTATTTGTATAACATCAAATACTGTAACGTTCGCGCTCCGTGAAATTAGAACGGGAGCCGCATTTTAGAATGTCCGAAAACGGAAATGCGTCAATTTCCCAATATCCGGTTGACTTAAATTGCATTTTATCGCTGAATAATCAGAGTTGCGACTATTTAATGCATTTAATTGCTTAATAAACTATGTAAGAACTATTTTCTTTGTTGTTGTTTTCTACTGAAATGTTACTCGTCCTCTCGGACGACCTATTCATAGGTTTCACTCGTCCGGATTCGTATTTCACTCGTCAATACGAGCGGACGAGTGGAATTTTCGTGCCCTGTTATAACTTTCTCATTTCTTGATATTTCTTATCAAACTTTTAATATATACTCATCATGACAACATCGACATGACCGTACTAAAATATAAAGGTCAAGATCACACTGAAGGTCATTATATGGGTTAACTACACATTTTTTTCTTCATGAAAACTTAACGTTGCCTATAACTTTCTCATTTCTTGATATTTCTTGCATCAAACGTTCAATATATACTCATCAAGACAACATCAACATGACCATACTAAAATATAAAGGTCAAGGTCACACTGAAGGTAATTATATTTATGGGTTAAATACTCGTTTTTTTCTTCACGAAAACTTAACGTTGGTTATATAGGGGACGAAATATATTTTACTGTATACTCGTCCTGTAGGACAAGTGGCATTGACATGTTACTCGTCCTTATAGGATGTTTACTCGTCCTGTTCTGATTGTAAAAGTTCATACGTCAAAGTAGTCCGATACCATCATTTAACAGTATTATATATATAAATAAAATAAAGGGAAACATCACAATGTGTTGTTTTATTCTTTATATAAATCAATGAAAATTATGAAACTTTAACCAGTATTATAGATGACTATTCATATTCATACTCTATAGTTCACTACAGTCTGGTCATGGCCATTACAGTTACTCTGGCATGGTATATATTTTTCCCTTTTTCCTGGCCATTACAGTTACTCTGGCATGGTATATATTTTTCCCTTTTTCCTGTGAAAAATTTCCTCTTAAAAAAACTAAAACATTTTGTATTAGAAAATGCTAAACTCCAATACAGGAAAACAGCATACTTTTTGCAATTCCCCTTCCTGAAGGCCCTAGTCCCAGTCCCCTAATAGCTGACTAGTGCCCTTAAAGAGTTCCCCTGTGAAAGTGTTATTTGTATAACATCAAATACCGTAACGTTCGCGCTCCGTGAAATAAGAACGGGAGCCGCATTTTAGAATGTCCGAAAACGGAAATGCGTCAATTTCCCAATATCCGGTTGACTTAAATTGCATTTTATCGCTGAATAATCAGAGTTGCGACTATTTAATGCATTTAATTGCTTAATAAACTATGTAAGAACTAGTTTCTTTGTTGTTGTTTTCTACTGAAATGTTACTCGTCCTCTCGGACGACCTATTCATAGGTTTCACTCGTCTGGATTCGTATTTCACTCGTCACTATGAGCGGACGAGTGGAATTTTCGTGCCCTGTTATAACTTTCTCATTTCTTGTTATTTCTTATCAAACTTTTAATATAACTCATCATGACAACATCGACATGACCGTACTAAAATATAAAGGTCAAGGTCGCACTGAAGTTCATTATATGGGTTAAATACTCATTCACAAAAACTTAACGTTGGTTATAGCTTTCTCATTTCTTCGTCAGACTTTCAATATATACTCATCATGACAACATCGACATGACCATACTAAAATGTAAAGGTCAAGGTCAAATTGAAGGTCATTATATGGGTTAAATACTCTTTTTTTTCTTCATGAAAACTTACCGTTGGCTATAACTTTCTCAATTCTTTTTATTTCTTCATCAATCGTTCAATATACACTTGTCATGACAACATCGACATGGCCATACTAAAATATAATGGTCAAGGGCACACTGAAAGTCATTATATAGGTTAAATACTAATTTCTTTCTTCACGAAAACTTTGTCAGGCCAGTTTGTCAAGGTCATTTAACTGGGTCCAAAAAAACGTGTTATACTGACAAAGCACTGAAAGTCGACACGTGTTCCGCGGAACACCTATCTAGTCTTTCTATGTTTGAAAATATTGCGGCAGGCCTCGATGTTAAGGACCATAGAATATGACAAAATATAAAAGAAACACATCGCTCTTTGCCGGTTTCCAATTCTATTATTGTTGTTACATTGTAAGTATAATCAGGGAGTAAAGTATACAGGGAGGAGACACGTTCTGCCTATGTTGTCGCACGTGTGTCTCATTGTCGACGTGCCATAAAACACCATTCATTCATTCATTAATGCCTGAAAATGACTACTTCCCGTTAATACGCGCATGTGTGAAAAACAGTAAATTCTTATAAATTATTACACTTACCAACTCAGTAAAGGTGCAAAATGTAAACATAAGTATTATTTATTCCCATTGAGTCCTCTGATACAGAGCATGTATTTGTTTGCATTAAAAGCACATTTTACCAGACGGTTCCGTGTAACAAAGATGGCGTCTACTTTCGATGAAATGTAGGTCACATCCGGTCTACGCTACGACATGCATATTACGCATGTCATAGCGTTGACATATATTTCATCAGAAGTAGGAACCTGGGCCATTATCTTGCTTCATCACAATTAAATGTTCCTTATATGCATCTTAACATCATGTGCAAAATTTCGGGTCATTGTGACCTACTTTCATTGAAATACAGGTCACATCCAGTCTCTGCTACGACATACATCCCACCCTTTGACGGGCATTTGTTGATTTACATATATAGTTTATATTACTACCATATTATCCCTTTTTTTTAATATTTTTATCTTTATATATTTACATTCATTTTTAATTACTGCTTAATTTCTTCATCTTTCGTCAGTTTTTGCGCACAATATGACCTATTTATGTGTCGACTTGCCATAAAACACCATTCATTCATTCATTAAAGGCAATAATTAAATTAAAAATATTCAAAATGTAAGTGATGAACATCTCTTGCGACTGACATTGGTGTTGGTCAAATAAAAAATCTGGCCTTCTTCATAATTATATCGTGTTCATTCGTATTTTGTAGGTACCTTGGAGGAAGTGAAACTATTGCTTCAAGAGAAAGATGTAAAAGTTGACTGTTTAGATGAGGTAATTATTGTAGATGTGCCGTAGATGTATTCGTAAGTGGTTAGAGTCTCTGACTTGAAATCACTCGATCCCTAGGGGCCTAGAAATCTTTATGTAAGGAAGCTGTCCAGCTGGCTTGCGGAACGTCGGTGGTTCTACCCAGGTGCCGGCCCGGGCACGAAAATTGCTCAGAGGCGCACCTGGGGTCTTCCTCCACCAATGGAAGCTGGAAATTCGCCATATGACATTAGCTGTTGGTGCGACTATAAAATCCAATTCAGTTGTTCTTGATCAAAATAAGGCCATCCTTAAACAAATATTTGTTTGCTGTTTCCCGACCCAGAATTTCATAAATGGGTAGGTAGGTAGGTGATTTTTTTTGCCAAGGACAGTAAACACCTTAAGAAATTAAAGGAAAGTATACTGAAAATAGCACCTTTTTTTTTTTTAAAGAATTGCTATAAAAAGTTTTGGGTAGGGCCCTTTTTCCAGGGTAGGTAGGGAAGCAGCAAACCAACACTTTATTATGGTCGACCTAATGTATAGAATGAACAACACAAACTATCTTAAGTATTTATCAAGAAAAATGAGCACCTTGAATTGCTAATAAAGACCGTTTTGACTTTAAAACCGCTTGAATTTGAAGATTTCAGTTTTCCTTCTTTATTCTCCCAAAGGTTTGAATATATTCTTGGTGCAATATACAGTAATTATACCCCCTGTAATCACGTTGTCCATAACATCGCGTCGCATCCTGTCACATCCCATCACGTGACACATTTTTGTTCCGTCGCGTCACATCGCGTAACACATTTTTATTACTTGCATTATTCAAATAGCGTGGCCGAGTGTTTAACGACATTGCGTTGTAAACCTTCTCACCTCTCACCGCTGCGGGTTCGAATCCCTATGAGAGCTTGACTTGTAAATGAGGTATGTCGAGTCTTACGGATGGCGGGAGTTGTACAGTACTGGTTCTACCCAGGAAAAGTGGGTGGTCTGCCTCCACCACAAAATAAATTTGACCGTCATATATAACCTTACATGTGTTGAAAAGGATGTAAAACATCATACAAATCTTCAATTGGGTTGTTCCAAAACTAGATATACACATAACAACTGATTACCTTATATCCCTGTACATCACCCATTGTTGATTGCCTAATTTATTACAGGATTATGGCCCTTTGTTTGACTTAGGATTTAAGCGAGGGGTATTCATCACCTTCAGTGGTAGTTCTAGTTAACTATTAACAAGTAGTATATTTGCAAGAACCAGTGTATTAGGCAGAAATTCAAGAACTGGGTGTGCAGATATGCAAACAGGGTGTGCAAAATAAGTTGATAACACGCACTACGCGCCAATTCGCGACAAGTGGCTGTCTCTGGGGTAATTTATTTTTACAGATAAAGGTGAAAAAAATACATTTTAGATCATATTTCTTCATAAATGTATACAAAACATAACGATACTGAAAAAGTAATAGTTTGGAAGTGCTGTTGAGCAAAAAAAATACAATTATTTTTTTTACCCAACCCAATCCCCCAAATATTGGCCGCGATTTTTCAAAAACGGCCGTGCAAAAGACGGCTGCACGGTTGGCTCGCTAATACACTGGCAAGAACACATTGCTTTGAATTATTGAAATATAAATTATTATTAATGACTTTCAGACGTGATAGTTTATATGTAGAAAACTAACAGCTGCTGCATTTAGATTGCTATGTGTCCCTTTAAAAATTGTTTAGCCTTTTACAGGCTACAAAGTGTTAGCCTGTTTAGAGACATTTTTTTTATAGATCCAAGAATTATCATGCATGCATATATCTCATCTAGGTTTGGTGTTTAAAACTAGAGTATATCATGCAGAATGTTGAATTTATGAGACAGAGTGAGACAGACAGACACAGAAATCCAGACAGACATTTTTATTGACTTAACACTTTTATTTTTCATCATTGCCAATATGACAATTTGACAATTATAATATACATGCATGTGACAAATATTGACATTACCGGTACATATTATGTGTAGAACAAAATAATAAATATCACGTTTTTTAAAACCAAAAGAAATTTAACTTAAATAACACACACATAAAAACATTTATTATGGTAAGTAAATGATAAACAAGGATGTTTTGAAAAAAGATATCTATACTGAACAAAAAAGGAAACGTCCAACTTTTTTGCTGGTATTTCCATTTGCCAGTTCTTGTTTAATGTTTGTAAGCACACTTAAGTGAGTACTAAATATCTCATTAAACAGTTCCAAATTTGCCAAGCAATAATGATATGGAAATGTTAAAGGGAGGTAATTTGATGATGGTTGATAATCAAAAGCTGCCATCTATACAATCTGTGTTATGCTTTTGTGTGATTTTTTTGGTAAGGAACATAATTATAGAGAAATTTCGGTAATTTTCGTGGCCAAAATGCATGTTTTAAGAAAAAGGGGGCTAATTCCCATGTACTGAACTTTTCAAAAACATCTTTGTTTGGAATATTGTTGGTGGTCTATCTAATTATTTTTAAAAATCATTCAAATTTCCTGTTTTCTGTCTAGACAATCAGCATCAACATCATTGGAAGTTTCTTTTTTTGTTCAGTATAGTTATTTTGTCTGTTAAATTGGATATTGATTTGCGCTAGTTGTCAATATGCACCTGCCTCACATTAGTACCTTGTTAGCTATAGTAAACATGATCTGTCTGTTAATTGTGTTTCACACCCAGCTGTTCACACCATGTACATGATGGGAAATACAGTCATAGTCACTAGACTAAGTGTGCAGTCACTTTGACATACGAGATGTTAAGACCTCTAATTAAACTATGCTTCTGATAAATTCATAGAAAATACATAAACTTATGAAAATTATTTTTACATGCATGGAATTTCTTTTGTGTGGTATGTTGGCCTGTGACGCTTGGGTCTTAGAGGAAAACTCCGATTTTGCAAATTCACTGTTTATAAGTGAAAATAGTTTGCGAGTTTCGAAAGTTCCCCAATTTGTTTCTACATACATGTACTTTATCAATTTTAAAGTCAACATATTAAATGCATAATCAAGACATTTCTCTAATAATTGCACGGTAAACAAACATGATAAATATATCTACATTAACATCGACATCTGTATAATATGTGTATGCCCCATCCATAAAACGTTGGGGGTTGGGTTGAGAGGAGGGGGCGGTGTGGGGATACAGTTATTTTTTCATCACATGTGAAGCTGTGCCTGTTGAAAGGGGACATAACTCTGTTTTATTTCAGACTGGTATGTTGTTAGTGCATAAAATACACTTTTAAGAGCCGTGAGACGATTTGTTGATATGCACCGCCTTTGACGTATATATGCATTGGAAGTTTTAGGTCGACTGAGCAAAGATCAGCAGAAGATATGCCGTGGTGCAGCGTCCGTCTGTAAACTTTTTTGTGTGGCGACTACTCCTCTGAAACTAATGTTCGGATTTTCATGAAACTTCACAGGCATGTTGTTCTTGATGTCTAGTTGATCCTAGCAAAAATTCAGATTGCCTGGAAATTCAAAATGGCCACCACGGCTAAAAATAGATAAATAAAAAATGCAATTTGTGGCGACTACTTCTCAAAAACCGTAAGTGATATTTGGAACTTTTACCAAAATGACATGCATGACATGTAGTTAATCCTAACCAAAGTTCATTTTGATTGGGTGTCAAACATAGCCGCGGCCAACTTTGTTTACATAGAGTTATATAGGAAAAACTTGTAGCGACTACTCCTCTGAAACGTCACAGGAATGTTGCTCTTGATGCCTAGTTGATCCTAGCAAAAATCAGGTCGGCCAGTAATTCAAGATGGCCGCCATGGGTAAAAATAGATTTTAAAAATTTGATTTTGTGACGACTACTTCTCAAAAACCGTAAGTGATATTGATTTGGAACCAAAATGACTGGAACGACATGTAGTGATCCTAACTAAATTTCATTTTTAGCTCGACTGATCAGAGATCAGCAGAGCTTATGCCGTGGTGCGGCGTCCGCCTGTCTGTCCGTCCGTAAACTTTTTATTGTAGCAACTACCTCTGAAACTACTGAATGGATTTTCATGAAACTTTTACAGAAATGTTGCCCATGAAGTCTAGTTGATCCTAGCAAAAATTCATTTTGATGTGAAATCCAAGATGGCCGCCAAATCTAAAAATAAGTTTTTAAAAAACAAGTTTGTAGCGACTACTTCCTGAAAACTATAAATGATATTGATATGGGACTTTTTCTAAAATGATCAGCATGACATGATGTTGGTCCTTGTCAAAAATCGTGTTGATTCGACGTTAAACATGGCTGCCAGCAGCCATCTTTGTTTACATAGAGTTATATAGTAAAAACTTGTAGCGACTACTCCTCTGAAACTACTAGGCGGATTTTCATGAAACTTTACAGGAATGTTGCTCTTAATGTCTAATTGATCCTAGCAAAATTTCAGATCGGCCAGAAATTCAAGATGGCCACCACAGCTAAAAATAGATTTTTAAAAAATAATTTTTTAGCGACTACTTCTTGAAAACTATAAGAGATATTGATATGGGACTTTTTCTAAAATGATCAGCATGACATGATGGTTATCCGAGTCGAACATTATTTTGATTCGACGTTAAACATGGCTGCCAGTGGCCATCTTTGTTTACATAGAGTTATATAATGAAAACTTGTAACGATTACTTCTCTGAAACTACTTGACGGATTTTCATGAAACTTCACGGGAATGTTGCTCTTGATGTCTAATTGATCCTAGCAAAATTTCAGGTCGGCCGGAAATTCAAGATGGCCAACACTGCTAAAAATAATTTTCAAAAAAAGTTTGTAATTTTCACAAAAAGTTTGTAGCGACTACTTCTTGAAAACTATAAGTGATATTGATATGGGACTTTTTCTAAAATGGTCAGCATGACATGATGTTGGTCCTTGTTGAAAATTATTTTTATTCAACATTTAACATGGCTGCCAGGGGCCACCTTTGTTTGTAACATAAAGAGTTACATACTAAAATCTTGTCGCGACTACTCCTCTAAATCTACATGACTGGTTTTCATGATGCTGTTTGTAAGGGGATATAACTATTGTTTTGCTTGAGACTGGTGTGTTGTAAGGGGATGTAACTCTGAGTTTTATTTCAGACTGGTATGACCCCACTACAGCACGCAGCATTCAGAAACAAGTACGAGATTGTGGAACTTCTTCTCAGTCATGGAGCAGACGTCAACTCCAATCACCATGAGAATGATTACTCCACTCTCATGTTTGCTGCCTTGTCGGGTGAGTTATTATAGAATATATTCAATGCTGTGTTTCTCCCCCACCTCCCTCCCCATAACCCATGAAAATAAGGAGCATATAGTAATCGCATCATCCATCTGTTAGTTAGTTTGTCCATCTGAAACAATCAAAACTTTTACCTAAGGGAATTTTATAAGCTTCACACATCCGTTAATCTCAATCTCTTTCACAAGAATCAGGTCCATACATAGAAGGTCAAGGTCACACTTTGAGGTCAAATTTGGGGGCATTGGTCACTGGTGATATTTCATGTTGGTTAACAAGTCTGGCATATTGTTCCATTTATCTTGTAAATGTTTCTTCTAAAGTTCTTCCATTGTTTCAGGTAATCCAAAGCTGACCAGGTTAATGTTACAAAATGGAGCGAAGAAGGACACACTGAATTCCGTGGGCAGAAATGCAGCACAGATGGCTGCTTTTGTTGGTAAGCTCTCGTTTTATAGACTTTATTTGCTTGGTCTGTTTTTCACAAAAAAATTATGAGGTATTGTCACCACTTGATCGTCTTTTACTTCTGGTTAAATTTTTGTATCAAGCTTGTGTCACGGAAATAACTTCATCGCAACAACATGGCACACGAGTGTCTGCACCGACAGATAGTGCCTCTTGTTAAGTATAGATACTCAGTGTTGTTTTTCCTTATTTAAGTGGTACCATTCCCAGCAAAAAATAAATAAAATAAAAAAGATATTTTGTTTTTTTAAATGTTTCAAATATTTCGAGTGGAACTTTATTTAAAGAGAAGAAGTGGAGAAGTATATTGTTTTAGGAGAGGGTAATGAAATACATACGAGAATGTATACATGGTAATGTGTTTGCAGTTTATTTAAGCATACAATATTGCTTTTGTTTGATAGTGAAAAATTCCCAAATTAAAGGGACACACAGCAGTCTTGAAGTGTTTGAAATGGGCGTCTCGATTTATAGATCCAGTATCATTTTTACTTTTACCCTGGTTACATTTAAATAAATTAAATGTTAAGTATTCACTATTTCGTGTTATTATACTATAAGTTTTAATATAGTATTGGTGCAATAATATCAAAAAATAATAATATACAAAAACAAATTGCTTAATACTATTCTTTTAATTAATATTAATGATTGAACGAATGCAAGTTATGCAGAAAAACTAGTGAGACGCCGTGAGTTTTTAAAAAATAAGGATTGCCTGCCGTGTGTCCCTTTAAGGTAAAACTCTGCAAATTTTCCCAATTGAAAGGGTACCAGTACCATTCCCAAAAGGGTGAAAAAAATCGCTGATACTTGATCAAACTCATGCAGTGACATTTGTAGTGGTTATACAAAGGAGACATTTGCTGTATACAGGCTTGTGGTGACTTTTGGTATATAGCATTTCCATGGAAACAAGCTGTATAGCGAGACTTACTTCAAACTTACGATCAACCACGTACTGGTATACAAAACATCCAAACTACTCCTTTTCACCTTCACAATTCCACCCCAAATAACACACGGAACTGTATTTTGTAGGATGTCGTTCAAAGACACACAAGACAATTTTTTTCTAATCAAATTTTGACACTACAATGATGAAAATGAGTTTTATGCTGTTGGTAAAACCAGCCACCGTAAAATGTTGAATTTAAATCTTGGTGCTTAGCAAACTTTGAGTATTTTGTTTTCAATTCAGATTTTATTTCTGAGCAGGATGTCGGTCTACATGACAGACACTTATTTTGATATTTGTTTGCATACATATAATGACGATGTTATTTACATCACAGGTTGTTCTGATTTGTGTTTCAGGACAACACCAGTGTGTGGCCGTCATTAACAACTTTTATGCTAAAGAAGACCTTGACTACTACACACAAGTACAAGGTAGGATGATTGTTAGGGATGGTTTGTGTAAAGGGCTATTCCATTAAAACATACGTGGGACCCCAGGAAGGCAAATGAAATTGAACACCCGCCCATAGATGCATATACGAATCATTCTTTCATGGGTATCTGGTGAAGATTGAGAATTCCAAACTGAGGTATGATTGTTTTTATCGGAGGCTCTGCAAAACAATTAACCGAGTGATTGATACATGAATGTTTCTTTTACTTGCATACTATTTACACTGTGCATTAACTTTGCCAACTTCTAACGTTTTGCATGTTTATTTACACAATGACGTCGTGCAACTGTTTATATCGGCACGTGACTTTTATATTCCCCCATGTGTAAGATCAGGCTTTCCAGCACCCATGTAAAACACGAAGAAAATTTGAGTTTAAACAACTGTAGGGTTCACCCATAGATCTTTATTAAATTGCCAGATATGTTTAATGGAATATCCCTAAAACAAAACTCAGTATTATTCTGCTTTTTTTCAATATCTCATCTGCTGATATTTCTTGGATCCATATTAGGGGCTTTTGACATAGCCATGCAAAGCCACAATTTGGAGATTCAAGAATTTTTTAAGGAAGATTTGTCCCAAAATCTATGAGTTTCTATAAAAATAAGGTATAAGTGAGGTTTTATTAAATATTTTCATACATTTAAGTTTTTTAAAGCATTTGATGATAAATAAAATGGGAAAATGTCATGTAGGGCTTTTCCATTAAAACATAAATGGGACCCCATGAGGGCACTTTTGATATTAAACACCCACCCATAGATGCAAAATTGAGTTTAAAGAACCAAAATTGAGTTTAAAGAACCAAAATTGAGTTAAAAGAACCAAATTTTGGAAAATAGGGTTCACTCATAGATGTTTAATAAACTGCCTTCCTGGGGTCCCCGGTATATCTTAATGGAATAAACCTTAAGAGCTTTTAAATTTGTTTTCTATTCACATTTGTTCAGTGCGATTTCCAAATCTCTCAGATTTTCAACTTCTAACGAGCCGAAATTCTGTGAGTTTTGTCTCACATTTATGCATAGTTCATGGTGGATGGTGGGATTTTAAACATAGGGATGGTTATGGGAGAGGGGTATTCATTCGGTTACAAAAAAGACTAAAAATGATTTATTTTTTTATGGAAATTCAGATATTATGTCACTTGACTTGGTTGCTATACTTACTTTAGAGACTAAATTTATGGCTTTTTTTTTTTTTTTTTTTTACAGATTGTTACTTTTTTAAAAAGATAATTAAAAAAAATATGTACATTTTGTAATTGGATCAAGATCGATTTTGAAAAGTTAAGGGATAGTGGCAAGCACCTGTTTGACATTAAGGAGTAGTGGTGCCATTATGCCTTAATGGCCTGGGGAAGACCCTGGTATTTGATAACTCATTATGTGAATTGTGCACATTTCAACACTGTATAAGCATCTATATATTACAGGACAAGAGACGGAGCCCAAGTTGCCCCCCAATGTGTTGCCTGCATTGTTAGAATTGCTCAATATGGCCAATATGCACCCAGTCAAGGTAACAATTGTTGCATTGTTAGGTCTGGCCAAATCCAGATGAGCTTATGCGATGGCACGTTGTTTACCGTTCATCATCCATTACCTTTTATGCCCCCTACCACTGACTGGTGAGGGGGCATATAGCACAAGCCATGTCTGTTCCGACTGTCCAAGTATCTGCCATCCATCCTAAAAAGTGTTTTTTTCTGTCTCCTCCCACAGTTTTCAACCTATTGTTTCCAAACATTACATGATGCATACCTATGATGTCAAAATATGTATATCAATTCTGCTTTAAAGTTGACCGTGTATTGCCAGAGTTACGGTCCTTTTTTCGTCATATATTATGTTAAAATAGTTTGTGTGTCAATCTCCTCCCCCAGTTTTCAACCAATTGTTTTGATACCGATTATGTCAAGATGTGCATTTCAATTCCGCGTTAAAATCGACCTTGTATTACCAAAGTTACGGCCCTTTTTTCGTCAAATTTTACTTTAAAATAGTTTGTGTGTCTATAATCTCCTCCCAGTTTTCAATCGATTGCTTTGAAACTTTACAGGATGGTCACCTATAATGTCGAGATATGCATATCGATTCTCCTTCAAAATTGACTTTGTATTATCTGACCTTTTTTCATCCATTTTAGTGACTTATAAATGCAGATTGTTTTAAGTGGGGGCATCCGTGTCCCATGGACACATTTTTAGTTATTTTTAATACTATAGCATTTTCATTTCGCTGTTAATGTTTACCAAACTTTGTCAGGTTCTATATATCAATAATAAGTTGGGGGGAAAATTGGTTATTAAAAAAACAGAGTTGTGGCCCTTGTTTTAATGAAAAGAGCCATATTCTGCCTTATCAATACTCTATCAACGCCGTTTTGCATTTGATTTTTACCAAACTTTGCCGGGGTCTATATATAAATGAAATCTTGGACAAGTTTGAAAACCACTAATTTTAACCACAGAGTTATAACTTGATAGATTTGTCGCACAATGCCATATTCTGTCATTTAGTTTCATTTCAATCATTCAATGCATTTATCAGTCAAACTTTCAAAAACAATGAAACGGGTTAGCCAGTTTTGAAATCAGTCATTAATTGCCCCAATTTGTGCACTCGTGTAGCCATTAAAATTTATCCTTCGACCATTAAATTTTGTTTTGTCAACTGAACCATTAAACGCGAATTACAATAGTTAAATAAAAAATAACTCGTATATACGGTCGCAAAAGTCGAAATATCAATACCATTTAATCTGTTCCTAATTTATTTTCAATGACTCAATATGTTGTTACACTTTTGACGGTTTAACATCACGTGATTTCATTTGTGACATATTGTGCTCTAATTAATCGTTGCAAATTTGTTAATGTCAACCAATTAAATTGCAGGATTTTTGCCAAGTGCATTATAAAATTGCTGATAATATACTTCTGTTGTAGGTATCCTTACATTTAAAGAAAAACCCACTGATGATACAGGAGAGTATCAAAGTGTGTAAGGTTCTCGACGTCATTTGTGAGAAAGCAATGAAGGCTCGCGACACCGACGACGTCATGGCCATGAAGGCACATTACTTCGCAACGGTGATACGCTGGTCTTCTAAGGAGGATAAAGACATTGATACATGGATTAAACGGTTTGTATGTTTGACAATCTTATTGTTTGGGGCACTTGTTTCAGCCAAATGTTTTTCAGCATTAACATGAGGAATTTTAATAATAAGTATTTAAAAAAAACAACTTCCGCTGATTTCGATGCAAGAAAAATTAATGATGTTTTAAGAATAATTAGATAGACCGACACAACCATAGCCCAAACAAAGATGTTTGTGAAAAGTTCAGTACAGGGAGTTAGCACCCATTTTCTTAAAACATGGATTTTGGCCACAAGAAACAAAACAAATCTACGAAAACTACCGAAATTTGTCAGAGACAATATTCTCTATATGTTCCTTAGGGCTGTTCCAGGAAAAAAGGCCTGGGGGGGCAAGAATGACAGTCAAAAAAACACCCCCCACCCACAGAATTCGAATTATTTTCCACCCCCCACCCACAGAATTTGAATTCGCCAAGAACCCCCCACCCACAGAATTGGAACTTTTTACAAATTGACCTTCAAATCACTCTTATAATCAGTGCTCCAGATAAGCTTTTTCCTAGCGGTAACATTTAATATGGACCTGAGGATTGGGTCTATATTCATAAAGAAAACAATCTTGTAGGCCTGGGTCCATATTCATAAAGAAAACAATCCTGTAGGCCTGGGTCCATATTCATAAAAAAAACAATCCTGTAGGCCTGGGTCCATATTCATAAAGAAAACAATCTTGTAGGCCTGGGTCCATATTCATAAAGAAAACAATCCTGTAGGCCTGGGTCCATATTCATAAAGAAAACAATCTTGTAGGCCTGGGTCCATAGGCCTGGGTCCATATTCATAAAGAAAACAATCCTGTAGGCCTGGGTCCATATTCATAAAGAAAACAATCCTGTAGGCCTGGGTCCATATTCATAAAGAAAACAATCCTGTAGGCCTGGGTCCACATTCATAAAGAAAACAATCCTATAGGCCTGGGTCCATATCCATAAAGAAAACAATCATGTAGGCCTGGGTCCATATTCATAAAGAAAACAATCTTGTAGGCCTGGGTCCATATTCATAAAGAAAACAATCCTGTAGGCCTGGGTCCATATTCATAAAGAAAACAATCCTGTAGGCCTGGGTCCATATTCAGTGCTCACGCTACTATACGCCATGGTCGCCATTTGCGATTATTTTATAATACTGTCGATTATTTTAAAGAAATGTCGACAAGAAATGGCGATTATTGTCTGTTTGACACCCCAAGTAATAAATGACCGCAATAAACATTACATAATACGTTCACGCCCCCTGTGATGTCGCCACGCGCTTATCAATTATCGCTTGTAAAAGTTGTTAATTCCCTTAATTGGCACTTCGTTGTCGGATAATCGGCATTGTTGATACACGCAAACATCATGTGATTAATGAACCGAATAGCCAATCAGATATGCCGTTATTTGTTATCTGTCGGGCGATTGACCAATCAGACAATCCGTTACACATCCAACAGTAGGTACAGTTTCTTGTTTGTTTTTCTGTACACAAACTACAAAGAGATGAAATTAATTTGTGCACGCACTATTATGAACATAGTCGCTACTATCATCTGCATTAATAGCTATCCCATGATGATCCCGATAGGTAGCAAACTCCCATGTGTATTGTGAACTATGAAAACACTTGCAATAAAGTAATAAAAAGATTGAAACAATAAGAAGTTTGAATATTGTGCCTGGCTTCGTGTCGGCAGTTTCAATTTGTCACAACTTTGAGATCGACAATTAATGACATAAAACTACATTATCCTACTATTAGGGTTGTGTTTTCTTTCCCCTTTGATAAGAAAGACCATATTTGGCATTCAAAACACATTAATGCATGAAATCTTTTTGTAATTAATGGTATTTCGATTAAATGTTCGAAATTTTCGGGCCGTAAAAGTGCGGTGTCATAGTACTTCGGATGGTACATAATTTTGGATTTTTTTTTTTTTTTTTTTTTACCTAATCGAATGAGGAAAACTGTCCTTTACAAATACATGTTGCTGGAAAGAAAAACGATATATAGATGACAGATACATAAAGTATACTTCTATTCATTATTTAATCCATCATTCTTTGTTTTATCAATGTGTAAGGAGTTCCTGGAATCCTACTTTTAAATGAATTTTAGTCTAGGCTCCTACTATTTCACCAAAATGGAGAAAGTGGTGACAAATAGAAAAATATAGCCAGAGGATATAGTCTAATAAAACCTGATTGAAAATTTGGCTCTTACGACTGACCAAATTTTCTTACGCATTAAAGTTGGCTATTATTTTCTTAACTAAAAAATGTGTGGCTATTAAGTTAAAATGGCCAGTGTGAGCACTGCATATTCATAAAGATAACAATCCTGTAGGCCTGGGTCCATATCCATAAAGAAAACAATCCTGTAGGCCTGGGTCCATATTCATAAAGAAAACAATCTTGTAGGCCTGGGTCCATATTCATAAAGAAAACAATCCTGTAGGCCTGGGTTCATATTCATAAAGAAAACAATCCTGTAGGCCTGGGTCCATATTCATAAAGAAAACAATCCTGTAGGCCTGGGTCCATATTCATAAAGAAAACAATCCTGTAGGCCTGGGTCCATATCCATAAAGAAAACAATCTTGTAGGCCTGGGTCCATATCCATAAAGAAAACAATCCTGTAGGCCTGGGTCCATATTCCTAAAGAAAACCATCTTGTAGGCCTGGGTCCATATCCATAAAGAAAACAATCCTGTAGGCCTGGGTCCATATTCATAAAGAAAACAATCCTGTAGGCCTGGGTCCATATTCATAAAGAAAACAAGCCTCTAGGCCTGGGTCCATATTCATAAAGAAAACAATCCTGTAGGCCTGGGTCCATATTCATAAAGAAAACAATCTTGTAGGCCTGGGTCCATAGGCCTGGGTCCATATTCATAAAGAAAACAATCCTGTAGGCCTGGGTCCACATTCATAAAGAAAACAATCCTGTAGGCATGGGTCGATATCCATACAGAAAACAATCCTGTAGGCCTGGGTCCATATTCATAAAGAAAACAATCTTGTAGGCCTGGGTCCATATCCATAAAGAAAACAATCCTGTAGGCCTGGGTCCATATTCATAAAGAAAACAATCCTGTAGGCCTGGGTCCATATTCATAAAGATAACAATCCTGTAGGCCTGGGTCCATATTCATAAAGAAAACAATCCTGTAGGCCTGGGTCCATATTCATAAAGAAAACAATCCTGTAGGCCTGGGTCCATATCCATAAAGAAAACAATCTTGTAGGCCTGGGTCCATATCCATAAAGAAAACAATCCTGTAGGCCTGGGTCCATATCCATAAAGAAAACAATCTTGTAGGCCTGGGTCCATATCCATAAAGAAAACAATCCTGTAGGCCTGGGTCCATATTCATAAAGAAAACAATCCTGTAGGCCTGGGTCCATATTCATAAAGAAAACAATCCTGTAGGCCTGGGTCCATATTCATAAAGAAAACAATCCTGTAGGCCTGGGTCCATATTCATAAAGAAAACAATCCTGTAGGCCTGGGTCCACATTCATAAAGAAAACAATTCTGTAGGCCTGGGTCCATATCCATAAAGAAAACAATCCTGTAGGCCTGGGTCCATATTCATAAAGAAAACAATCTTGTAGGCCTGGGTCCATATTCATAAAGAAAACAATCCTGTAGGCCTGGGTCCATATTCATAAAGAAAACAATCCTGTAGGCCTGGGTCCATATTCATAAAGATAACAATCCTGTAGGCCTGGGTCCATATCCATAAAGAAAACAATCCTGTAGGCCGGGGTCCATATTCACAAAGAAAACAATCTTGTAGGCCTGGGTCCATATTTATAAAGAAACAATCCTGTAGGCCTGGGTTCATATTCATAAAGAAAACAATCCTGTAGGCCTGGGTCCATAAAACAATCCTGTAGGCCTGGGTCCGTATTCATAAAGAAAACAATCCTGTAGGCCTGGGTCCATATCCATAAAGAAAACAATCTTGTAGGCCTGGGTCCATATCCATAAAGAAAACAATCCTGTAGGCCTGGGTCCATATTCATAAAGAAAACAATCTTGTAGGCCTGGGTCCATATCCATAAAGAAAACAATCCTGTAGGCCTGTGTCCATATTCATAAAGAAAACAATCCTGTAGGCCTGGGTCAATATTCATAAAGAAAACAATCCTGTAGGCCTGGGTCCATATTCATAAAGAAAACAATCCTGTAGGCCTGGGTCCATATTCATAAAGAAAACAATCCTGTAGGCCTGGGTCCATATTCATAAAGATAACAATCATGTAGGCCTGGGTCCATATTCATAAAGAAAACAATCCTGTAGGCCTGGGTCCATATTCATAAAGAAAACAATCCTGTATGCCTGGGTCCATATTCATAAAGAAAACAATCCTGTAGGCCTGGGTCCATATCCATAAAGAAAACAATCTTGTAGGCCTGGGTCCATATCCATAAAGAAAACAATCCTGTAGGCCTGGATCCATATCCATAAAGAAAACAATCTTGTAGGCCTGGGTCCATATCCATAAAGAAAACAATCCTGTAGGCCTGGGTCCATATTCATAAAGAACAAAATCCTGTAGGTCTGGGTCCATATTCATAAAGAAAACAATCCTGTAGGCCTGGGTCCATATTCATAAAGAAAACAATCCTGTAGGCCTGGGTCCATATTCATAAAGAAAACAATCCTGTAGGCCTGGGTCCACATTCATAAAGAAAACAATCCTGTAGGCCTGGGTCCATATCCATAAAGAAAACAATCCTATAGGCCTGGGTCCATATTCATAAAGAAAACAATCTTGTAGGCCTGGGTCCATATTCATAAAGAAAACAATCCTGTAGGCCTGGGTCCATATTCATAAAGAAAACAATCCTGTAGGCCTGGGTCCATATCCATAAAGAAAACAATCCTGTAGGCCGGGGTCCATATTCATAAAGAAAACAATCCTGTAGGCCTGGGTCCGTATTCATAAAGAAAACAATCCTGTAGGCCTGGGTCCATATTCATAAAGAAAACAATCCTGTAGGCCTGGGTCCATATTCATAAAGAAAACAATCCTGTAGGCCTGGGTCCATATTCATAAAGAAAACAATCCTGTAGGCCTGGGTCCATATTCATAAAGAAAACAATCCTGTTTTATTTAATAACAATTGATAAACATTTCTCTGTTATTTGGTTATGCTCAATAATGTGCTTTAATACTTACAGACAGTGTCCTTTTAAAGTTTGTTGTTATATTTTCGTACTTACAAAACATAAAAATATTGAGAAAGTAAGAGTTTCAAAAAAAGAAAAAAAAAAAAATTATACCCCACCCACACCACCAAATATTGGCCGCGATTTTTTCAAAGACGGCTGCACGGTTGGCTGCCTAATAACTTCCCCTCTGGAAAATAACCGATAGTATGAATCAAATTGAGTACAATGTAAAATAGTACGAATCTAATTGAGTACGAAGTACGAAATTTCGTAGGAGTTGTCATTCTTGAATTCATTCTATTTTTAGAAGCAACATCTGCTAACATACAAAAATCAATTTAGCAATTTTACGGGAGTTTTTCACACAATTCCGTGGGGCCGGGAGGAAGGTTAGAATTCCGTGAGATTTCATCTCGCGCCGTGAGGTATCACATGTATGTACACCCTCCAACAACTCAATACAATTTACATTTCACCCCCACCCACAGAATTCGAATTCTTCTGACACCCCCAACCCACATAATAGAATTCTTCTGACACCCCCCACCCACAGATTTTTAATTCGTTTTCGTTCCGACCCCCCCCCCCCCCCCCCCCCCCCCCCCCCCACCCAGGGCTTTTTTCCTGGAACAGCCCTTACCAAAAAAATCACAAAAAAACATAACACAGATTGTGTAGATGGCAGCTTTTAATTATTATTGCTTGGCAAATTTGATATGTAATTGCTTCGACAATTGAAACTGAAACTGTTTAATGGGATATTTAGTACTCACTTAAGTGTGCTTACAAGCATCAAACATTGTTTTATTAAAACGCTGTTTAAGCTTTTAAACGCCCTCAAAAACTGGCCTATGGAAATACCAGCAAAAAAGTCGGACGTTTCTTTTTTTGTTCAGTTTACATAAAGTATATATTAGAACTGGATTTTTTAGTGTTAAATAAAAAAACATTAGTTTTGAGAATCCGATAGGAATAAATATTTAACAGCCAAACTGCTTTTTTCCTTATTGCTGGGATTGCAAAAAATTAAGAAATCTCAATAACTTAAGGTAATAAGGCCTTAATTGCTCTAAAACTTTCAGTTCATGAATGTGAGATTCTATTTATTACATAACTACTAAAAAGCCTTCATATGGAACATGTATTATTGTAGCTGCCTCTCTTATATAGCGTTGTCATAAGATGATGTCATATGTTTGTATGGTGATGTCGTATGTTGACTCAGTCTTTTCTGAAGACACCAAACAACGCAACTAACTCGTTGATATCCATAATCCGTTATTTTAAACAGTTACGGAAATTGTCGAAGCAATTCCGATGTACAAAGAGCTGAACAGAAAATACTGAACGATGATTCGGCCTTCATTTACATATTAATTTGACTAATGTAATATGATAAATACATCACAGCTTTATTGCGCTCGCACACCGCAAGTTATGTGATAAAATAAGTGGTTTCTGTGTTGTGATATAAAAATTAAGAAGCAAAATTGTCTACATGGAGAAAAAAAATTCGCCGGAAGATATGCAAGGTTATTTTGACAGAATTTTTATTTAGACAGAAATAATTTTTATGCCAGGTTGACCTAAGTTTTAATATTCATCGTGCAAAATATTTATAAGAAAATAGATGCACTACAATAAGCATTCCGATAGCTTTGCAAATTTGGTTGAACTGCTTCGATTTTATCTTAACCCTTAACCCGCTAAATATATGTTCTTTCTTTGAATTAAGACCATTCCATTTATGTGATAAAGGCGTGTTTTGAGGAAAATGACTGATCAGCAGCCAGACATTGTAAACCTTGCGAGTGACTCCCAGGCTGATCTGGGTTACAATGGACGCAAAGGCTATTATAGTCGTGATTAGTGGGTTAAGGGTTAATAGATATAAATATAAACGATATCTTATTCTACCCTTAAAGATTTATTAGCTCAAACCTGATGAGGTATGTCACCATTTAATCATGCGAGTGCGTCCCCTGGTTAACGTTTTGTACAAAAGGTTGTATCTTTCAAACTGTTTTACATAATGTATTGAAACTTTGGCATAATTAAAATTGACAAATGAGCGTCTGCACCGACAGGTGGTGCCTCTTGTAATGTATTAAAAGGATCTTATTATATAAGTATATACTGTTTATGTGGAATAATTTTATTTCTTGCAGCCTTCTGGCAGGAAGAGATGAGGACGGTTACCCAGAGTTACAGGACAAACTGATCAGGCAGGCGTTGCAGGAGTTCCCCTATGTAGAATCTATATTACTGCGCAATATGGTCACGCAACTGTCCAAAACCAAAATTGTAAGTCGATTTTAATATGAACATCAAGCAAGGTTTTACTAGGTCTTTGCAGGAGTTCCCCGATGTAGAATCTATATTACTGCAGAATTCTCTTATGTAGAATCTATATTACTGCGCAATATGGTCACGCAACTGTCCAAAACCAAAATTGTAAGTCGATTTTAATATGAACATCAAACAAGGTTTTATGCAATCATTGCAGAAGTACAGCAGTGAACTGCATGATATGGTCTCAGAGCCCGCCAAAACTGGTTGAAGCAGACCACCAATTTTTCCTAAGTAGAACCAGTATCGTATACTTCCCATCATCCAGAAGAATCGACATTTCTTGCTAAAAAGTTGCATGTACGACAACTTTGTCTGGACTATATCTCCTGAACCCCTGGCTAGATTTCAATGAAACTTTGCAGGAATGATCAGTACCATGCCTAGTTGCACATATCATCACCATGTTACGGTTGAATGATTTTTGGCGGAGTTATGGCCCCATATACAGAAACTTTGTTCAGACTAGTTCTCCTAAACCCCAGGATGGATTTCAATGAATCTTGGCAGGGATGATTTTTGGTGGATAAAAACAGCCTTATGTTCATGTTTTATCTTACAGGGAGATAATTCATGTTGTTTTTTCTTACAGGGTGATAATTCATGTTGTTTTGTCTTACAGGGAGATAATTCATGTTGTTTTATCTTACAGGGAGATAATTCATGTTGTTTTATCTTACAGGGAGATAATTCATGTTGTTTTATCTTACAGGGAGATAATTCATGTTGTTTTGTCTTACAGGGAGATACTCCTACTTCTTTCAACATTTTAATGCAAGGTGTAAATGGACAGAAATTTACATTTGATGAGGTGGAGGACTGTACAACATGTGGGGAACAAAAAGCAAAAAAATGCACCAAGTGTAAAATGGTAATCTTGTACTCGTATTATTTGCAACACCTTTTCGCGGAGATAGCTCATGAGAAAAAAATTGTCATGAAGTAATTTATTTTCAAGATGGTACACAGGGTTGTCCTTTGTTCTTAAGTAATAGGGTAACGGGGTAAGTTTTAATTTTTTTTATAGTTTTAGAAAAGGGCATATAGTAATCGCACCGTCCATCTGTCTGTCCGGATTCTGTCCGTCATTCCGCAGTTCGTGTCCGGACTGTACCTTCAAAACCCCTGAATGGATTTTTGATTAACTTGGCACAAGTGATCACCATAACAAGACAAAGTGCCGCGCGCAGAACCCAGGTCCGTACCTCAAAGGTCAAGGTCACACTTGAAGTTCATAGGTCAAAAACAGGTACGCAATTTCGTGTCTGGACTGTAACGTCACAACCCCTGCAGTGATTTTTAAATTACTTGGCACAAGTGATCACCATAACAAGTCGATGTGTCGTGCGCAAAACCCAGGTCATCAAGGTCACACTTGGAGGTCAAAAGTCAAATTTTGACACAAAATCCAGGTCTGTGGCCCCAAGGTCAAGGTCACACTTAGAAGTCAAAGGTCAAATCGAGTCTGGTCAATAACTTCTGCATGCCTGGACAGATTTTCAAATAACTTGGCACAAGCTCACCACAACCAAACGACGTGTCATGCACAAAATCCAGGTCCATGGCTTCAAGGTCAAGGTCATACATAGAGGTCAAAGGACACTTCTTGGGCATTTATCACTTACAGTGATATTTCTTGTTTCGTTTATTGTTGTATTGGTGACTGCTAAAGATAGCCTGTCTGCGAACCATAGTAGGAGGTTAAACCACCCGCCTACAGGCTATTAAGGGAAGTCATGCTGCAGTGTAATCCCATTTTAGAAAAGCTCCAGGACAGGACAAAATGTTTTGATATAGTTAAATTTATTATCACCAATATTTGTTTCGCCTTTTACCACATTTTGTCTTGTATGTGTTGTTTACGTATGAAATTTAGGATGTTTTCATTTGCCTTGCAGGTTTGTTATTGCAACAGGGAGTGCCAAACCTTACACTGGCCAACTCATAAAAAGTTCTGTAAACAGTTAGCAGGTATGATTTAAAGTTATATTGGAACAATTTCAACAAATCTTCTGCGAAAATTAGAAGAATTAGATTAAATTTTGTACGAATAGGGTTTGACATCGATATTGACAATCTTTCAGTCATCACAACATTGTCTTCTCAGCTTTATAGTGCTGCGACACCAAAATAAACAGACTGTAGACACGATACTATACCCCACCCAGTCACATTATACGGACACCAGGCCGACCAGTACGCTTAATATGCCGAGCATCAAGCAAGGAAGCTATTAGTACCATTTTTACGAAGTCTTTAGTGTGACTCGGCAAGGGATCGAACCCAGGACTTCCAGCATGTATTTAAAGGCGGATGCTCTATCACTACGCCACTGCCCCAATACAAGAGTTTGAGGTCTGATATTTTGTCACTCAGGGGTTTCTTGTTATTTTTTAAATAACAATAATTTTTCAAGATAAAAAATATTTCCCTTCGACACAGAGTAAGAGTTCATTCCTCTTACTTATTAAAGGTAAAATAACTTGTTAGTCCCCTACCATTGTTTCACCTGAGGGGACTACTCGTCGGGGGCCACTTTCCGTCACTTATGTAAACATAAACTAATTTTTCAGACAAATCTATGTATCCTGACAATTTTTACTCTATCTTCTATTAGATTACCTCTTCCTGGAAATTTGTTACCAAAGAATTTTGTTTTATATAAATTATCGAAGTGGTACGTGACCTGTTTATAAATAGACTAAAACTGAGAAATCATTTTGTGTACAAGCCCAGTTTCCGTCATGTATTTTATAAAGTGATAGATTCATCTAGGTCAAGATACAGTAAACTTTTATGAATTAGAAACTTGTTTACAAGTCTATTCAACAATTTCATTGTAAAAATGGTATGTTTGCATTGTTACATCAGTCACCTCGATCGTTATAACAATGCGCCTGGAATCGTCAATGTAAAACAATTTTACACTGTAAAGATGGGTAACTCTATATAAATCAAACAGATACAGGTTGTACGAGTTGCTTCTCTTTGGTGAAACTATATAATCACGGTCTATTTAACTGCATCCACTGAAGAGTGATAAAATTATGACGTCATTACAGTGTTGTTTTTTTAATAGTTTATTATGCAGCAGTATGCGCGCGCATCCCCAACGCCACATAAGGAAGTAAATACATTTTTCAGAGAAATCCCTTTCGTTTTTGTATCGCTTATTTACTTATTTAATTTTTGGTTGTTTTTCCTGTTTCCAATCTTCAGTTATAAAACTTTGACATTAAGTGACATTGTGTAAGTAATTTGCAGTGTAAAAACGTTTTGTAAATGAGAATGACGGAAACCTGGCTTGGACGGAAACTGGCCTCTGACAAGTATATGTTTACCTCTCGTCTGTCCGTCCGGAAAACTGGATCCTGCGATAACTTAAAAAGCATAGAAGATATTTTCATGAAACTTTTTGCATATGGTAGAGGGGCATAAGGAGATTATGCACATTTAATTTTGTTGATATGGCCTATATTGTGGTTACTATGGCAACAAAATAGTAAAATAAAATCTGTCCAGAAAACTGAATCCTGCAATAACTTAAAAAGCATAGAAGATATTTTCATGAAACATTTTGCATATGGTAGAGGGGCATAAGGAGATTATGCACATTTAATTTTGTTGATATGGCCTGTATTGTGGTTGCTATGGCAACAAAATAGTAAAATAAAATCTGTCCAGAAAACTGAATCCTGCAATAACTTGAAAAGTATAAGATATTTTCATGAAACCTTTTACATATGGTAGAGGGGCATAAGGAGATTATGCACATTATTTAATTGCGTTGATATGGCCAAAATTGTGGTTGCAATTGCAACAAAATAGTAAAAAAAATGCACACAAAATAGGATCATGCTATATTCTTGTTTTGTTAAGGTTGCGAAATGTAGCATGCCTTTGTTATTTGTCTAAATCATAGCCTTTTGTTTGGTCTGGTCCAACAAAAAACATTTACTGTCAAACATCTGACCGGTGGGCTTAGGGGACATCAAGTATTGCCATGAAATACTGGAGTATCTTGTTTAGGTTACTTTCGTGAAAAATTGGTGTAATAAAACCAGTTGCTGCAGTGATAAAGCCCAGGCAAAAAATCCTTTCAACAGAAAACTTAACCATCTAATTGAATAATGATGGCACCATTAGGTAGGATTGCCCTTAAGTCAGTTAATTACCAATTTTGTTATGTAACATGTACATCGTTAAAAGCTTGCATAAATAATTTGGCAAATCAGTTAACAACAAAGATAAAAGAACCAAGGAAAAATATCATGGTACAGGAAAATTCTGGTTTTGATATTAAACTGATTTAAAAATAGATGCAAATGAATTCATATTTGAAAATAACCTGTCAGATGCAGTTAATTTGAAGAAAGAAAAACACCCCAAACTGTAATAACCTTCAAAAATAACTTAAACAAGTTACACCCCTGACTTCCTTTGGTCCTATACCAAGTTTGTTCAAATGGTTGCAGTTTGCATCATTTTGGACAAAACGGAAAATAAGTGTCTGCATCATGGTAAACAAAACAAACAGATCTTCTCTGATACTGCTCTACAGATGATACTAGGTTGTTTTTCATCCAATTGACAGAATACCAATCTCATTAAAATCATATCCAATAGCTTTGATACTCTGCGCTATTGGATCTGACAACTCACGTCAGATTGACCTTTCATCTAATCAATATTCATGAGAAGATCAACTAAATTCAACCAATGAAATTGTGCATTTCATATGCACTTCATATGACATTCGAGTGAACTGAACAAATGAAAATGTACATAAAACAGATCTATATCCGAATAAAGATAAAGTCTTCGTGTGTTATTGCTGTGTTATTGCTGTGATATTGCTGTGTTATTGCACGATAACTTCAAAGTAATGCACTAAATGGCATGTTGTACATCAAGATACGAAGAAAATCATCGCTGTCGTGTATTTTGAAAATATATATTCCACCGAAATTGTTACGACATTAGATATTCTAAATAGTAAGCCACAGTACATCTGGCCCGCTTAGCTCAGTTGATAGCGTACTCGACCGCTGACCCATGAGTGTCATTTTAGTAGTGTGGGATCAATCCCACGAATTGGTAAAAATGTTTGAACTGCTATTAAATTCCGTCAATCAGTAAATATACCATAATGGTTGGTGTATTAGGTTTGTAAACGCAATTATTTTGTGTTTTATAAGCTAAACATTGCGGACATTGTCTCTTTCAATACTCCGCATAGACTGCTCCACAGCATTTTAATGAAACGCGACATGCGCAGTGAAGCTGTCAATACCGAAAAAATTTGTAGGCTGAAATCTACAATGGAGCGTGGACAGATCCTTAGTAGCGAACAGTATGGTAACGTGCTAAAAGGCCTGATTTTAATGAGATTGACAGAATACATACCTAACTGCATTTATTGCTAAACGAGCCATGTTTGTGAGTAGAGTGTACTCAGGTCATGTTGGGTCTCTTGTTTTATACTGTAATGTATCTTTGATTGTTTTTGTATTTTCTAGAGGATTACAAAAGAATTGAGGAACAGAAAGAAAAAAATAAGATGCTAGATGAGGAAAGAGAGAGAAAGGAAAAGGAAAAAAAAAGTACGGAAACAGGATCTCCTGAAGGTAAAACTAGTTTTTTCATGTAATTCATTGTTATTTTTAATTATGCCCACAAAGGTAGGCATATAGTAATTGTACCATTCTTCCTGTGTTCGTTCGTCCGTCTGTACGAAATGAACATGTTTAAACCATATCTTTAAATAACTGAAAGGAATGGCATGAAACTTCACGAAAATGTTTATCACATTGAGAAGGTGTGTGCCGTGCAAGAATCAGGTCCATACTTCAAAGGTCAAGGTCACACTTGGAGGTCAAAGGTCAGAAAACTTTTAGGGAGCATTTGTCATTGTAACATTTCTTGTTGAATATTCATTTTCAAAAAAACACATTTAATTTAAAATTCCAATTTTAAAACATCAATCAAATGATCGAGTGATCACCAGTAGAAAAATGCAATAAAAGCAGGGAGTTACTTATCATGTAAGGAAAAGCCAATCTGCTGAACGATGTCACGTTCTATTTTCAGATTCGTTTTACTGTCTATGTCAGTTATAATTAAATATCTCCAACAAACACTAATAAATATTTCCAGTACATCATTTGGATGAATTTTAACTAAGGCGGGGAAACCTTACTACACCATTGAGGCACAAACTCAATGGTGTAATTACACCTTATACAGAGTATATTTCATTAGATAAGTTAATACTGTGAAAATGTTCAAGCTTTTTGACACTTGGCTACCTGAAGTCCCAGTGACATTTCTAAAAAACTGATTTCTCATCGGTTGTTCATTTAATTTCTTCTTCTTTACACAGATTCCCCCACAAAACCCTCGGAACCGGTCTATGATGCAGCAAATATTACAGGAGTACAGAATATTTCTGAACAACTAGATTAACTGTGGATACAGTAACAGCTGCAAGGGATAGTTCTTCATAACTGGATTTACATGTCAGCATTCACAGCTGCAAGGGATAGTTGTTCATAACTGGATTTACATGTCAGCATTCACAGCTGCAAGGGATAGTTCTTCATAACTGGATTTACATGTCAGCATTCACATCTGCAAGGGATAGATCTTCATAACTGGATTTACATGTCAGCATTCACAGCTGCAAGGGATAGTTCTTCATAACTGGATTTACATGTCAGCATTCACAGCTGCAAGGGATAGTTCTTCATAACTGGATTTACATGTCAGCATTCACAGCTGCAAGGGATAGTTCTTCATAACTGGATTTATGGGACGGTTCTTTATAACTAGACTTCAGCAAAAGTCATAGGACATTTACAGTAACAGGGATAGTTCTTTATAAACTAGATTAACATCAGTAATAGTACTTGTCACATAGTGGACAATAGTACCTACAACAAATTCTGGTTCTTCAGAATCAGGATTTATTAAGGGGATAAACATCCTTGTACATAATTATTTTAACTTTTGCTATGCCCAAGTGCAATAAAGGGTCGCGATCTGTGCCATGATAGCAAACATTAATAGTGAAAATGGAATATTTTATCATCCTTCTTGTACAGCTTCACATCAGTTCTGCAACATGCATGTGTTGATGCAGATGACAACATTTTGACATTGCCGTTCTGCTGTAGCCCCGTGTGGTCCTGGGGGCCCCTTTTGGATACGGGGCAAAGAATAGGGCCACTGCAGATCCCGTTGGAGGGGAAGGCAGAGGGGTAAAACCCCTCAAAATCATGTTCATGCTCCAGCGTAAATGGAGTGTCTACAATAGAATTTGAAGCAACTCTACAGTTTAGGGTGAGAAGGTTCTAGGCTTGTTCTCCATATTGTATATCGATGTACATGGAGGATGATCCTGGCATGTTCTTTCCTATTAGGCGCCATATAACTTTTCATGTGTTGGTGCGCCTTAAAACCCCAATTCATTTTAATTCTGCTGCAATGCGCAGATGACTGGATTGGAAACAATTGGGTGTTGTTGTCTTTATGCCCCCACTACTGAATGGTGAAGGATCATATAGTGTTGGCCATGTCCGTCCGAGTGACCGTCCCAAAAAGGTTGTGTATCTATCTCCTCCCACAGTTTTCAACCGATTGTTTCAAAAATTTACATGATGCTTACCTATGATGGCAAGATGTGCTTATCGATTCCGCGTTGACATGTATTACCTGAGTTATGGCCCGTTTCATAAATTTTTATGCTTTCCACTGATTGTTTTCAGTGGGGGTTTCCGTGTCCCATGGACACATTTCCGGTTTACAGTATGCCACTGTAACGGTGGTGGACAGAACAACAAAACATGTTGAAATTAGCTAGTGGTTGGAACATCTGTGTTCTTGAAGCTTCTTGTCTACATAAATAGATGTGCCATCCCTCTTAAACGTCACATGACAGTCTTGAAATAGTTGCCAAGCATTACAGTTAACACCTTGGTTTATTATAGCACCTAGGTTTATTATAGCACCTAGGTTTATTAATCCAGTTTCCTTTAAATCTGCTTGCATATAATTAAAGAAACTAACCTGCCAAATAAAGCCAAAATTACACTACAAAACTGTTTATCAAAACTGTCCAGGTGTTCAGTCTTATAATAATGTATATTTGCCAATTAAAGTAAAGGTTCACGGTTTCTTAAAATACCCGTGATCGAATCAGGTAAAATGAATTATGAGTTGGTAACTCTTAATTCGACGCTCCAGTTTTGGGGTTTGGCCTAGCTGTTTAAAACTGTTTATATTGTGTCTATAAAGTTTTGATTCCCAATTATATGTTAGTCGTCCGTAGGTTTAAAAACGGTGTACATATGTAAAAGTTGGTTCTTGTTAGCGGGATAGCTTCTTTAAATAAAAGGTAATTTCTTTCTTTTTTATACCATAGGTTTCAAACATTATTAGCTATCCAGCTGGCTTGCGGAACGTCGGTGGTTCTACCCAGGTGCCCGCCCGTGCACGAAAATTGCCCGGAGGGGCACCTGGGGTCTTCCTCCACCAATGGAAGCTGGAAAGTCGCCATATGACCTTAGCTGTTGGTGCGACTATAAAATCCAATTCAATTCAATTCAATTCAAACATTATTATTAATATTATGCAAAAATAATTTGCTTTTACTTATTCAAATAATTATTTGTAAGTAATGCTGAAAATAAACTTGCCTTTTGTCCCCTTAATGAGTAGTACATGCTACTGTTGTTTTAAAGGGACACATGGCAATCTTGAAATAGATGATCAACACCTTGATGTCGCTTGTTTTAAAAAAAAATCAAGATTGCTGTGTAAACCTTTAAACAAGAATCTGTTAAAGGTGAGATAATTCTGGGAGTTTTGGATGAAGGCATGTTAGGTTTCATCTGAACTATGGCGGACTATAAATATTGTCACACATTGTTGTGTCTAAATGTTAATGAAATAAAACACAATGTTGATGTAGTGATTTGTTATTGTTGCTGTTTGAATGTATTCATAATGTTGATAAAGCATCATCAAAATAAACTGACCGATCAGTGAGCAGAAATTTGACACCTCTAATTTCTGGTAGGTGATAAACTCGGTCTTTGTCCTAAATGTTCAACCAAAATTAAGGTGTGCACAGTGTGATTATTTTGAAACCCTGCATATTTCATGCACATTTATGCAGATTCAGTATATTTATCTCTCAAAATCGAATATTGAAAATTATCATCTTTTTACTCTGCCAAAGCTTTTTATTTTGCTATAGAAGCTAAGGATAAAAACCGAGTAACAGAAATTGTATCACCTAGTGAAAATAAGGTAAAATCTCAACATCTTGGCAATGGAAAATTATGAATTAAAGATTGCTGTGAGTATCTTTAAACAATAAAGTGTTAATGATAATTCAGAGAGTTTTGTAAGAAGGTGTGTTAGATTACGTACAAACCATGACCTACTATAGCCAAACATTGTTGTCTAAATGTCTGTTAGTGAAATAAAATAATTGTGATGTAGTGATTTGTTATTGTTTCTGTTTGGATGAAATACTACAACAAGCAGCATTATCTGTTGTTATTGTAACCATAAACATGTTAAGTTGAATATGTTGTTGTTGATGTTAACATATACAAGGTTAAAAGAACTAACCCGCCAAATAACGACAAAATGACACTACAAAACCGTTTATCAGAACTCTGTCCAGGTGTTCAGGTCAGATAATAATGTAAATGTGCCAATTAAAAGTATAGGTTTATTGATGTGTTCTTAAAATACCCATGATTAAATATGCGTAAAATGAATTATGAGTTGGTAACTCTTAATTCAATGCTTAAGTTTTGGAGTTTGATCTGGCGGTTAAAGCCGTTTATATTGTGTCTATAGGGTTTGGATTCTCAAAATATGTCAAGTTATATATATACCTAACGTTCTGTAGGTTTAGAAACGGCATATATAAGTTGTAATATTTGGCGGGATAGCTACTTTAAGATTTGACAGATTTCTGTTGAACCTGCATTTAAATATTTTTTATTATTTTCATAACATTTTAAATTGTATTGTCTGATATGTAATAATAAACTTAAAATGTGCATGCATATATATTAAATTGTTATTCATATTGTAAAAGTTTGAAATACATGATGCTAAATCCATAGAAACACATTGGAAATGTGGTAGAATACATACACAGCATTTCCTATTTCCTTTATAGCAATAAAATATTTTCATCAGGTTTATTATTATATTGTGCCAGATGATATGACTTGAAAAATCATTGATACCATACCAAGGGCACACGGTTCACAGATTCTTTTACAGAATCCCAAATACCAGTTTGGATCTCGCTTAAGATTTATATTATAAAACAGCCGGAAATGTTATATTTCTTATCTGATATGTTATTTTATGAATCAAGACATCATTTTTCGAGAGACTGAAGAAATTACAATGCCTATCAGCATCAGAATCACTCGCCATCAGAATCACTTAGCATCAGAATCACTCAAATCAGAACCACTCAACATCAGAATCACTTAGCTTCAGAATCAATGAACATCAGAATCACTCAACATCAGAATCACTTAGCATCAGAATCACTCAACGTTATAATCTCCCAACAATCACCCAATAGGTTATACTAGCGTAAATGAGTCTCCATGCCCTTTCCATATTCAAGTCAGGATGAAGACACTGTTAAAATCTCAAAACTGGTTAGAATTCTGGGAATCTGGCTTTATCATGCAAATAAACATGTCTGCCATTTAACATCAACAAGGAAATGGGGGGTTGAATATCTTCTATGAAAGTTTTCTTCAGCTGTATACTAACACCGGGTCAAAGGTCAACATTGTTTTTACCCCTTGCAATTACATACCCTGTCTACTTTCACTTCTGAAATGTTTAATCAAAAACTGTCAAAAACATGATGAGCTGCATTTTCAAATATCAATAATATGTCCAAAATACAGTTACAACCAAAAAATAACAGGAAACTGCACTAAAAAAGTTTTTAAAGAGAAAAAAGATTAGCACTGTAATACAGAACTGCTTTCGAATGCACAAGGCAAGCACATCCGTCTGATTTAGTGCAGCTAAACTCCACATCAGATTCATTCAACATCAGAATCACTTAGCATCAGATTCACTCAACATCAGAATCACTTAGCATCAGATTCACTGAGCATCACGTAACCGCTTAACATCATTGTGTCTGACAGGTGTTGCTGCGCGATTGACCTGTGTGATTCTGCGCAAGGCATGCCGGTAATCAATGGCAGTGTAAACAATAATACCGTCTGCTGCGAGTTATATTTTGGGGAGGACTGGCCACTATCTTCTAATTTTGACAGTTCCTATATACGTACCCATGTCAGATCCATAATTAGACCAATATCTGTCACAAGTTGACCGATATAATTTATTAAATAGTTTGTCGCTACCTCGTGAGTAGCTCGTGGCTAATTAGCATAATGCCTATTTATAAATCGAAAATGAAAGTACTTCAAAAGTCATGAAAGAGAAAGCGTTATGTTTAGACAGTAAAATGATAGTAAATAAAAACATTAGGTTTTACTTATTAAACTATGAACTCCTGTGTTTGTACAAACAAATAATTTGTTAAAAAATGATTTATAAAAAAATTATTGAAATATAAAGTAATCCGTTGGCGGTTATGCCGTTGGCGTATGTAGACAAAAGCCATATTTTGCTCGGTAATGCGTCTAAGCATAGAGGCTTATCGTCAATTATGACGTAGCCGGTGTATGTATAGAATGCACTTAACATCAAAATTTCTCTCAACATTAGAATCACAGAACATCAGAATCACTCAACATCAAAATCACACGACATCAGAATCACACAACATCAGAATCACTGAACATCAAAATCACTGAACATCAAAATCACACAACATCAAAATCGCTCAACATTGGAATCATTCAACATCAGAGTTTCTATGCAACTTACCATTTTTTCTCGCATTAAAGTGATGTTTTAGTAATAGTATAATTTACATGGCATTGAGAGAAGTATTAAACAAGCTTTAATAACCAAACAACATTAATAATTTGTAAAAATCATTTGCTTTGAACTAATTATTAATAATGATTCTCAAATATTCAAATTAGTAGATCCCCGTGTGGTTGCCGGGGTAGAATACAACCACTGCAAATCCTACTAGAGGCAGAGGGGAAGGATCCCCGCACCCCACTTCATGTTCATGTTCATTTTGTAAGTTTTTATCAGTTTTGCTTCATGACACCGCATATGCAAATGTGGAAACGTGTCTACATCGTAAATGGAGTGTCTGCTGTAATAGAATTTGCAGCAACTCTGCAGTTCTGTAGGTTAGAAGGTTCTAGGCCTATTCTCCATATTTTATCTAGATGTAAATGGAGGATGAGCCTGGTATGTTCATCCCAGTTTGGCACCATATAACCTTTCTTGTGTTGGTGCGCCATAAAACCCCAATTCAATTCAATTCAAATTAGTAGAAAAACTAACGTGACCCAGTGAGTTTAAAAAAAATTTGACACGGTTTTAGTTCCATTGTATTGCAACTAGTTAATTTTGGCAAACACATTTTGTACTCTTACATGAATAGGTCTGACTGTTTGTTCATTTCATGTTTATGTTGATATGCACATAGTATTCGTATAGCTGTCATGTTTTTGTCCGTTTTTTTTTTTGTATAACAGATTTAACAATATGAAAATAAATATGCCAAATTATGTTTCTACCCCCCAATATTGGTTTCGGCCCTGAAATTCTACTTTCACATATCTCTTGGTATTGCCTATTATATCGCATCACACGTATCTTGGCTTATCGTTTATATATGGAAAATATTATCTCAGTGCCTTTTACTATCAAGTTTATTGGGTGAGGCTTAGAAAACAAAAAATACAAAGGGTGTGCCGAACCATTCTGCATTTTGTTGCCAAGCCTAATAACATTGATAATAAAAGGTGCCGACATAATATTATTTTTAATCCAGACAAAATGGTAATGCTTTGTTTAAACGTTTTTGTACTATAATCTAGACTGCCTTAGCCAATCCGGAAAACCATCAGCGATATTTTCACACTTTTGGGCATGGTACCCATTCCTGTTCAATAGGGAAAATTCATATTGTTTAGTCTTAAATATCAAACAAATGCATTATTGTAGGCTTAAATACTTTGCAAACACATTACCATGTATACATGCTCAGTGCAAACACATTACCATGTATACATGCTCAGTGCAAACACATTACCATGTATACAAGCTCAGTGCAAACACATTACCATGTATACATGCTCAGTGCAAACACATTACCATGTATACATGCTCAGTGCAAACACATTACCATGTATACATGCTCAGTGCAAACACATTATCATGTATACATGCTCAGTGCAAACACATTACCGTGTATACATGCTCAGTGCAAACACATTACCGTGTATACATGCTCAGTGCAAACACATTACCGTGTATACATGCTCAGTGCAAACACATTACCGTGTATACATGCTCAGTGCAGACACATTACCATGTATACATGCTCAGTGCAAACACATTACCATGTATACATGCTCAGTGCAGACACATTACCGTGTATACATGCTCAGTGCAAACACATTACCATGTATACATGCTCAGTGCAAACACATTACCGTGTATACATGCTCAGTGCAAACACATTACCATGTATACATGCTCAGTGCAAACACATTACCGTGTATACATGCTCAGTGCAAACACATTACCATGTATACATGCTCAGTGCAAACACATTACAGTGTATACATGCTCAGTGCAAACACATTACCGTGTATACATGCTCAGTGCAGACACATTACCATGTATACATGCTCAGTGCAAACACATTACCGTGTATACATGCTCAGTGCAAACACATTACCGTGTATACATGCTCAGTGCAGACACATTACCATGTATACATGCTCAGTGCAAACACATTACCGTGTATACATGCTCAGTGCAGTAGTTTAATGACAGTTGTTGAAGATTCTGGCATCACATTTGTTACGATTTCTTATTTAAAAAATTAAACTGCTTTCAATTTAAGAAATACTTTTTTTACTTGAGAATGGGTGCTTTTATTGGTACCAGATATTTAAATGAAAGAATCGCTGGCCATAGCTGAGTCAGATGATAACCAGGGCTCGGTTTTATGAAATAACTTACGACAATTTTGATCGTAAGTTAATTTCTTAAATTCTTTACTTTGATTTACAGTTGACAAATGAACGTGATTTTATTTCATTTTCTTATACATGTGATATTTCTGCATTACATGAACACATAATTGTCTACATTGAATGCTTAGGCGAAAAAAGTGAACGATTTTAAATGTGAGACTTATCGTAAGATGTTTTATAAAACGGGGCCCAGATTATTTAAATGGAGTTAGCCTAAACATAATCAATTTGTCAGAATTTTACTTTTGATTAAGAAGGAACAATCTCGTATATACTCCAGTATTGGTTGGTTTTAAATGAAACATTCCGTCCTAATTCATATTGTGAACAATAGACTATGTCTTAAATGTTTGAAATTAATTAATTCTTGTTCATTTATTGTGAAGTCAATAAATAGCATGGCTACATTATACATTATTGGTGTTGTTCTTTTGATCAGAAATGTAAGAGCTTAAAGGGAATATAGCGACACAGCCGAACAATCTTTATTATTAAAAGTTCCGAAAAACTTGGAAAATGGTGAAAGAATGATCAAAATCGGATGATGAACAAAGAAGATATGATCGTTTGAAGGTTCTGTTGAAACGGATATGGAAGCCGCCATTTTTAGAGCTATGACATCACAGTTCTAATTGACCATATATGGAATATTGATAAATATGAAAAATTACTCATTTATAAGGGGGAAAAATTAAAGTAACTGTTTGAAGAATATGTATAACTAATGTCAATAATGCTTTATATGTCCAGTTGAGTATGCATTCATTTGCAGTGATTTGCTTTGCTTTAAATGATATTTATCAATATTCCATATATGGTCATATGGAACTATGATGTCATAGTTTTCAAAATGGCGACTCCCATATCCATTTTAGTACAACCTTCAAATGGTCATATCTTTTTTGTTTATCAACCGATTTTGATAATTCTTTCACCTTTTTGCAAGTTTTTCAGAACTCTCAATAAAAGAGCATCATTGGCTGTGTCGCTGCATTCCCTTTAAGAAGTATTCTCCTATGACACAAGGTAAAACTGTAAAATCTCGTTCTTCCTGTTCTCTTCTAAATGAAACTAACGCGCCAGATAACGGCAAAATTACACTACAAAACTCTATCCAGGTATATGTGCCGATTAAAAATACAGGATTTTCACGGGTTTAAATAGCCATGATTGAATATGTGTAAAATGAATTACAAGTTGGTAACTCTTTAATACGAAACTACGCTTTCGAGATTTGGCCTGGCTGGTTAAAGCCATTTATATTTTTTCTATAGAGTTTGGATTCTCAAAATATATAAGTTATATATATACCTTATGATTAAACTTATCGTCAGTACGTTTAGAAACGTTACACAAATGTTGTAAAATTTGGCTGTTGTTAGTGGGATAGCTACTTAAAGTTGAAGATAAAAGAATGTAAGAATATCAATACATTCATGATATTAGGATATTACTAAGCGACAATGATGTGAATTGACAGAGGGAGCCATTACTTAATCATGAATATTAAAGGGACACACGGCAATCTTGACTTTTTTAAAACTCGCAGCATTCCTTTAGTTTTTCTAGATTACTTTTTCGACAAAGAATTTGTTCAATCATTAATATTAATAATAAGAAATATATAAAGCAAAGTGTATATATCTAAGCATATTACTAACTGTTGAGAATATTGCACCTATAATATATTTAACATATGGCAGAATGAGAAGAAAAAAAAGAAAACCCAAACTTTTATTTAATTGTATGCATTAAGATCAGAGTATAAAGATTAAAATTTTTGGTCGGAAACGAAAGTCCAAGGTCCATAACTCTGGCATTATATGTGCGATCTGACTGGTTGTCGAACTTGACCTGTATATCCCATAAACATGTTCCTAAAATTTCATCAATATCGGATTATAAATATTAAAGTTATTGGTCGGAAACGAAATTGGCGACGGAAAGAAGGAACGGCGGACGGAAATGCATTTTGGCGGAGGATCTGCACGTGAACAGCTATTTAGTTTTAAGCTAACTGCAATATATAAAGAATGCATACCCGTAGCCAGGTGGGGTGCGTTGGGTGCGTCCGCACCCAACTTTTTTGGACAAAAAATGCTCTATAGCTTCTGTCTCTAAATATAGATATAAAAGTCACCAGAATGCATGATTTACCGTTTCAATTTCAAAATTTTCTGGTGGAAGGACCCGCTAACCTGCATGTATTGAGGTAAGGCCAATAAAAGTGAGATTTCATACAAAAAATGCTCTATAGCTTCTGTCCCTAAATATAGATATAAAAGTCACCAGAATGCATGATTTACCGTTTCAATTTCAAAATTGTCTTGGGGGAGGACCACCTAACCCCCCACCTGCAGGAGGGGGACACCCCCTCCCGCACCTACCCCCATCGCCACTTCTCATGTATTGAGGTAAGGCCAATAAAGGAGAAATTTCATATAAAAAATGCTCTATAGCTTCTGTCCCTAAATATAGATATAAAAGTCACCAGAATGCATGATTTACCGTTTCAATTTCAACATTTTCTAGTGGGAGGACCCGCTAACCTGCATGTATTGAGGTAAGGCCAATAAAAGTGAGATTTCATACAAAAAATGCTCTATAGCTTCTGTCCCTAAATATAGATATAAAAGTCACCAGAATGCATGATTTACCGTTTCAATTTCAACATTTTCTAGTGGGAGGACCCGCTAACCTGCATGTATTGAGGTAAGGCCAATAAAAGTGAGATTTTATACAAAAAATGCTCTATAGCTTCTGTCCCTAAATATAGATATAAAAGTCACCAGAATGCATGATTTACCGTTTCAATTTCAACATTTTCTAGTGGGAGGACCCGCTAACCTGCATGTATTGAGGTAAGGCCAATAAAAGTGAGATTTCATACAAAAAATGCTCTATAGCTTCTGTCCCTAAATATAGATATAAAAGTCACCAGAATGCATGATTTACCGTTTCAATTTCAACATTTTCTAGGGGGAGGACCCCCTAACCCCCCACCTGCAGGAGGGGGACACCCCCTCCCGCACCTACCCCCATCGCCACTTCGTGGCTCAATTCGCCGCGTTTCGGCGATATCCGCACCCCCCTTTTCAAAAACCTGGCTACGGGCCTGGAATGTGACTTTTGATAAGGTATTCATTCCATTATAAAGACTTAACCATGTTCACAAATCGCATATTGAATAAATCCACGAACTAAAATCATCAAGTATACCACTACACGTTCAACTCGTGGCAAAAAAATAAAGGAAAAGCCCTAATGCCAATTTGGCGGGTAAGACAACTTAATTTAACGCGAGTATATGTTTTCACTACTGTTGTCTCCCTTTGGTTAGAGTTTTTTCAAACTGGTGGGTTCCAAATAAATAATCCGGGGTGTATGCTTTATCAAAGGGACACACGGCAATCTAGATTTTTTAAAACTCGCGGCATCCCGTTAGTTTTTCTGCATAAATTGCATTTGTTCAATCATTAATATTAATTAGAAGAATAGTATAAAACCAATTGTTTTTGCATATTATTAACTATTGATTAAAGTGCACAATATTTTTAAACCTAGGGTAGAATAAGACGAAGTAATGAAGACTCACTAAATGATTTAATTATATGCAAGCAGGTTTAAAGTCAAGATGATGCGGGATAAATATATCGAGACGTCGTTTTCAGTCCTTTTTTTTTTAAATACTTCAATATTGCCGTGTGTCCCTTTAATGAAATATTACAATCTCGCAAACTCCAAGACTCGGCTAGTTTTTGTTGGATAAAGCATCAATATTAATTCATATAATGCTTCAAGGTTGTAATCAATTCTTCTTTTGTGATCCAAGTACGCTCGTACTTGTAACTGGTCATACGATAACCCAAATGAATTAATATTCATGATTTAACAAATAAACAGATGAGTAGTCGAGTTTATCGAAGTACACTTGTATTGATCTATTCGTACAACTGGTAATACGATAACTGCAATATGAATTAATATTCACGATTTAACAAATAAACAGATGAGTAGTCTAGTTTTCCAGACACATTTTCATTAACAATTAACGGTTACATCTGGAATCTTTACTTTTCAAATGAAATTGAAAGACTCAAGGGTTTTCATTTGTTTAGTCCGTGTGGTTCCTGTGCAAGAATAGGACCACTGCTTTTCCAGACAGAGGGATATAATCCCCACGAATTCACGTTCATTTTGTCATGTTTGTCATGTTCATTAAAGGTACATCTTGATCCTGTTTAGTTTCAGGTGCTAATTGAGTTGTGGCAGAAAACAATGATTGTGGTTGCAGCGAAAAATGAAGTGTTTGAAAGACAATGTGTAGCAGTTCTACAGTTCCGCATGCAAGAAGGTTCCAGCCCTATTTGCGTATTTGTATCTAGATGCAAATGAAGAGTGGGCCTGGAATGTTCATTCCTGCTGGCGCCATATAACCTTTTAGTGTTGGTGCGCTATACAACCCCAATTCAACTCAATCCAAATGAAACTGAAACACTTGAGGGTTATCGTTTATATTTTGATTTGCATCTATCACTTCCAGATCTCATCTAGTCCCTTTAATATGTTTGATAATATACGTTGCAATAAAAGGAGAGTTGTTTAAACGTCTTTTCGTCTATAATTGAACTAGGACATCAGTACAATAAATCTGCAATATCGTTTGAGAATAAGTAAGAAATAAACTGTTATCCATTATGTCCGACACCAATGTGTAATACAGAAATAATAAACAAAACTTCATTGTATGTATACCATGTTTTGATCAACAGACTCCTGCTATTTCTACTTTTTTGTTTGTTTGTTGTTGAATATATTCCTCTTATGTTCAAGAAGCGAAGCATACAGGAACAAGAACAGGAAAAGCATGCTTCTAATGAGTAAGAACCTATTTCCCAACGCTAAATGGACATTGAAAACGCATGGAACGCATGCTTATTTACTGCTAACATGCTTTAGGTTTAATTCCACTAAATCAGCCGGATGTGCTTGCCTGGTGCATCGAAAGTAGTTCAGTATTAAAGAGTGCTAATCTTTTTTTCTCTTTAAAACCTTTTTAGTGCAATTTCCTGTTAATGTTTGGCTGTAACTGTATTCTGGACATGTTGTTGATATTTGAAAAGGGAGCTCATCATGTTTTTGATAGTTTTTGATATAAATTTCAGAAGTGAACGTAGACAGGGTACGAAATTGCAAGGGGTAAAAATAGTTTGACCTTTGACCCGGTGTTAGTATACAACTGAAGAAATATTTCTTAGAAGGTATTAAACCCCCTATTTCCTTGTTGATGTTTAATAGCAGACATGTTTATGAAAAACTTTTTTTTTTTATAGCAATGGAGACTCATTTACGCTATTATACACTACATGACACTATGTATGCGGTGTATGTTTAGCACAACACACTGGTTAAATGGCTTTGCGAAATTTGTCAGTTTGGAGTAATCAATGTTTGGGTAAAATCATTTGAACCTCGCTTGTTGGATAACATGACACGCAAAAGCACGTGGCGCTGACAGCAACAGATCGACTACTGGTTGAATAACAAGACGCGCAAAAGCACGTGGTGCTGACAGCCGCCGTCCGACTCACACGTGACTGGAAATATTTAAATTTAATCTTAATTAGCGGAAAACTAACAGTTCTTTTATGATTCGCGATAAATATTTCAAATATTCTGTTTACAAGTTTCAGGCTCATTAAGTGGCCAAACCAATTCCTTCCACTGGTTTCATTGACTTCTGGCACGCTTTCATTTTGATAAGCTGTAACTTCAAATGGCTGCATACATACATACATCTTTTGATTGTGTTTATGCGTAAATTCTTACATGTTTGTATTCGACGGCGGCTTTTTAGCCTACCTTTAACTTAAATACTTTACTTCCGGCTCTTGTTTTGACCAGCTCTATTAGCATGATGGGTCGACACGCTGCACAAATTGGAATTGTTTAAATTATGTAATGATACTATTTTCAATTGCTATGCTTTAAGGTAAATGCAATTACGTTTCTTAAATTCGATTTATATACACTCACATCAAAGAAATCTAAGATGTTTTTTTTTATCAATGAAACTTTAGACGTTTTTTATTTTTTTATTTGATTTTTTTAAATTATTTTTCAGGTTTCTAAATTTAAGCATAGTGGTGGAGTGCAGCAATTCAAGAAATGTCATTGAAAACGATCGTGTACACAATGAAAACTTATGATTTTCCAAGTCGGCACAATTTTCCTTCTTTGCGCCTCAGGATTTCATTTAGGTAGAGAAAGAAGGAAAGGGAGAAGAAGAGATAGTGTTCTAGTATATGTATAAATAGTGGTATAGTGTATATATAGTACATGTACATACATATATTATGACATTATCTCTTCTTCTTCTCTCTATCCTTCTTTCTCCACCTAAATAAAAGGTTATAAGTGCTGAGCACTATCAATAAGACATGCTTAGTCTTCACTTGATATGCACGCGATCTAAATAAGCACGTGAAAAACGTATAGGTGAAATTCTGTTCATTCGTTGTGAAAATGCAAAAACAAGTAATCTGTGTTAGGTTGTCTAAACAAAATGTTTTTTTGAAAACTTTGATTCGGAATAATTTCAAAAATAGTACATTGCGTTTTTGGGCATGTGCAAGTTGTCCGTATTCATAAAGCAACTTAAGTAGAAAATATTACTTAAGTAAAAAGTTTAAGATGTTTACATAGTTTACCCTTTTTACATCTCAGCGACACTACAGGGCACCTATTTTTAGATATGTTTTTAGCTGTGGGTTTTATTAATCCATAGCGTTATGAAAAGTATAAAGAAAAAATGCCTTAAAATGATAGAAAAAAAGGTGTTTCAAAAATTGAAAATTTTGACTTAAAGGGAATGTAGAGACACAGACAAACAAACAGCTATTTTTTGCGAGTTCTGAAAAACTTGCAAAAAGATGAAGAAACAATCAAAATCGGATGATAAACAAAAAAGATATGACCATTTAAAGGTTGTTCTAAAATGGATATGGGAGCCGCCATTTTGAAAACTGTGACGTCATAGTTCCATATGACCATATATGGCATATTGATAAATATAATTTAAAGCAAAGCAAATCACTGCAAATGAATGCAAATTCCTTAACTGGTCATATAAAGCATTATTGTCATTAGTTATACATATTCTTCATACAGTTACTTTAATTTTTTCCCCTATAAATGAGTAAATTTTCATATTTATTAATATTCCGTATATGGTAATTTAGAACTGTGATGTCAAAGCTCTAAAAATGGCGGCTTCCATATACATTTCAACAGAACCTTCAAACGATTATATCTTCTTTGTTTATCATCCGATTTTGATAATACTTTCACCGTTTTTCAAGTTTTTCAGAACTCTCAATAATAAAGATTGTGTGGCTGTGTCGCTATATTCCATTTCAGATATTGCTAATAAGCTTTATGAATACAACCCTGCCAGTCATACAATAACAGATTTATGGACCTCAGCTTCACCATGTAATATTGGTATATGTTTTTTGTTCTACAGTCTTGTCTTGTCGTCGTGTCCTGTAACAGTTTATTCGATGTTTGCTCTAGCACACCAATTATATAAGCTGAATAATCATTCTCAAGTATGTACCATAGTGTAGTTAATTAATATATATTTTATCGTCGAGGATACTTATACCTTAAACTGTTTTCATAAAGAAATAATGTTATCTTGTTATTTTGGTGTAGTTGTTAAAAACCAAAAAAACAACCAATAAACTAAAACACGAACATCATATTTCGGACCAGTAACGATTTTAATATTCAAATCATGTTCGCTCGATATTATCACCATCCGTAAATCACGAAGGAATAAGTATTTCAAACTCACGCGAAATTGTCTTCATTGTGCAAATACAAATTTATGTTTTTATAATAGATATATTTTCTCTAGCCATTAGAATTTGCCTGTCATTTTTAAACAATTTTCTTTCAATTACATCTATATTCTAGATCGCTATCGATGTTGATAAAATGATTTTAAACGGTCTGTAAACGTATTAAACTAAATATGGTCACAGTGGCGGAGATATAATGGATTTTGAAATATGAAAGTTATGACAAGAAGTGTCGTTCATTTAAATAAGGGATAGATACGATCGTAATAGTAGCACATTTCTTTATTCGTGAACAAAATTAACCGCGTAGCGGAGCTTAATTGTCTGTCCTCGGAAATGCGTTTTATGAAGAAACACAACGTATATCTTTGTACAGAACGCTGTTTTTTACCTCTGAATAGAATATCTGTGCTTAACATTACACATTGTGCATTTTAATTAATAATTTGGTTTAAGTACCTACGACGGTATTGGTCATATCCGAATATTTACCCTCTATACCACTTATCTTACAAACTCGGTATGAAGTGAGAAACCCTCTATTACCTCTCATGATCAGACTCAATAAAAGCGAATCCGCTACTTTTCTCTCTTGTTTGTGTTTGTTGCTTCCAATGGATCCCGTTTACAGTATTTATTGACATTCACACTAGCGTTTGTTTAGTGGCGTGTGTCGGCCGTAAAAAGTCGCCCCGACTACAAATCAGTCGGCTTATTACTTACTGGTCCTTTGGAATGATCAAGCACAGTCTTGTGGCTTTAAAGTAGAGTACCGCTTAAGCCAGTGCTAGCGGTCTTGAGAGGTGTTGCCTTTTATATTATCTCTCATGAACAGACCCAAGACAACCAAGTATGTTTCTTTTCTCCCTTGTATGCGCTGGTTGTTTCAAAGGGATCCCCTTTTCTGAAATTATCATTCGAGTACGAATCTCATCATGACGATGGCAACAAACTGTTTTAAGGAATCCAGTGGGTCGAAGTTACAGTTAAGACAGCACCCATACTGATACCGTGGGTCCGGTACCACAAACCGGTACATCAATATCGCATTGCTTTTACGATCAAAACAAAAATATGAACACATACTTTTATGTTTTATATTATACGAAACTTGAGATGCAATGGACCATATACTAAAATGTATGCCAAAACGTTACTAGATCCTACTCGTCATTTTATGTTATCCATTTCATGCACGTGCATTTTTTAATTATTTAGATACATGTATTTTTCATATTTCATGTATTCTTGAGTATACTACGAGTGTGTGTAGTTCTAAGGTTTATAGTCCCTCCGCCTTTTAACAAATAGGACGTCCTCAAGGTATGGGTACAATCGAGTCTGGACTATAGAAGAAACTGCCTCAAATCGATATTGGAACACAAATCCAATAATTTCACGAAAGGTAACTCTTGTTGATACATTTGTACTGATTTATCTCCCCTCCCACACTTACAGTGGGACAAAACACAGTGCCATCCATAAGTATCTTTACAACCGTTATAATTATATTGCATTACATGATGGATCAATTAATTTTAAACCTTAAGAAAAAATGCAAATGCTGTTTATTCCAACATGTATTTACCATGTATTTGATGGAAATACATTTAATTCATTTTTAATGTGCAATTTCTTTTCATTTTCAAACTGTCGTCTCACCTACCCAGATGGAATAATGAAAAGTTTATCTTTCTACTGAAATTTTGCATTGATTTAAATGGAAATACAATTTAATGGTCATTATCTCGTACATTTGTCTAAATGTTGGCTTATGTCATGAAAACTAGCATATGTATTACAAAGTTTAACATGTATTCTAAAAGTAATAAATTTAGGAATTAATTGTAAGATTTTTCTGTAAATGTTAAGATATACATTGAATGGGGTTTACATGTAATACAACGAGAGTATAACAATATGTAAAGAGAACTATGGAGGGCACTGTATATACCATTATATAGTTACTGATACGAAACTCAATGAGCTCAATCAACTGTCTCCAGTAAATTGTACACTCGTCTTGTGATTGTACAAGCCTTGTTCCATCAACTGAAACGCCAGTGAGCTCCTGTCTCCACTGCTCGTCTTCTTGATCTTTGCACGCTTGTTCTGGTACCAGATTTTAATCTGAGCCTCTGAGAGATTCAGAGTCAGAGAGAGTTCCCGCCGTCGATGTTCCGTAAGATATTGGCTTAATTCAAACTCGGATTTTAATCTCAGTAACTGGTCATGAGTAAAAGCCGTTCTTGGACGCTTCTCGTCTGTCCGCTTGTCACGACGGCGTGTTTTTCTGGATCGTGGTCCTGAAATACATAAGTTTAATAAGACTGACCTGACACGAACAAAACTGTACTACAGAAAGTAGTTCTGTATTAAAGAGCGCTAAAACAAATTCTTTGCAGTTTTATGTTATTTTTTGGCTGTTTCTATTCTATTCTAGACATGTTGTTGATATTTGAAAGTGCAGCTCATCATGTTTTGACAGTTTTTTAATATAAATTTCAAAAGTGAAAGTAGACAGGGTATGAAATTGCAAGGGATAACAATAGCTTTGACCTTTGACCCGATGTTAGTATACAGCTGAACAAATTAGAAGATATTCAACCCCCTATTTCCTTGTTGATGTCTAATAGCAGACATGTTTATTTGCACGATAAAGCCAGTTTCCCAGAATTCTAACCAGTTTTGATATTTTTTCAGGTTGTCAACATTCTCACTTTACTATGAAAGGGGCTATTCATTTACGCTAGTATAACCTACAAAACAGTAGTAAACACGAAATGCTCTATACGATTAAGATACTAGGACCCTGCTTATCCAGGCAGAGGGGTAAAATTCCACCGAATTCATGTTCATTGTGTCATTGTTGCCATGTTTATTAAAGGTCTTCATCGTGATCTCTGTATTGTTTCAGATGCTATTTGAGTGGTGGCAGAAAACAATGATCGTGGCCATTGCGAAAAATGAAGTGTTTGCAATAGAATTGTGCAGCAACCCTGCAGTCATGCAGGTGAGAAGGTTCTAGGCCCATTCTGCATATTTATATCAAGATGTAAATGGAGGCTGGGCCTGGAATGTTCATTCCTGTTGGCGTCATATAACCTGTTTGTGTTGATGCGACGGCAAACCTCAATTCAATTCCGATAGCCGTATATGAAATGCAAATATAAATCACGAACATGCGTTAAATATAGTCATATAAAGTTTATCTAACTCTAGACATATCAATCATGAGATATACCGTGCCAACTTGCTTTGAAAACGTGTGTCAATTAACGTCAAAAAATGAGTAAATAAAGTCTAACTTCCTTAAACAACGGTGCAGCAGTCAGCAAGACCGAAGACAAATCAATATTGGATGATCGATGATTGGAAATCGATATTTCAATATCCTACTGTATGCAGGACATTAAGGACAAATGTTTGTATTTTGATATAAACTAGAGGCAATAGGATAACAACTAAACGCCTTTAAATCCTTTTCAGAAAAAATTAAACAGATACAACTTTGATATTATAAAATCACAAAATGTGAAAGGTGACTTATCATCTCATCTTATTATTGTGTAAATATCGTTCAAACTACCACCACCAACAATGTTATTATGTTTACATATATCTTGCCTTTCTTGTATTTTGTAACGTGTATTTGTTATAGAGGGCCCCAAGGAAGATTAGTATAAACTAATTGGGTCACCCTCGATAAATAAAGACGTTCAATTCAATTTCACTTTAACACCAACAAATAACAAAAGCCGAACCACCACCTCTGCTCTAACTTCACACAACCTCGATTCCGATTAAAGAGACACACGGCAATCTTGACTTTTTATCAAGCAATACAATTAGCATCTAGATTTATTAATCCAGTATGTTTTTTTTACTTTAAAGGGACACATGGCAATCTTGATTTTTTAAAAACTAGCGGCGTCCCGTTAGTTTTTCTACATAAAGTGCATGTGTTCAATCATTAATGTTAATTATAAGAATTGTATTAAGCCATTTGTTTTTGTATATTATTAATTTTTGATATTATTGCACCAGTAATATGTTAAAACTTATAGTATAATAAGACGAAATAGTGAATACTTAAAATTTGGGTTATTTTAAATGTAACTAGGGTATAAGCAAAAATGATGCTGGATATATAAATCGAGACACCCATTCCAAATACTTCAAGATTGCCGTGTGTCCCTTTAAAACTGCTTGCATAAAATTAATAAAATTTTCGAGTTTTCATTTTCTTTCGTCTTATTGTACTATAGGCGTATACATATACTGAACCAAACAGCTAACGCACCAGTAGACGCTACCTTTTAATATCTCAATAATACCAATCAATAAATCAAAACAAATTTCATTCTGAACGAGACAAATATCTTGTCAATAACGACTGTAAATTAAAAAAAATCATTCAAATCACCTGTCTCCAACGGTACCAATCGGCATATAATAAATTGTCTACTGGTGTGTTAGCTGTTTGGTTCAGTATATTTATATATAATATATATATTATATATACTATATATTACTGGTGCAATGTTATCAAATGCAAAAATAATTTGCTTTATATTATTCTTATAATTAATATTAATGGTTGGTCGAATGCAAATTATGAAGAAAAACTAACAGGACACCGTGAGTTTTTAAAAAAATCCACATTGTCATGTGTCATATAGCTTCAAGTGACTAAGCCAATACCTAATTAAGACTTTTTTTCCTGAGAAGTATGTTATCTCTACCCTTCATTAGGTCTATACATTTACTTCAGACATTTATTTGAATTTATATTCAAATATATCGATGACACGATCATCACGCGCTGCCCCAGGTTGCGGAAACATAAAATATGTCGTATATGCGGTATATAAATATGTATCAATTTGTATCAGTGTTATCTTTATTTGAATTAATGTTCTTATAATGCAGTTATCTAAACTGTTAACAGCTAAACTGATGTGCTAGTTCACAACTCCCACCGCAACCAGGTGACAGTATAGTGGACGTTAAATTACCGTTTTACGGCGCACCAACACGAAAAAGGTTATATGGCGCCAACTGGAATGAACATTCCAGACTCACTCTCCATTTACATCTGCAGAATGGGTCTAGAACCTTCTCACTGCAGAACTGCAGAGTTGCTGCAAATTCTCTTGTAAACTCTCCATTTTTAGCTGGAGCCACTATCACACTATCATTTTCTGTTCAAGTAGCAACTGAAACAAGACAGTGAACATGACAAACATGACAAAATTAACATGAATTCGCGGGGAGGGGGTGGGGGAGGAGTGGGGGAGTGGGGCGGGGCGTACCTATTCTTGTCCGGGAACCACATACATGTAGTGGAGGTAAGCAGTCAGATCAGTTGGGGACCAGCAGCCTTTAGCTTCCCTGTACCATATTGCATAAACTAGATATATAGTTTACGTAGAATCGCATTTTAAATTTTTTTTCCGCAAGAGGTATTTAAATAAGTATATATTTTTTACACAAGATTTCCACTGGGATATGGGAAGGTGTCGATTCTTGCAGATGGCGTGAGGTACACTGTACTGTATAACTCGCATTTCTTCAATCATTAAGTAGTTGTTTTATGATTTACAAATACGGAAAATGGGACGCCTCGATTAAAGGGACAAACAGCAATCTTCAAATGTGTATCAAGCATTAACATTAGCGTCTCTGTTTATTAATCCAGTATCATTTTGACTTTAAACCTGCTTGCATATAATTAAATACAATTTTGAGTTTTCAACTTTCAGTCGTTATTCTACCATGGGTTTGAATATATCATTGGTGAAATATAATCAACAGTTAGTAATATGCAAAAACAATTTGCTTTATACAATTCTTATGCTTAATATTAATGATTGAACAAATGCAACGTATGTAGAAAAACTAACGGGACGCCGCGAGTTTTACAAAACTCAAGATTTCCGTTTGTCCCTTTAAAAAACAACTAGACAGCCGTATGTCCCTTTAAATAAACTACAAAACATCACTGGAATGGGAAAATAATGTTTTGCACATGCATAAGCTTATCATTTCACAACATCTACAATGAAATTACCGGCGGACGGTCGGTCGGAATATCTCGTGCAGTAGACCCATGCTGGCCATAGCAATTTGGCCTCTGTATCCGATTTAGAAGATGTGTCACGTGATCTCATTGGTGACGTCACGGGCTCTGATGATACATCATGTTCAGCCATTTTGGAAAATGACTCAGAATGTTCACATCGGCTGTTCGACACTTCCGGTGATGTCGACCGGGTGTGTTTTATTTTAACACTATTTTTACTTAGCTTGGTAGCATAAGGATTTCTAGTTTGTGAAGTCCATATAGCACCGGTATCAGAGATTTCACATTTTTTCGAATCGTTTGATTGCGTTACATGCTCTTTAACGCTTGTCCCAAAACGCTGGTCAACGTAGTCCCAATAAAGCAGACGACTTTTGTCCATCGGGTGAAAGGCATTTGCAAAATAGTCAAAATTAAATAATAGACTTGGGTTCGCTTTCGATGTATTTATTCTGAGAATTGACGTATTTTCATATTTCCCGATATTTCTATTAGATACTTTTCCTCCATCGTAGGAGTAATCCTGATCGCATAGTGTTTTCTCTTTGGAGTCATTTGCAATATACCTTAAATCTACTCCGAAAGTTGGTTTTAATATTTCTTGTATTGAGAAGTTAGTGACCGTTATATTTGATTTCTGCGGAATTTCAGAGTGTTTCGTTGTTCCAATCGAGATGGAATCCTTACAGCTGCCGAGTCCCAGTTTATGTGACGTATTAACAGTATTTTCTGGGGGATCATCATCTTGGCCTATTGCAGTGTCGCCAGTGTCTCCGAGGTCACACTGTTGGACAGGAGGCCCAACTCCTTGCCATACTGGCATAAGGTCCATCAGGCTTTGACCGAATTTGATCATATTGACGACACTGCGGGGAAGAAATCCACACTAGAGTCAATGCGAAAATGTTATCGTATTTATTCGTGAGTATATCAATGTGTCAAATGTCAAATTCCTATATATATTCTGTATCCTCAGATTATTTATGCGACCCATTGGAAGTACTGGAATCAAGTTGCATTACGTCTACATTACAGTGAAATATTTACGATACACCTTTGCTTCATTTTGTACATCCATTTTAAAGGAATACCAACGGTACATCATTATAAAAAGACAAAACCTGCAGATGTTTTTTCTTTTCTTTTCATTGATAAACCCACAACCGTTGCAGTTAATGACAAAACAGTTTTCAAGTTGGTGGAATTAAACTACAGGAGAGCTCTTGTTATTTAGTAGTGCACTAGAAAATCTTAATTATAGCAAAGTACAACATCAAAAAAGCTCCAGACGATTCAATTTGCACAGTTTTGTAACACAGAGTTTCGATTTCTTCAATAAACATCGAAAGTGCGCAACGTGAAGAATTAGCACTATATTACACCTCTTTCACAAACATACAATGTTATTAACGTGTTTCGGAGGTAATTTATACAAATGGGAGGAGCCGCGGGCGGAGTTTAAATACAGGCTTAACCAATGGCTGAAATAAATATAAGACTGAACGCGCTGACATTTTGCTTCAGAAACCGATTATGTCTGTTAAGCTGATGGAATTTTGATTGTGATATCATCTTCTTAATACAAACAAATCGGAAATTAACCATTTACATTAAACAAATTCTACTGTAATACAAACTTATGTTCATTTCAATCCCCCATCTGCTCATCTTCTTACTAAACGGTGTAAGATATTGATTTATTTAAAAAATGATACAACCTCTTTAATCAATGAAATTATATAGGGTTTTACGTCTCGTTAACATATCATATTAGGTTATATTGTGACAGCAACCTCAGAGGGAGATGAGATGACGTCACCATATAACCAAAATATACGTTATTATGAGCAAACAAATCGAAGAATAGCAATAACGGTTATTTTCCCCATACTTAAAAACACGCATAGTATTGTTAAAAAATGTTAATAGGTGCTATTTTGTTGTGTCTTTTTAAGATTTCATGGATATACTCATTTCCTAAGAGATTCATGTTATTATAAACTAAGTTTTAGGATAGCAAACATAGTCTAACGAAAATTAAGTGGATCTAGGCTGGTCATCAACATGTCTATCAATTCCATAAATCTGGACAAATATACTGAGTCAAAACAGAAAGTATGCAATCAACATTTGCATAATCAACTCATTACGAATATAACATAATCAACTCTAATCAACTCATTACGAATATAACGTAATCAACTCATTACGAATATAACGTAATCAATTCATTACGAATATAACGTAATCAACTCATTACGAATATAACGTTATCAGCTCATTACGAATATAACGTAATCAACTCATAACGAATATAACATAACGAATATAACGTAATCAACTCATTACGAATATAACGTAATCAGCTCATTACGAATATAACGTAATCAAATCATTACGAATATAACGTAATCAACTCATTACGAATATAACGTTGCTGTAAACTTTCATATCATAAATGTGTTCAGACTTCCTTACTTCATGTTTGAGAAGAAATTAAATTAAAAATTCATGAGAAATAACAGAGAACCATCAATTAACACGATGACTGGTTCCCATTTAATTTCATGCATTTTACAATTTTGAGGCCCTCCCAGGGGGGTGGGGTCCATGTTCCCTTGTTCCATGAAAATATGACACAATGTTCCCTTGTTCCCCAAAAATATTTTGTTTTGATCCCTAAACAATATTTTTTCCAATTTTCCCTTGTTTCCCAAAAATATTACCAATAACGGACAATGTTCCCTTGTTCCCCAAAACCCCTGGGAGATCCTCAATTTTTGTTTCGCTCTTTTTTGACTTTGAGGAATTGAAATTCTGTTACTGTTCATACATTTTGTATATTTTAAAACGTGTTTTGCCGAATTTGACAATACAACTTTTTGAATAATTCCAAAAATATATTTGCACACATTTTTTAAAAGATAGTTCGACAATAAAACACGCTGAGAAACAATTTTTTTACTGAAACATGCGATAACCTGTTTAAAATTGCCTATTAAATGTTTTAATTTTGCAATATGCAAACATTTTAAGCCTAAATTAAGGTTTTATTTCATACCCCAGCCAACCCCGTTTTCGCGTCTTGGAGAAGGGGTTGGATGGGGTATGAAAGTTAATACTCGGACCACGTACTGGTATCTTTATCAATATGTTCGAGGAGAACTCAGAATCAACAAACACATGAACTCAGTGGTATTCATCAACATTATGAGTCTATTTGTCAGGCTCAACTCGTAAAAGTCCCTATCACACCGTCAACAGACACATTCTACGACAAATGCACACCGTTTCTAAACCTACTGACAACAAGGTATTTATATAACGTACATATTTTGTGAATCCAAACTATAAACGGCTTGAACACCAAAACTAGAGCGTTGAATTAAGAGTTACCAACTCATAATTCAGTTTACGCATATTCAATCACGGCTACTTTAAGAACCCGTGAATAAACATATACTTTTAATCGGCACATATACATTGTCATATGACTTGAATCCAGATTAGAAAAAACATTGGAAAAATAAGTGTTGACAACTTTTAAAACGAAAAGAAAGTTTGAAATGAAATTTTGGGATTACAACAACTAAATATATAGTTTTTGAATTGTATGACTGTAAAATTAGACAATTCATGCACACACGCTCGAAGACTTGTCTGTTTGCATATTTTTGAGGCGAAATTAAAATCAAAACAATATTGCATTTTATTCTATCACTTTGTAAACTTCAAATGTTCCGTTAAGAAACTCCATCATTACGAATTTAGCATCATGGTGATTGGTTTCATTGCTAGTATAAAGTTTGCTATAATTTGTATTATTGGGAAAGACTCTTTCCCTTAGCATTGTCCGTCCGATGGTGACGCACACCACTGGGCGATGCCGTGTATCGAATTCATGCTAGAGAACCATATGAATATATTCGTTAGTAATAGTAGGGCAGGTTCGCGGAATTCTATAATAATAATAATAATAATAATAATAATAATAATAATAATAATAAATAATAATAATAATAATAATAATAATAATAATAATAATAATAATAATAAAAATAATAATAATAATAATAATAATAATAATAATACTTCATTTAACGGGAGAACACATTTTAAACTAGTCAGTCTTCCAGTCGTCCAGGCCCTCAAAATGTATCCTTCCCCTCTGGGGCGGCTCCATTAATTCATACATACTTTGTCACAATTATGAATTTATGAAAAGTACATTCATTCAGCTAGCTCAATTTTTAAAAATTCTTTAATGAAAAAGGACATTTCATTTACAGATGTATAGTTCCTTATGCATGTGTCTATATTTCCATTCAATAACTGATTATGCAGTCAATTAGTCGCTTATTTCTTTATTTACTTTCTTTGGAAATTAAAAGGAAAAAACACAGCCTTTGTGCACATTTCTTTCCGGCAACTGTAATTGTAGTGTAGATGCTTATCATCCGAGGAATGTTCTTTCCTCTCAAACCATGCCATCGCAGAATAAATCATAAACAAAAACTTGTTTTCTTAACATGTGTAAAATTACGTAACAAGTGTATTTTCTCATTTTCTAAATGACCCTGAATTGTCGATGTTTTCTTTACATATATTTCCACCGGAAGGCGCGATCAACGGCAGAAATTAGATGAAAATCGCAGCCGCTGTTATACTCTTGTCGAGGAAGTTAATTTTCGCCACTTCATAATTAACGATGCGTGACGCGCAGACTCCGAGTGCCGCTGCGCGCAATGAGGCGTGAAATGCTACTGCCTTGTTTACATACTCCTAATCTCTAATGATGCGGATTAACATGCTGCGATGTGGTTTTATTTTACAAAAACAACGAATAGAGAGCGATTGACGACATGCAGACAGACAGACACACGAATGGACCGACGTATTGACGAATATATCCGGGAGTAATTACTCTGCTGCATTATTATATATAGACTTAATACAACTGTTTGTAATTGCTCTGTGTATATTCTTTATAAAACAGTTTGCTAGATGAAAAATCTGAATAAAACAGTTTGTTTTGTTTGTTTATTTGGTGTTTTACGTCATTTTCAACACATGTAAGGTTATATAGGACGGTCATTTTTTTTTGTGGTGGAGGCAGACCACCCACTTTTCCTGAGTAGAACCAGTACATGTACTGTACACCTCCCGCCATCCGTAAGAATCGACACTTCCTCACAAGTCGAGCTCCCAGTGGGATTCGAAACTGCAGCGGTGAGAGGCGAAGGTTTACAACGCAACGTCGATAACCATTCGGCACGGAGACACGTGTAAGTACTTTCCTGTCTTAATACAGTAGTTTGCAACTTTTGTTTAGTTTTAACGGAGCACATTACAACTATTCTGCTGTGTTGTGTAGACTTTATAAAATAGTTTGTAATTATATACGTTGCTGTCTTCGTGTAAAGTCTTAAACAACTGTTTCCATCTCCGTTTAGTCTTAATAAACCAGTGTGAGACTACTTTGCTGTCTTGTTATTTAGTCTTGAAACACATATTGCGTAACTTCTTGTACTCTCCTAATGAGACCGTTTTCAACTACTTTGCCTTCTTGGTGTAACATTTGTATATACTGAAAGGAAAAAGAAACGCATAATCAAAAAAATTGCCTATACTACACTATATATACCTAATTTCACGTAATATTCCAGATATATCAATGTGTTTTGTACAAAAAGGGGCTACCAATAATTACAGAAAGTACAACTCTGTCATGTAGAAGACGTTTTAATCAAAGTATACTCTTTTACACCAAACGGATAAATGTTGAAATTTCGCTTGAAAAAAATCAAGTCATTTCAGTATTGTGTTTAATGTTAAGAGATTGCAACGTCTTGAGCCAAATGCGCATTCTGTCGATAATGAAACTTTAAAGGGGGGTACTATGGGAAGCCATAACCGTCAAAAGTGGATATTTACAAACCATTCAATGACAGGCCGTTTAATTTAACATGGTGTCATTTAATGACGTACATATTGATTCGATGCGACGTGTAAACTCGGTTCATTCGTTACAAAGTGAATTGATAGAGTTCGAAGTGAAATGATACGGTGTAAAATCGCAAATAGAAATCATTCAGTCATTGACAAACCATTTGCAATACAATAAAATACAAGTCGGTAGGTAACCATTGGTGTGTTCGGTTCTGTTTAAGCCTTCTTTCCAAAAGGACAGGCCTAATGTCACTATGCACCATTCGATTAGCATATTAAAGGGAATGTAGCGACACAGCCAAACCATCTTTATTATTGAGAGTTCTGAAATACTTGAATAAGGGTGAAAGAATTATCAAAATCGGATGATAAACAAAAAAGATACGATCATTTGAAGATCCTGTTGAAACGAATATGGAAGCGGCCATTTTGAGAGCTATGACATCACGGTCCTAATTGACCATATATGGAATATTTGTAAATATGAAAATTTGCTGATTTATAGGGAAAAAATGACAACAACTGTATGAAAAATATGTAATACTTAATGGCAATAATGCTTTATATGACCAGTAAAAAAACTCCATTCATTTGCAGTGATTTTCTTCATTTTAAATGATATTTATCAATATTCCATATATGGTAATATGGAACTATGACGTCATAGTTCTAAAAATGGCGGCTCACATGTTCGTTTTAGAACAACATTTAAATGGTCATAACTTTCTTGTTTATCATCCGATTTTGATAATTCTTTCCCTTTTTCCAAGTTTTTCAGAACTCTTAATAACAGAGCTTGTTTGGCTGTGTCGCTACATTCCCTTTAAATATACAATATATAGCGGAAATACACATTATGTATTTCTTTCTCCTTTCAGTATATAATAATGTGTAACTAGTTTTCTAACTAGTCTGTTTGTGTAGTCTTAATGAAACAGTGCAAAGAATTTATGACAAAGTTGATAACTATTCCGCTGTCTTTTGTATCGTTTTAATACAATAGTTGGTATGTAACTAATTCGGTGTCTTTTTTGTACAGTTTTTATAGAACAGTTAACAACTACTTGTCTGTATATTTGTATAGTCTTAATAACCAGGGAGTAAGTATACTTACTTACTCCCTGTAATAACACAGTTTGCAACCAAACATTTTTTTTTTTTTTTATATAAAGCTATTTTCAATTACTGTGTCGTCTTTTGTATATAATCTAATTAAAACAGTTTGAAACTACTTTGCTGTATTTTTAAAAAAGTTTTAATAACTCATTTGTAACAACTACATTACTGTCTTGCATTGCAATCAGGTTTAAGTAAATTCTTTCCTTCATTCCACCGGAGAAAAGCTCCATGTGGAACCAAGATCCAATATTGTTTTACAAATTTGATCTACAGATAAATGGGTGCTTTCACGGCACGCGGTTCTGGGTTACAAAAACGCCATTTTAACACGTGTAAAATGTACATTTTCCGACTCGGTGTTAATTTGTTGAAACGTAAGAGAATAAGGAAATCATTATGCTATTAACTGGAAATATCTCAAATTGAGAGACACATTCGTAAGATGTGGTCCGTTTATGATGAATTTAGCAGCAGAGACCAGCTAGTAAAATGCGGAAATTATTAATTTTATCAATGAAAATAATTTAGTTCTTGATAAAAAATAATCTAAAGAAGAAAGTAAATAGCACATTTCAGAGACGTGTTGATATGCTGAACTGAATTTCTTTGTATACAATGGTAATTCTGAGCACGTGTTAGCCTGCACGTGTACATAAACATAATACAACCCTTATCTTTGTAAGGCGTGCAACTCTATTTGAATATATGTCCATTACTGAATAGTTATTGTTCTAAAAATCACTTTAAATGTATTTCACATTCCTTTTGTAAATATTGTATATACGTATATTGTTGAGGCCTCATGGAAGATTGACACGTTTCAAATGAGTTCTCTCGTTAAATAAAATCTTTATTATAATTAATAGTAGTAGTAGTATTAGTAGTAGTAGTAGTTTAGTAGAAGTATCAGTAGTGCTGTTGTTGTTGTTATTAATATTATTATTATTATTATTATTATTATTAATATTATTATTATTATTTATTATTATTATTATTATTATTATTATTATTATTATTATTATTATTATTATTATTATTATTATTATAACATTAATACATAGCATGTAGTTTAGCAAGTTAAATCAAATGAAGTTGTAAAAAAGTATCAATATACCACCAACGTTAACAGGTACGAACTTCCGTTCCATACCGTAAATTGTATGCAAATTGAAAACGTTAATTTTGAAGTCGTGCAAACGCTAATTTCTGGAAAAGAGGATCTTGCATGAGCGCTCAATTTTATAATTAAATAGAAACATGGCAATCTTGACCTTTTTTTTATTTTTTATTTAAAAATCGCGTTATTTTGTCTACATAGCTTGCAATCAGTGATAAATATTATTTGCAAGAACAGTTTAAAGCCAATTGTTTTGCGCATGTTACTTTTCATATGTCACTAATAATATGAATAAACCTATGGTAGAATTTTTTTTAAAAAAAACACGAAAACTCATACTTGTGTTCACTTATATATATTCTTTTATTCAGCAAAATTCCAAAAGGTCATAAGACTCATGAGGATACAAAACACATATAGAAGGTTGACAGCCTGCATGCAATAGTTATGTGTACTTATGCAATAGTACTGGTGTTTCAACATGAACAAGTAGGTTTTAAAGGGACAATGGCAATCTGGAGTTTTATATCAGGCATTAGCATTAGTACACCGATTTATTAATCCTGTATCATTTTGACTTCGAAACTGCTTGCATATAATTAAATAAAAAATTGAAAATTCTATTTCTTTCGTTATTCTACAATTTTTTTAAATATATTATTGGTGCAATATTATCAAAAGTCAATAATATGTAAAAATAAGTTGCTTTGAACTATTCTAACAATTAATATTAATGATTGAACAAATTCAAGTTAAGAGTAAAATTAACGGGACGCCGTGAGTTTTTAATAAAAAATCAAGATTGCCGTGTGTCCCTTTAAGTCAAAATGATACTGAATGAATATTACACACTTCAAGATTGCCGCGTGTCACTTTAAGTCAAAATGATACTGGATGAATATTACACACTTCAGGATTGCCGCGTGTCACTTTAAGTCCGAATGATACTGGATGAATATTACACACTTCAAGATTGCCGCGTGTCACTTTAAGTCCGAATGATACTGGATGAATATTACACACTTCAAGATTGCCGCGTGTCACTTTAAGTCAAAATGATACTGAATGAATATTACACACTTCAAGATTGCCGCGTGTCACTTTAAGTCAAAATGATACTGGATGAATATTACACACTTCAAGATTGCCGCGTGTCAATTTAAGTCAACATGATACTGGATGAATATTACACACTTCAAGATTGCCGCGTGTCACTTTAAGTCAAAATGATAATGGATGAATATTACACACTTCAAGATTGCCGCGTGTCACTTTAAGTCAAAATGATACTGGATGAATATTACACACTTTAAGATTGCCGCGTGTCACTTTAAGTCAAAATGATACTAAATGAATATTACACACTTCAAGATTGCCGCGTGTCACTTTAAGTCAAAATGACACTGGATGAATATTACACACTTCAAGATTGCCGCGTGTCACTTTAAGTCAAAATGATACTGAATGAATATTACACACTTCAAGATTGCCGCGTGTCAATTTAAGTCAAAATGATACTGGATGAATATTACACACTTCAAGATTGCCGCGTGTCACTTTAAGTCAAAATGATACTGGATGAATATTACACACTTCAAGATTGCCGCGTGTCACTTTAAGTCAAAATGATACTGGATGAATATTACACACTTCAAGATTGCCGCGTGTCACTTTAAGTCAAAATGATACTGGATGAATATTACACATTTCAAGATTGCCGCGTGTCACTTTAAGTCAAAATGATACTGGATGAATATTACACACTTCAAGATTGCCGCGTGTCACTTTAAGTCAAAATGATACTGAATGAATATTACACACTTCAAGATTGCCGCGTGTCACTTTAAGTCAAAATGATACTGGATGATTATTACACACTTCAAGATTGCCGCGTGTCCATTTAAGTCAACATGATACTGGATGAATATTACACACTTCAAGATTGCCGCGTGTCACTTTAAGTCAAAATGATACTGGATGAATATTACACACTTCAAGATTGCCGCGTGTCACTTTAAGTCAAAATGATACTGGATGAATATTACACACTTCAAGATTGCCGCGTGTCACTTTAAGTCAAAATGATACTGGATGAATATTACACACTTCAAGATTGCCGCGTGTCACTTTAAGTCAAAATGATACTGGATGAATATTACACACTTCAAGATTGCCGCGTGTCACTTTAAGTCAAAATGATACTGGATGATTATTACACACTTCAAGATTGCCGCGTGTCACTTTAAGTCAAAATGATACTGAATGAATATTACACACTTCAAGATTGCCGCGTGTCACTTTAAGTCAAAATGATACTGGATGATTATTACACACTTCAAGATTGCCGCGTGTCACTTTAAGTCAAAATGATACTGGATGAATATTACACACTTCAAGATTGCCGCGTGTCACTTTAAGTCAAAATGATACTGGATGAATATTACACACTTCAAGATTGCCGCGTGTCACTTTAAGTCAAAATGATACTGGATGAATATTACACACTTCAAGATTGATGCGTGTCACTTTAAGTCAAAATGATACTGGATGAATATTACACACTTCAAGATTGCCGCGTGTCACTTTAAGTCAAAATGATACTGGATGAATATTACACACTTCAAGATTGCCGCGTGTCACTTTAAACGAGTTGGAAACAATAATGAGATATATTTTCTTTTTTAATAAATGTTTATATAAACTCATTTAACGAGTTGATATAACATTTTTTCCCAACGGGTTTAAAAAATCAGTAATGAATATAACTGAATGTTGTTTAACGGCTCATCGACACAGTATAGGTTATTTAGAGCCGCCCCAGAGAGAGGGGACGGATACATAGGAATCCGGAAACCGTGCTCTACTATTATTATCGAATATATTCCTATGGTTCTTTAACGTGCTCGGAGGATAGACAGATACACGGGGATTCAGTAATGAATTAATACGAATGTGATATTCTATTTATTACATACTGAAATCGTCATATAACGTTGCAAACGTGTCTTAATTAACATTATGTGGCTTCTGGGTTTAATATGTTATGTAATTAAATATATTTAAGGGAAACCTTTACGTCATATTATTGTTGTTGTGTGATAAATAAAATTCTACATTCGTGACTGTATTTTTTTTTGTTATATAGCATTGACGTAGATTGCAATATTTTATTTTAAGGGACATACGGCTGTCTTGTTGTTTTTGAAAGGGACACACGGCAGTCTTGATTTTTTAAAAACTTGTTAGTTAGTTGTTCTCGTAACTTGCATTTGTTCACTCATTAATATTAATTGTTACAATATTTCAAAGCAAATTGTTTTTACATATTATTGACTTTTGATAATATTGCACCAATAATATATTTTAAAAAATGTGTAGAATAATGAAGGAAATAGAATTCTCAATTTTTTATTTAATTATATGCAAGCAGTTTTAAGTCAAAATGATACAGCATTAATAAATCGCTGTACTAATTATAATGCCTGATATGCCATGTGTCCCTTTAAAAAAATCGTTGGATAAACAAATAACGATATTTCAACTAGAAATCATAGTTTATTTTCTATATCATGAAGGTTAGTTATTCCATAGATATACTATCATTATACTAAAGGAAACGCGAAACGTACCATAGACATTTTCAACTATGCTAACAATGTAGTATATGTTATATTTAAACGTTAATTACAGAATAATGTTTGATCACTTTATGTAAAAAGAGGTTGGAAACATTTAGGAGGACATCATAGTTGACATTTCTTTTCATTGAAACTTTTTTTCTTACAACCTGACTGGTTTACAAACCTCAGATAAGTTCTGATATTGCTTTGTATTGAATAATAGGCAATGACTTATTCCAATAAAAAGGAGTTTCGTATTTTAGACAAAACAGAAAACACTGCCAGAGTCTGTTTTAAATTAAAGAAATGTTAAAATGGACATACTTTGATTGTTTCCATCCTCTTTCTACATATGTACTAATTGTTTAAATATAACAAATATTACATTGTAAGTATAGGTCAAGCAAAAACGTGGTTGGCTGGGGTATAAAATAAAACCCGAATTTCGGCTTAGAAATTTTGCATATTGTAGAATTAAAACAATTAGCCTAATAGGTAATTTTAAAGAGGTTATGGCATTTTTTTTAGTAAACAATGTTTTTAAACGTGTTATAATGTCGAAATATCCGTTATAAAATCCTGCTAATATAAGATTTCCCATCGCTTAATGGAATTAAGGCCGGACCACGTAATTCGAAATTGGCTACATGGTGCTTTTCTTGTTTACTTGAGTATACTGTGTACACTCAAAGGCCGAGAGTATGTGATAAAGTTCTATTGGTTAAAAATAATACAAACATGGGCATGTTTTATTTCCTCTTTCTTTATTCATTCTTTGTTTTTGTGAAGACTGAGACAAACGAAAATATATACATATTTTTTGTTTTAGGCAATTGGAGTTACAAGACTTAGTGGTGTTTTATACCCAATTATCAATAACTCATAGCAAAATTTTTTTTTTTTTTTTCGTATTCGTTACGAACACATGCATTCTTCAACGACATATAATAGTTAAAACCAATAATGAAAAAAGAAGGTATAAATATAAAATGTATAATAAATACAGTACACAATTGGAATTCAATTAAGTAAAATAGATTATTATGTTTTACACAAACAAATCAATTAACAAAGACATGCTAATAATTTTATACAAACTCACCAATGAATGAACACATATGGAGTTTACGGGACATTAACTCATTAGGTTATATTTGGACAGCAATCTCAAAGGGAAATGAGATGAAGGATAAAATCAAACACACCAAATGACAATTACACATGTACACACTGTTAAGGTCGGGGTGTAGCCTCTTTCATATCAAGTTTCTTGAGATTCCGTAGAACACACAAATGAGTTTTATTTCTCTATCGGCCTTTGTCTTAGTTTGTTTCTTGTTTATGTTAGAAAAATTTGGCCGTACGTCTTTTTTTTTATAAAAACAAAAATAAGCTTTTTTATTCTGTAATTGTAAACATACAGAAATTATAACACATACGTTCTTTTGTCCTTCTTTCCATGTTAACGTATACAATACATTTAGGATTTCTCATGAATGAGCAAAGAAAATTGATTATAAAAATATATAAAATTCAAGAGAAAGACCATAACAAAAATGTTATATATATATATATGTATATACAAAACAAATATATAAAACAATACACATATATAAAACAGTACATGTGTACTTGTATTCGGCTTCACTTCTGTTGACAAATACGAAAGATTCTTCATTCGATATGACAAAAAAATATATAATTTTTATTCGAACATGTAAATACAAGAAACGGGTATAACAATATATTCTAACATGTCTAAAAACGACATAATATAAATACATTATACTACATGCACATAATTAATATATTCATATATTATATATAGTTACTCGTTTTAAATCAAGTTTGAGCAAACAAACATTAGCCAAGACATGTACTCATTGTGTGCTTTGTTGTCAGCTAATCTCCGAACAAACGGACACTCATGCTTTGCTAGTCTTCCATCACAGCTGACTAAAATAAGAATCACTTCAATTCATTTTAGAATGTTAATTTTTTGCACGTGACCGCTTTCATTTTGTTACCATATCTGATGACCGGCGTCGTTGTTCTTGGCGACCAGCTTGTGATTGTACAAACCCTCCTCCTTCAACTGGAGAGCTAGCGGATGCGGGACGCCATCTTTCTTCAGTTTGGCGCGTTTATTTTGGAACCAAATTTTCACGTTGGCTTCATTTAGATCTAATTCGTCTGCTAATTTGTGTCGTCTGTCTTCAGAAAGATACTGGTCCTTCTCGAATTCTATATTTAGCTGTTTAATTTGAATGTCTGTGAAGGCAATCCTGGAACGCTTCTCTCGATTCGCAAACGGATTTTTTCGTCTTCTTGGGCGTCGTCCTTTATTAATAAAGAGAAAAGTTCATTATAAAAAAAGCTGTCAAAAGAACTATACCCAAATACGTGATAATGTATAAGGCCATTTTGTGTTCATGGTCACGTATACGAAGTACGTGATATAATTTTTTTCATGGAAAATACTAAGTTCTGTTCGTAATAAATCTATAAATAAATATTATGAGCACAACTAATTGTTTCCTATTTGTGTATGACTCTTAATCAGACGATTAAGGTGGGTCATCGTGACATTCACGCAAGCGTAACCCCAATTATGTATGCAAATCATTGGTGTCCCTTCAGACAGGCCCATCACCCATCTGTTTACAAACATTGCTAAATGTCTGCCATTATTAATTCATCAACTTGACAGCACATCCTCTTGTCTTTTCCATATTAGGAAATAGTTGCTTTGTAGTCGAGTAAGCATGTTACGCTGGAGTAACGTTTTGTCATGTTGACGTCAGCCGTTCCCACGGTTGTTAAATTATGAATGAGCTCATGTTTTGTTGTTTAAATTAGAATAATGAACCACATTCTGTAAATAAGAATTCATTTTTATTCAGGTATTTTCTTCAAAACATATCAGGAATAGGATATGTACGAAAGCCGATTCTCGTAAAAACGAAAACTATTCTCATTATATCCGCATATCCTACGGTAATTTTTCTCGTTATTACGAGAATAGTTCTCGTTATTACGAGAATAATATTTTTTCCCATCACATCCGTCTTTCTTAGTTTCCTCTTGTAGAATGAGGGGTAGGATATGCCTGGTTCAACTGAATCTTATTAGATGTCACTAAACAGTTATTTCCCTTGCCAGTCACAGGGGGGGAGGGGGGGGGGGGGGGGGGGGGTTGGAACTTTCTTGCGCTTAAAACAAAAAGATCTGTGTTATTTGGTTCTTGTTTCTTTCTTAAAATATGCAAATATGTTGTTTCAGGTGACAAGAATGGGATAATTTCATGATTTCATACAGGTTTGGATATGCCTGAATGTTTCTGAGCCCAGATCTAAGAATCTAATACCGGATAGTGATACATTTGAAAATGTAAGTGAAATGGACACATTTCAGAGGATCTCTTCAAACTATTGATATTTAATAAAAAGCAGAGGGGTCCTGCTGCATATGTAGAGGAATGCAACATTAACAGTGTTGTGAGACGTATGACCACTTAACGAAACATTTGACTTTAAATCTGCTTGCATATCAATTAAATATTTGAGATATCAACTGTCCTTGCTATTTTAACACATTTGTTAATATATTACTGGTGCAATATAATCAAAAGTAAGTAATTTATAAAAACAATTTGCTATGAACTATTGTAATAATTAATATTAATGATTGTAAATAAGTTATATAGGAAATGCAAGTTATATACGCATGGAGTTTTACACAAATCAAGATTGTCATGTGTCCCTTTAACTCTGAAGAATGTTTCCTCTTGTAGCATGATCGATATGCCTAGTTCAAATGAATCTTAATATCACTAAATCAAACAAGGTCGTATTCAACTTGAACGACTTCCCCCCGGCTTGTTACCAGTTTATACATACACTGTTAAACTGCACTGCATAAAAGGATCGTTGTAATATTCATTGATTTACTAATTGCATGGTTAAGGCAATGTGTTTGAGTAGACATGCAAAAGTAGTTTGCTGACTATATGTATTGTTCACAAATGTAATCCCTCTATCATCCCCTCCCCTCGCCACCCCCTTGCTCAACCCCACTCAAAACCCCACTAATCGCAAAAGTCGAAACAATAGACAATAAGTATTTCAAATTCTGTATACATATATTTGTTTTGATCATATACATGTAGTAAGTAAATAAACATGTTATTATATACCGTGACATGTATATAACAGTATAAGTAATACATAATTATACACTATGTTTTACAAAAACATCCGACCCCACGGACCTATTTACGTCAATGTTAAATAGACAGAGCAATAAATATCGAATTTAACCATATTAATCAATGGATATTTCAGTATCATTCTCGAATAACATACCTGACTTTCGACATAATTATAATCAACCGAACAGGCACAAAGATTTAATACCATTTTTTTTAATTCACAGAATAGTACAAATACATGCCAGTATTTTATAATATAACTTAATGAGACTTTTTCGAATAGGAACTAGTGTTTCTGAAACGCAACAACTTTCGAATTATTGTATGCCTCTTTTAATGTATCTATCGCGTCAACAACATATGTACACCGTTTCTAAACCTACTCACGACAAGGCATATACTTATATAACTTACATATTTTGAGAATCCAAACTCTATAGTCACAATATATTTTAAGAATCCATGAATAAACCTATACTTTTAATCGGCACATATGCATTATTATGTGACTTGAACATCTGGATAGAGTTTGTTAAACGGGTTTGTAGTGAAAATTTGCCTTTATTTGGCGGGTTAGTTTCTTCAAATATATTTTGTAATAAACTGAAAGCCAAAGCCCTTATGCCTATGCCAGATATCCCGAGATTATGCTTGCGCAATTAAATCACATTGCGGGTGTATGACGTTTGTGAACATATGTATCACCTTTGCGGGTGTATATTTGCGTGTGAATTATATCTTAGGGTGTACGTGTTTCGGGCGTACATTTGCGGGTTTTCAGGTTATTTACATTTTCGAGCGTAATCATTTTCGAATAATAAGTTCAAAACAAACATACGTCACAACGTGGAAGATTTACAGATACACTAGCCGTATGTAAGACGTATATTGAGTATAAGCAAATATCTCTCCAAAGTGAACTATATTCCTGAAAATATGAGCAAAGAAGCAAATATGTAAAGAATTATTATTATTATTATTTTTTTAATATTTAGTTATTTATAGCGGTTCCTTCAATGGTTAGCGTCCATCTACGAAGCAAATGTGTCCACCTTATTAAAATGAAGTACTCGTAACTTACCAGCAGACGGCGATCAGAATATCTCGTGCAGAAGACCCACGCCGGAAGTTGCTTAGTCATTTTAGGTGGCGTCTTTTTTCTCTCAATCCGTAAATCGAGAGCTGATGTCTCGGAATCTGTGGACGAGTACCCGTCGTCTTCGTATTGTCGTCTGTAATTCTGAAAGATACTTAACGCACGTGCACTGTCGTTTGCTGAGTGGAATTCCAGATCTGTTGGACAAGCCAAACTCTCCGCATAGTAGCGTTCATTGCTGTTGCACCGCGTCGCTTCATGGTCATGTGACTCGTCGCCGCTGGAATACAACTCGCCGGATTCCGAGTGATAGGTTCCGTCGGAATCAGAGTCCCAGTTTTGGGAAAGACCTCCAAAGTGCGGTTTTAGGATTTCTTGCATGGTGAAGTTAGTGTATCCCAACTTTCTGAATTTAACGCCCTTTAAACAATCATTTCCACAGCACATATCTTGGAAAGTGTTCACCAAATTGTTAATTTTACCTAGAGAACTTTCTTTGTCAAGAGCCATTATTTCAAATGATTGTCCCTTATTTTTACCTTCCTAATAAATATAACTTGTTTAATTCACAACGACTTTTCCAGCGTTTTATTACTGTTTACTGTTCTTAAGCGTTTTATAACATGTTAATTACCATTAGCAATTAAGTCTTATATACTTACTTGAAATCACCGGTCCGTGACACATCACGTCATTGGCGACACTCCTCCAAAACAATGCACTGGTAATCTGTTTTAATGAACATATTTACCGACTGAGTGCACCTAAACAGGTACATTCCCTAAAAAACAGAAAGTGTAATACTTTTTACGTAAATTGGGCTGAACAAACACTTATTAACCATTTGTTTTCTTTTAATTTATGGTTAAATGAACGTGTTTAATTAAGTCTCACTGATGAACTATTCGTTTTATCGACACGAAACTAGGACCGCACTATGGGGTCAATGAGGACATATAAACACATGAGAGTGTAATTAATGAAGATGACAATGGAAAAAATAAATAAATAGGTTTTTATAACAGTACACTTTACAACTGAATAACACTGGAACATGAAATCAAATCAGAAAGAAAAAAAACATGTCAATGTTTTCAATACTCTACCGAATAAAATAACATTTCATGTTCAAATGTTCAACGGTATTTACCATGTTATTTAATTGCTAAACGTGTTTTGTTTTGTATAGTACATGGCATCGGGGTGTATAGAACCATCGGTAATAAATCATAGCAAATAATATTAGTAAAGAATCATTTTCTGTTTTAGATTATTTTAACATTTTCCAGGCTTGAAGATACATCATATAAGGATATAATCAGGCAGTGGTTCAATGCGTTGTTGTTCTTCCCGGGGGGTCGTATGGTAGAGAGACTTTAAACCTTAGAAATCATCATCATGAGTTGGTGCACTTTTCCATTCAAAATGTATCACGAAGTGTAACACCTCTCGGAAAAAATGATTCTTTACTGACCTTATATGAAGTCAAGTCTTTGCAATGAAAATGTCACAATAAACTGAGATATGAATATTTGCTGTTACAGCAAATTTTAGAGACAAAAGTTAAAATGTAATCATCAAATAAGTTAACTTGTTAAAGTTTGGCACTTCTAAGGATACACTGAAATCTTGTAAATATCGTGCAAAATAATCTATTAAAACATTCAGTTATAGGACAATAATTTCAAAAAAAACACTAAAAGAGTAAATCTATATCAGAAAATAACCATACAGTTTGCTTTCATTTTTAATTTAGACGTTTAACCCACGTGATTCTATACCCTCTTACACACATGACTGCCAGGGATTTTTCTAATTTGTTTCGGCATCCATAGTTATGATGAGTTGTATCAGCCGGACATTGGATACCAGTCATTTAATGTCACGCAACCATAGTTGGATCTTCATGACGCGGTGCACGTTCATGATGGGTGTCATGTTTTGTACAGTTAGAGGCCCAAATGGTCCTGGAGTAATGATAGCAGTCATGTATTTGTGTGAGTCAATTTCCACCATAATGACAAAATTAATGAGTCAGTCTATGGAAATTATCTAAAATTTTGGGATTTTATTTTAGAAAAAACACACGAGTATTTGACTAAAAACCACAGGTAAATTAATGAAATTTTTCCAACAGATATATTGCGCACGTGGAAGAATGGAAGCAGGAAATATGTCCAGAAGAAATTTGGTGGAGCAATGAAACCAAGAAGACTATATTCTGCAAACTGAACTCTCTATATATGCATAGCATGCTTTATTTGTTTTTGTGGCAAGACCCTATGAATGCCATATAAAGTTTAGCCAACATATGTTTGTGTTAAAGTGTTTGAAACGTTGTCTGTCATCTAACGTCAAAACAACAAAAGACAAGTCTGTCTATATCTTGGAACGTAACAAAGAACGTAGAACTGGAAGTTGAAATAGAGTTGGATGTCTGAATCGGCTCCATCACCACCATACACAATCGGAAATCGCTTACAGCAATTCTAAAACATTTCTGATCGCTTACAACAACGGTAAAACGATTAGTCGTAACGCTCGGCCAATAATGAGTTTCGCGTACCGCCATTTTGTCAGAAATAAATTACCGCTTGTTCATAAGGCTATGGAGGAATAATGTTATTCGAGTTCACCTTTTAAAATTAGATTGACATCCAGCTCGGTATGATTGTATGTCAACACATCAATCTGTAGAATGTGTTTATTCAATCAATTTCATCGGTTTTCGCGGATATGTTTCCAAAATCGGTAGGGTGCAAAACTAGCGTTAGTTATGAAGCGTTGAGAGTCAATGATGAGATAGCTATTGGAACCATATTGGAGAACACCCAATGTGGGATGGGGAGTCGCTATTAGAGCCATATTGGAGAACACACAATGTGGGATGGGGAGTCGCTATTAGAGCCATATTGGAGAACACCCAATGTGGGATGGGGAGTCGCTATTAGAACCATATTGGTGTTCTCATATTGGAGAACACCCAATGTGGGATTGGGAGTCGCTATTAGAGCCATATCGGAGAATACCCGATGTGGGATGGGGTGTCGCTATTAGAGCCATATCGGAGAACACCCGATGTGGGATGGGGAGTCGCTATTAGAGGCATATTCGAGAACACCCTATGTGGGATGGGGTGTCGCTATTAGAGGCATATTCGAGAACACCCGATGTGGGATGGGGAGTCGCTATTAGAGCCATATCGGAGAACACCCGATGTGGGATGGGGAGTCGCTATTAGAGGCATATCGGAGAACACCCGATGTGGGATGGGTTGTCGCTATTAGAGGCATATTCGAGAACACCCTATGTGGGATTGGGGTTTCGCTATTAGAGGCATATTCGAAAACACCCGATGTGGGATTGGGATGTCGCTATTAGAGGCATATTCGAGAACACCCTATGTGGGATTGGGAGTCGCTATTATAGCCATATCAAAGAACGCCCAATGTGGGATGGGGAGTCCATTAGGAGAAGACTATTAGAGTCAGTCAGAAGAACACACACTCTCGGATAGGGAACTCATGACGAAACATTATTAGAGTCATGGTGGAGAACACCCATGTGGGATTAGGTAATGATACAATACAATTTGTATGACAGACGTGGTCCTGATACTATTTTTTATCATGTCGATCTGTATAATTCTGCCGAGAAACAGGGTGCCTGAGATAAAATCTTATCTCGGCAGTAACTTTCCTATCCCGTCAGGTGCACCTCTGTTGATGACGTCAGCACCTCTTTTGATGACGACAGGGTATAGCCTATTTGATGACGTATGGGATTTTGAACGGAAAGAAGTGGGGAAAAAGGTAAATTTATGAATTTAAACGATCAACATGATAAATAGAATATCATGTTAGTGACTGATCTCATCCAGTTTGTCAGGTTCGGTACGAAAAAAAATCATTTTTTTCTCAGCCTCCCCTGATAAACGGGATGAGATCAGGCACTAACATGATATTCTCTATATATCATACATGTATACTTATGCTATTGCAGTATTGTAAGCATTCTTGTTATTGTCTCAGAGTCTCCTGTAAACTATTTTTGTAATGTTTTATTGTACACACCCGGTTCTTAGACGACTGCAATTTCCTTGATAATGTAAGTTTTAAGACGTTTAAGTATTTGGTTGGCTGTGGTCCTTGAATGCTGCATTTCATGTTCGAGTTTTATATCTTCTTTTAATATATACGCATTTAGGAAAACATTGACTGAATGGATGACATTGTTTCCTTGGAAAAGTAACTAGTACGTAGATTATGCATATATTCTTATAGTATAGCAGTGTTATAAGCATTAATTTATCAACCTTTTTGTCTCACCGTTTTTCGTAAGCTATTTTTGTAATATTTATTGAACATCAGGTGGTAATTACCCCATGTCGTTTATAATATGTCCCGTCCGTTCCTGGAACATCAGGTGGTAATGACCCCATGTCGTTGATAATATGTCCCGTCCGTTCCTGGAACATCAGGTGGTAATGACCCCATGTCGTTGATGATATGTCCGTCCGTTCCTGGAACATCAGGTGGTAATGACCCCATGTCGTTGATAATATGTCCCGTCCGTTCCTGGAACATCAGGTGGTAATGACCCCATGTCGTTGATAATATGTCCCGTCCGTTCCTGGAACATCAGGTGGTAATGACCCCATGTCGTTGATAATATGTCCCGTCCGTTCCTGGAACATCAGGTGGTAATGACCCCATGTCGTTGATAATATGTCCCGTCCGTTCCTGGAACATCAGGTGGTAATGACCCCATGTCGTTGATAATATGTCCCGTCCGTTCCTGGAACATCAGGTGGTAATGACCCCATGTCGTTGATAATATGTCCCGTCCGTTCCTGGAACATCAGGTGGTAATGACCCCATGTCGTTGATAATATGTCCCGTACGTTCCTGGAACATCAGGTGGTAATGACCCCATGTCGTTGATAATATGTTCCGTCCGTTCCTGGAACATCAGGTGGTAATGACCCCATGTCGTTGATGATATGTCCCGTCCGTTCCTGGAACATCAGGTGGTAATGACCCCATGTCGTTGATGATATGTCCCGTCCGTTCCTGGAACATCAGGTGGTAATGACCTCATGTCGTTGATGATATATCCCGTCCGTTCCTGGAACATCAGGTGGTAATGACCCCATGTCGTTGATGATAGGTCCCGTCCGTTCCTGGTTAAGAATATGACCACAGCTTATTCATGAAGAGGAGTAAAAACCCTCAAATTCATGTTCATTTTGTCATGTTTGTCATGTTCATTAAAGGTCTTATTGTGGTCCCTGTATTTTTTCAGGTGCTACTTGAGTGGTGGCAGAAAATTCAGCGATAAATGACGTGTTTACAGAGAATTTTCAGCAACTCTGTAGTTCTGCGGGTGGGTGAGAAGGTTCTAGGCCGATTATATTATCTAGAGGTAAGTGGAGAGTCAGCCTGTGATATTCATTCCTGTTGGTGCCATATAACTCATCTCAACTTTGATAATATAAGTTTAACCTATACGAGTGTATGGACACATATTGACCCAACGGATGTCACGGTGTCCTTAGAACAAGTAACTACAGCGTAGATAAACCACGTGATAGATCACGTGTTCTCACTATGAATGGGTGGCCAATTTTATACATCCTTATAGTACACTTCCCATGCACCGCCGCGAGGTATATAACATTTAATGACTGCGAAGTGAATTTTAAGATAAGATAATTAAAAAGATCGTCTGTCAGAACCGCTTAATAAATTGAATGTTTTTTCCGCACTGGTGTTAAAATCCACATTATTCGTCAAAATCAAATATCATTAGATCTTTTAAACCACCGAACGCTTTTAATATCAGTTCAAATATAATTTAAGACCGAAATGTGTTGATAAAACTAACAAATGAATATTTCCTCAAATTATAGACATAGTTTAAAACGGCCATAAAATCGACAGCAACAATGAGCTCCGACACAACCTATTAATAAGTTAATCTTAAATATGGTGAAGAATCTCTCGACGAGTTGAGATAAGACCTCCGAGATTTCAACATTTTGATAATGCTATTAAAACTGTAATTGATAGCTAGGGTATACTTTTTATGGCACTAGATTGCAAGGAAGGATATTTAAGCCCTCTAATCAATCCCGTTTATACTCGTTTATAAAACTATATCTCTTAATTGGGCACGGTGTCCAGTTTTATGGCCACGTTGACCGTTTTCTGGCCATTAGCTGCGTCCATTCATGAAAAATGACATTTTTGACATCGATATTTTTAATATCAAATATGAGATTTTCGATCCATTCATAAAATGAAATTATAAATAAATAGAAAGTTAACGTTTCTTTTTGTACATTTGTTTGGTGCGCATGATTTGTAGAGACAATCTCTAAAGATTGATTTTATATCGTGTGGGAGCTATACTTCACACATATCCGGAATTGGTGTGAATGAGTGAACTTTAGGGTAGGTACAAACATGGTAGGTTAATCGTCATGTCGAGGAACACTTACATCGTTGTCTGAGTTACCCAAGCCGAACAAGATTGCTTTTACGTACATCATGCGATCTGGACTATTCCGAAGTCAGACCATAGGAGAAAAATATATGAAGGGCATCACGAAGCTTTTTATAAGCTTACACGTGATGGTCTCGGACCTGTACGCTACCTGTAAGTTACCGTAGATTGGCTATGTTCATGTATAGGTCCGGTCTTATTATAGTAAACTTCTATGTAAGTAGACAACGTCTGAATGTGATGTTGATCTACTTTCATATCTTCAACTTATTTCCATAATGAAAACGGTTGCGTCTGCTCAGATTCCCTTAGTTTTCCGTAGATTTCTTTAGACTCCGTAGATTCCGGTATTTTTTTTTTCTTCTTTTCTTTTTTCCCTTTTTTCCCCCCTTTATAAACACAGTTGATTGAAACATATTTTATTGCCATATATTACGCAAACGCATTATGTGGTCCCGCCTTAATTCCATTAACGGATGGGAAAGCTTATATTAGCAGGATTTTATAACGGATATTTCTACAATGCGATAACCTGTTTAAAATTACATATCAAAATTATGAATTTTACTATATCGATGGTTCAGTGCAAAACTATTATATTTATCTCCTTCTTTATTCATATGTAATTACAAAAGTTTTGCGCTGACCCCTCGATATGCAAACATTTGAACAAATACTAAAAAGGTAAGCCGAAATTAAGGTTTTATTTCATACCCCGGTCAACCCCGTTTTCGCTTCTTGAAGAAGGGGTTGGATGGGGTATAGAAGTTAATACTCGGACCACGTAATGGGGTTGGGACACACGTTCTAACAACATTAGTTACGGCCCTTCCCAATACAAAAATGTACATGACTGTCAAGCAAGTAGCACATATACACATTGTTGGTTTAACAATCAACATGTACCTGAATATACCTGAGATCAGTTCCATTTGTTGTTGTCAGATATGGCATACAGAGAAGAAAAAGAAAAAAGCACATCCGTGATAGCATCCTGCGTTTGAAACATTCTCGCCTCTCACCGCTACGGGCTCGAATCCCACTTGGAGCTTGACTTGAAAGTGTCGATTCTTATGGATGGCGGGAGGTATACAGTACTGGTTCTACACAGGAAAAAGTGGGTGGTCTGTCTCATCCACTTAAATATCGAGCGCCATCTATAGCCTAAAATGTACTGAAAATGAAGTTTTCAACCAACCAACCAAATTATGATATACTTGTAAACGCTTAAATATATTAAGGTCCACATACTACCAACTTAATTTCATTTAAATGTTTTATGTTCGTGCATGTTAACACACATGCATTACTCAAGAATGACATTATTTTTTATAGCAACACTTGATACTGATTCATAAAGCACAGACAGAAATAACGTCACACTTCAAGTTAATAACAACGTATATGATTAGCACATATAAATGTACATTAACAACGTACATGACTACTTACATGACTACTTAAATGATTAATACATATAAATGTACAATGTACACACGACTTATTAATGCTGTTTCTTGAAACTGGAAGCAGTTTATCTCGACTCATGTCAAGGAATTTGGTTAACACGCATTTTATTCCGTACTCATGGCATAAACGCTGTTTAACGGTCATATAGTTTGGATGCGGCTCAAATTGGTCTCCGGAGGCGTCGTGACACCGATACCATCACGGAAAGTACCGAAGGGTACCGAAGCATGTAGAAAAATGTTAATGGTCCATTTTATGGTCATTCGAAGTCCATTAATTATGTTCGACGTTAGTCGTGCCTTCGTCGACATGCAATACTGTGATTATTCGTTTTGTTGTATGAATTTTGACTATGTATTTCCAACATAATAAGGCAAGTTACTTACAATACTTAAGCACGGGTTAAGCACGGGCTTCTTATCACAATAAAGCTCGGACTACGTATCAACTTTACTCTATAATATGACTGTTTTAGAGCAATTCGGTAAATTTCTGTTTGTTTGTGTGTGTGTTTCTGTTTGTTTGTTTGTGTGTGTGTGTGTGTGTGTGTGTGTGTGTGTGTGTGTGTGTGTGTTTCTGTTTGTTTGTTTGTTTGTTTGTTTGTTTGTGTGTGTGTGTGTGTGTGTGTGTGTGTGTGTGTGTGTGTTTGTTTGAATGGTGTTTACGTTATTCTTAGCACATATTAGGCCACATATGACAGTCGACTTGTTTGTGGTAGAGCCATATTTTCCTCGGTAGAACCTGCATTGTACACCTCCCGACATACATACGAATCAACACTTTCTCGCTTGACAAGTCGAGCTCACAGTGTGATTCGAACCAGCAGCGGTGAGAGGCGAGAACGTTTAAAAGGCAATTTCTTGACTTTCCCGGCCACGGAGGCGATATGCATTGATCGAGAACGGCACTATTCCTCGCTTTCTTTTGGACCTACAGAAAAGGTTTCCAAGCATATATTGTATATTTTTTCACTAACATCCAAAATTGCCTTCCGTATACAAATAGTTAAACATCGACACGTCTTGTTTTTACGATGCTATCTGTATTAACCATCACACGTGTGCGTGTGTGCACGTGCGTGGGCTACGTTTATCTCATTTCACGTTTTGCAAATTAATTACTTATTTCATGAAAACGAAACACTAACAAATTGCTTCATATACTTTTGAACGGTGTTTTCAGTTTAGCGTGAAACAAGTTTTCTTCGTCAAAATAAACATTTATTTTAGTGTTGGAATGATGAATAGAGAGACAACGTAATTAACTCTTTTTGCGCCGAAACCGTCTTCACAAATAACTTGTTTTGTGGTTTTACAAGTATACAACTATTTTATTGAGTTTTGATGTTTTTCGCAAAAACAGTTAATTAGTAGACGCACAGTAGACTAGTTGAAGAATATACGATTGGCATAATGTCATAATTATACAATTAAATATACTTGTAAAAACAATTTTTAAATAGTACTTATTTTGCTCCACTTATTTTTCTTTCTTTTTATGTCAATTTGTATTAGAAAGTATACAAACCATATATTTTTATGTTTCAAATTTCTCTCAAAGATTTTTTTATTTTCAGTAATTTGTTTTACATTCCAAAGGTACACTAACCATAAGACTTTATTGAGCATGGACACATAACTGTCTGCCCCCACCCTCGCCCATTCCCCACCTCAACCCTCCACCTCAGTGAAATAATATATGCCTGAAAATATGAACATATACGCAAAATGTCTGTGGCTCAGAAAACAAACATTTGAGGGGTGAGTGGGTGGGTGGGTGGATGGGGGTTGGGGATGTAGGGTAGGGGCGATCATATAAACAAAAAAGAGTATACGCAATAAATAAAACACGGAAATCGTGTTACAATTCACTTTCACGCTGTGCTAGTGAACGTTAATTCCGAAAAAAATATTTAACCAATTTATTAATTTAAAATCCAAGGCTTCAGTTTAAGGAAAGAACCCCACACTTTTACAAGGACACAAGGCGATATTGATTTGTTTAAAACTCGCGGGGTCCCAAAAGTAAGGCTACATAACTTGCATATTGCAATAACTAATATTAATTATTAGAATAGTTCAAAGCAAAATAGTTTTTATATATTACTATTTGTTAATTTTATCGCACCAATACTATATTTTTGGTAGGAAAGATGTAACAATTTAAACAAAATAAAAATATTTTATGAAAAAATGGTCAAAAAACAGATCTAATAACAAATATGTCTGTGGTCAAAACAAAATATTTACCATACAGCTATTCTAAAATATATTTAAACTAAGACAATTAGTTAAGATACAAAAGTGTGTTGGCGGGATAGTGGTATGAACAGAACAGAACAGAACTGACCAGAACGAACACTGCGCATGCTTGTTATTGGGATTCAGCATAAAATGCCACTAATTGCATCGCAAATCTTCTCACAACTCAAATATTGCCTATCCGTCACGTGTTAATCGGTTAATTTGAAATGATGAATATGGTGGTATCCGCATTTAGAAGCACTCTAGAGTTCCGTCAGGGAGTACCCCATGATTACCACGGTGGCAACTGACACGGCTCCGTACTGCCAGCATTCGAGAACTAGTTACTTATTGAATTAATCATAAGCTCTGACACTCCGATTGTTATAAATGAAGATTGGGAAAATTAATATTTCTTGGGAGATGTTATTTTATAATCATTTATACTCAAACTATGGCGCGAATTCATTATTTCTACAAGTATTATGTATTAATAGGGACACTTGAACCTACATATTTCAGCAATACCAGAACACTTACGCCAGCATTGTGCTATTTTCTTTCTGGAAGTTATAAATGTTTGGGGCGTGTTTGATTACAGATAAAGGCGGTACTTTCAATTTCATCTGATTGTTCAGAACATGTTCTGTGTTCCGTTCCGCAGATCATAAATTTTGGCGTGATCGCGAAGCAACAAATGGAAGATGAATGCATCTGATGAACGGTAATTAAGGATATTAGCTCTCCATCTGTGCTTAATCAAATTAAATGGATCCAAAGATAGAAAATCTAAAAAATCTGAAAATTAACTATATCACCGGAACAACGGGTATGATCAAAAAGTCATCATCAGCCCGCAGGCACGAGCATCAAGTCGTCAGAGTAATTTGTTTTGTAGTAACAAGTGCCAAAATACAACAATTATTGAAACTGAAGTTTAGGCAAAGATTTATGGCGTTGTAGAGTTGATAGTAGCGGAAGAGAAAGTGGAAAATCAGACAGAAGATATAACAAAGCGACAGTAGCCAATGAAAGTATTAATCACACAGACGATATTACAAAATGCGACAATATACCAAATGAACGTATTTATCACACAGACGATATTACAAAATGCGACAATATAGCAAATGAACGTATTTATCAATGAACCAGAGCATGACAACCATAAATTAAAAGTAACCAAAAAGAAGAAAGAATCAGTATTTATTATATATTCAGGAGGAGGGGAGAAACTGTTTAAGTGCAGAGATAATGTTCGTTTGATTGATTTCTGTTACCCATGTTAAACTGACACGAGAATTTGTTTCTCACAGAATCGATTAAAATGAACAAGATAGTAAAAATTGAAACTGACATGGCAAAGCACAATCAAAGGTGGCAAAGATAAGGTGATCGATATTTTATTTTTAATATTAGCATTTCATGGTTTAAACAGTGATATACTATTTAATTAGTATAAAACGGTGTTTAGCAAATGCATGTAGTTATTGAAGGTTCTGGTGGAATGTTCAGTCTCACTATTTAGTTATTGGAGATTCCGGTCGACCGTACAAAGTCAAATTATTGGAGATTCTGGTCGACTATTCAGTCACATTATTTAGTTATTGGAGATAATTGAAGGACCAAAGTCCAGTGTCCAAATATATTTCTAATTTCATGTTGCTATATTATTTAAGTTTTTCCCCCGTCTGATAATTTCTTCTAAAATGGGAAAGACCCAAAGATAGGTGCACGTTAACTTGCCTTGTGGTTGAAGAACTGCTTGTTTCAGGTGTGTATGTATATGTTTTTTTCTCATTTTTTTATGGGTCAAACTACGACCTTTGTAAATGAGGGGATAGATTCATCGCCATAATTGTTAATACCTCTAAGTTAAAACACGCAATGTTGTATGCATCCACCCCTTTTACATGATGATTTGATATATATAAATACAAATTCCACGTTACTCGAGCACTTAAAACAAACACGTAACGTTTGTTTGTACATTTTACGTGCAGCAATAAGCACGTTAGATTTGTGAACTTATTTTTTATATCCTTAATTTCAATTGGTAATATTTTCATGTAAATCTCTTGAGTAATTGCATGCGAATTTACGTTTTAAAATAGCAACTATAAACCAGACATTTGGTAATATTCCGTGAACACATTTGCCTGTATAGTCAGAAAAAAACCCAGCAACATTATGTTTGGCAATTAAGTACACATAGTTAGTTTGCAGGTGTTGAGGTTTTGATTATTCAATTTATAAAACATATTACAATAATATTTTTCTTATCAATCCGATCTAAAATGGCATAACGAGCTTCCCAAGTTGACATCTTTATGATGAATTGACATATTATTCATTAATTACGACCTCTCAACTTACTAAAGAGGTGAACGATATTATTGAAGTGGGCATATTTAAAAAGAAATTAATTTGATGTTTTAAAATCGCTTTCCAGGTGTTGTATCGCCATCTTCAGAAGCAAAAAAATAAAATAAAAAATAAAATCAAAGCACAGAGGCGCAGTGACATAACGTGTAGCTCGGACGTACTGTACGTTTGTTTGCAGTTGTTAACGAAATGGAAACCTTGCAGACGACTGTCACGTATTCCATAGAGAGTTTGACGTTGTTTTAGAAGTGTTTAGAGTAAATGACGCGGAATCTGAAGTGTAATCAACACGAAGCAAACACAATAGCTGGACCTATGGTATCAAAATAGTATTAAAATCCCATTAAATATAATTATTTGGTACAACCCACAAACCAAGGTATTTTTTGGGGTATACAACTGAAGTCCGTCCGTCCGTTCGTCCGTCAGTCACTGTTTTTGTTTCCGAAGCATAACTCCATAACCATTCGAGGTATCTTCAAAAACTTGCTACACATAAAATATAGTGATATACTGGTGCCCGGTGGTGTTATGGCATTCTAATATATTCTGCAATTTTGATAATTGCCATGGAAACAAAACATTTAAAGTATTCTTTGGCGGTGAAATAATCCAAAACCGTTCAAAGTGTTTTTATTTTTTTTAAACTTTGGATTCATGTCAATCTGGCAGTCATAACAGTACTGTCTTCTCACTGAATCACTTCCGCCCATAAACCAAATGTGTCAACAATTGCAAATTAATAATTCTTTAACCAAAACATGAAATCCTATATTTGCCCGTTTATGGACCGTGGTTTATATTTACGACTTGCTGTTTTACATCGGAGGGTTATTCAAACCCACCCAATTTGTTATTATTTACGATCCACATGCACATTTCAAACAAAAAAACCATGTCAAGTTATATTTATTCGTTCCATCAGTTATGCAGCTTGGTTTTTGTTATGCTATACAGCAAAGACATTTACATGCTTATGCTGTTTTATAATTCAATTGAAACAAGATGCAATTCATCCGCCCATACTATAGCTCCATTCGTAAATCCATTATTTACGGGCTATTACAAAGCGGATTGTCTCCCTTTATTGAGAATTACTTTATTCTATCACTTCGTCATAGATGTGAAGCAGACTGGTTCTTTTATTTAATGTCAGGTATAAATTATTTAATTTTCATTTATATTTTCGAACAAGCTCTTTTTTATAGTTTCGTTTTTCACGTAAAAGTCCATTTCCCACTTTATTTGTGCGAAACATGCTAATTAAATATGAATTAATGATGTCGTTTTGTGCGTTATGGAAATTTGACAGGGCGCTTTGTCATGTTTGATAGAAACGTGATTTATAATTCATGTAATATTACGTGATGAAACTATTAGTTACACCGTGTAACTGACTGGATTATCATCACAATGACCCCTAACCCCTGATGAAAAGGGGGAACACATTAGACTTGAACTACCTTTTACGACATGCATGAGATACCGCATGTAAACACACTTTTTTAATTTCATAGGAAGCTGTTTAAAAATCTAAGATTTTATCTTCACATGAAGAAGATAAAAAAAATAACGATCATGTCCAGGCTAACTTTCAGATTTTGATAACGTCTAAGGATACATCAATCAAAAAATGTGTTTTGCAGGAAACAAAACTGGAACGACAATCGCAAAATGGACTCACGACTGATTTACGGCAACATATTCGCACCAAGTGACAATGCACTGTCACGATTGGTTAGAATAACACAATTCCGCAGAAAATATTAATTTTCGATCAACCGATAGCGTATGTTTATTACCAATTGCCCAGATTAGCCAAACGACTTCATCAACTGTGAATATATTAAATAATATGAATTTTAGGCACTGCCTAAGACCGAGCAGAGCTCTTAAAATTAACACCCACATGATATATCGGATCGCATATAAAATTTAACTTGTAAACCAAATATTTTACTCTTAATAATTATTCTATATTGTTGTGATAAAATACTAACCTATCTTATGTTTCTTGTCAATCAACATATGAGTAAATTAATTGACTATTCATAATTTCGATCATCAAAATCAGCTGACCAAGCAATGGCCTAGGCATTTGACACACCTCTAAATTGTGGTAGGTGGTAAACTCAAACTCGATCTTTATCATAGTTTGTTTGTTTGTATGGTGTTTTACATCATTTTCAACACATGTAAGGTTATATACTAGTATCACGGTCGATTTTTTTTGTGTTGGAGGCATCCACACACTTTTCCTGGGTAGAACCAGTACTGTAAACCTCCCGTCATCCGTAAGAATCGACACTTCCTCACTTACAAATCGAGCTCCCAGTGTAATTCGAACCCAGCGATGAGAGGTGAAGGTTTAGAATGCAACGTCGTTAACCATTCGACTACGGAGACGCTTCGTCTTTATCATAGATGTTCAACCAAGTTTATTGTAAAGGTTAAGGTATTTACGGTGTGATTTTTTTTAAAACCAAATTTTGAAAATTATCTTATTTTTACTCTTTCAACTCAAGAGGCACCTTTCCTGGGTTTATATTGTTTTCCAGAGAGAATTATTTTGTATCACACATATCTTTTTGGCAGCTACTACAAACAGTGTCACTGAACATTTTCAATTCAGTTCTTCTTTCTAGACAAATTTCGCATTTAGAAAAAACGTACGACATCTGTTCTATTTCAAAGGCAAGTATAGCCCCCATAGCAAGGTTGAATTTTTCATCTTTCTGTAATGGTGCAGCTTCTGGTATGTCATTTATTTGATATGTTTTGATAATATACATTTTTTCCCGTTTATTTCTCATTTCCCTTTTCTTTGATTCTGACTGTGTTTCGTTTTCAAGAGGTTTTGATTCCTAGTTTCCTACATAAAGATTGGATGGCATTGGTTATATTAGAGTTGGAATTTGAGTCCTTATTTGGTTCAGTATATGGTGTACTAATATAATTTTCTGAATTATGTTTGATCTTGTTGCCATGCGTGTTTTCGGTGGGTGATATTCGCTTTTTACTTTTACTACTATCAGCATCATTAGAACTTGAAACTGTTTATTGTTCAAAAGTAAGTCAATGGTTGTACATGACAATTCTCCTTCATTGGTTGAAAAAGAATACATGTGATATTGCTCTGCACCAAACTCATGTTACATTGATGTTGTAGCCTAAAATGGTAGACACAGTTTCAATCTCACAAGCTGTGGCCCACCCTTGACCATTTATCATTTCCCTCTCGTATTAAAGTTTGGTCATGTCAGGACTGTGGTAAATTTGGACTAACTCCTCCATGCCAAACCTGTTATCAGCAATATTATAAAATTATTGCCTTTCAGTGAGGTCGATATGTGTATATATTACATATTTGTCTGTGATTTGTATAGAAAATACTGGGAAGAGAAAAGCTATATTAACTCGTTTGTTCTACTGGGAAATATCTCTCTGGTGTAAAAAGGCATTAATCATTAGAAATATTAATAAAGTCATTTTAAATTATGTAATATATAGTTTAATAACCAGTGTTTTTGAGATACTGAAAATATCTCCCGATGTAGAGAAATGGCCCCTATATAAAAACTCGTGCTCCGCACTCGTTCTTATATCGGGGCCATTTCTCTACCTCGGGAGATATAGAGAAATGGCCCCTATATAAAAACTCGTGCTCCGCACTCGTTCTTATATCGGGGCCATTTCTCTACCTCGGGAGATATTTCCCGTATCTCAAAAACACTGGTTATTAAACTATATTTATCGACCTGATATCGTCTCGGTCGATAATACTTTTCTCAGGTCGATAAATGCAACACATATCGACCGAACCTAAAAGGCAACAATTATATTATTATTAAATCAAATTATTTATGGAATTTTGAAATTTTTGAATTTTGAAATTTTGAATTTTTGGAATTCTGAAATTTTGAAATTTTGAAATGTTGAATTTGAACTTTTTGAATTTTGAAATTTTGAAATTTTGAATCTTTGAAAAATTTTGGAATTTTGAATTTTAATTTTTTTTTTGAAATTTTGAAATTTTTGGAATTTTGAATTTGAATTTTTTTTTTGAAATTTTGAAAATTTGGAATTTTGGAATGTTTGAATTTTGAAATTTTTGAATTTTGAATTTTTTGGAATTTTTGGAATTTTAAAATTTTTGAAATTTTGAAATTTTGAATTTGGAAATTTTGAATTTTGAATATTGAATTTTTGAATTTTTGAATTAGTTTAATTTTGACAACCAATAACAAATAATAAAACAACTTCTAATGATAAGCATATCGCTTCATTCGTAACTACTTGCGACGGGATTAGCCGAACTAGTACGAATACTCCAAACTACGAAAAGAGACAATCGTCCAAGTGAAACAGACTGATCCCCTGATGATTTGAGGAAAAAATCCGAAATTGCCGAACACAATTTCATCAATGGCGGCGCTTCCGGTGCGACACAGTTTTTTTGCCCAGCCACCCGTACGATTTCAACATTTGCACATGTGTTACCATTAGCCGATCATCGTCGGCCGGCTGCGCCGGCCGAGCTCTGCTCGGTATTAATGGCGTAAAATGGTTTGTGATTTTGTAAAGCGAATACTTCAACAGTTTGTAATAACCACTTGGGGATCCTCCACACAATTAGAATAATGGCGATAATTGTAGAAAACCCGATGGGAAAACACTGCAATATTCCACGTGGTGGCAACTGAATGTTTAATGCAAAATCATAACCTAAAGTATCATTAAACATTTAATAGAAAATGAAAATATATTATTTTGTTTTCCAAAAGCACATTACACATTTCTGTTATTATGTGTGTGACAGTTTAATAAAGTGTTGAATGAATGAATGTCGTTATTTATCGAGGGTGCCCCTTTTAGTGTAAACTAATATTCCTTGGGGCCCTCTTGATACCTGCCAGTTTAGAATATTGGAGTATGATGCATTTGCCGTAGATAACATATTATACCAGAGAGCTTACAAGTAATTCCCAGATCGCTGGTGATACGTATTCCTTCTTCAATGTAGCGAAACCCCAAAAGGTGGTATACAATCACGGCCTTTCTTTGAAGCCGAACACTAAAATGTTGAAAATGCGTTTCTGTTAGATAAGTATATCGTATATTACATAACGGACAGGCACACATAGTGAAATATGGCGTCAATTCACTGATTGTACATTCGCCGCATTACATACTTCTTAATTTTCTTTGAGTCGACTTTTGACCACAGGGAACCATACTGAGGATGGAATGTACGAAACGAAGGCTGTCAGCAGAATTTCTAACTTTTCTCATTTTACGGCCATTTTGCTGGAACGGAATTCTTGTATTACTTAAAGGGAATTCATCAACAATTTGGAGAAGGTGAGATGTTTTTTCAATGGTTTGTACACAATACAATGTGTATAACTAGTATATACTAAGCAAATAAGCATATAGACTTTTGTAGAAAAATTGAAATTTAAAAAAAATATAAAACTAGATAACAAGATAATATGAAACGAAATATGGTTTTAGCACCGTCTTGTTTCGGTCTTAAATTTGAATTAACCATATATTTGGAATGGAATCGGACGGAAAATTAACCCTGGTGCGTAACCTAGAATAACACATATTACTGTGCCGACTGAATTTCCTTGTCAATCAGGGGTCAAATTTATGGTAATTCATTATAGTTTGGCCCCTTAGAATATAAAATATGTTTAATTATCAATTTTAAGTCAGACCTCCAGACCTCAACGAAAAGCCTGATGTACCCGCTGTAGCCCCGCTAAATGTGAAAAATCCGCTAAATGTAAAAACTTCCGGTAAATGTAAAAACTTCCGCTAAATGTTAAAAATCTTCCGCTAAATGTAAACAAACCTCATCTAAATGTAAAAACTTCCGCTAAATGTAAAAAAATACTAACCGCTAAATGTTATACATTTTAACATATATATATATATAGCGTTTAGTGGAATCTGTTAACCGCTAAATGTTAAAAGTCACTAAAGTTGCCTGAAATATGTACGGGTATGAACAATGGTGTTTTAATCGACTCGATGACGTTGTTATCAAAAGTAAGTCATAACGACAAACTGATGCTGCTGTTACTGCTGCTGTTTTCTGTTACATTTCGCGGAAGATTTTTAACATTTAGCGGATTTTTTTTTAATTTAGCTGAATTTTCACATTTAGCGGTGCTATAACTGTAGAATTCACTGGTAAAATGTATTTACCGTTCGAAAAGATCGCTTGCGAAGTTAAAGTTATTGAAGTTCAATATTGAACAAACTAGATAAACTAGAAACTGTATTCCTGAGAAACGGATACACCCATAAATCCCAACCCCGCCCCCTCAACCCCCCCACCCCACCCTCTTCCCCTACACACAATGAAAACAATCAATAGGAAATATAAAATTCTAACGAAGAAATGGCCGTAACTCCAGTAATACAATGTTGATTTTGGAGCCGAATCGATATGCCCATCTTGATATCATAGGTAAGCATCCTGTAAAGTTTCGGAACAGTCAGTTGAAATATGTTGGATGAGACACAAATAATATTATAGTATAACATTAGACAAAAAAGGGGCCATGATAAAAGGTCGATTTTGGCGCCGAACGATATGCACATTTTGACCTCATAAGTAATATTCTGTAAAGTTTCAAAACAATCACTGGAAAAGTGCAGGAGGAAATATAAATATATCATAAACCTTTACGAAAAAAAGGGCCGTACCTCGGATTAAACAAACTTAAAGTTATATCTGGCGCCGACTCGATATATGCACATCTTAACAGCATAGGTAAGTATCTTCGAAACAATCAGTTGAAAACACAAGATATTATAACGTAACATTTGTTGAAAAAGGGGCCATACCTCTGATAATACATGATCGAATTTGGCACCGAATCGATTTGCACATCTTGATATCATGGGTAAGCATTATGTTTCGAAACAATCACTTGAAAACTGTAGAAGAAGATAGACGCACACGATCTTATAACGTAAAGTTTAACGAAAAAGGGCATTAACTCTAATCATACATGATCGAATTTGGCAGTCGATATGCACATCATAGGCAAGTATCCTATACAATTTTGAAACAATCGGTTGAAAATTGTAGGAGATAGATGGACTCGGACTGACATGGCCAACACTATATGCCCCTCACCATTCGGTGGTATTATAACAAGTAATCCCTATCATGTTTAAGCACAGAGGTTAAGTAGTGTCTATGTAGGCTTTATTGGAAAAACAGTGGATACAAATGTACAGTAAATTATAAAATCATGGACTCACATTTATGATTCGAGTCCATCATTTGAGCAAATAAGCTAAAGATACAACATGTTCCCAAAGTTAAAGTGTTTCCTGTGGGAACTGATATATGCACAGGCGTATAGATGCAAGAAAACTGCTTCCGACAATGAAACGTATTTTAATAATATTTCTTTCATAAATATGTAATTATTTCAAACTGAGTCGATTAAAGCAGCACTGTTCATGCCATAACATATTTCAGACAACTTTAGTGACTTTTAACATTTAGCGGTTAACGGATTCCACTAAACGCTATACTAGTATGTTAACATTTATAGTATTTAGCGTTTAGTCATTTTTTACATTTAGCGGAAGTTTTTACATTTAGAGGATTTTTTTTACATTTAGCGGAAGTCTTTTAACATTTAGCGGAAGTTTTTACATTCAGCGGAATTTTCACATTTAACGGTGCTACACCCGCTTTAAAATATTTCTGTCCATTTTTTAAGAGACAAACGACATACGTCCAGGTAGTCTTTTCCTTTTCTACATATGTAGCATATATACATATGTAAATATCCTCAAAATAAATTAAGGACCCCAACATAGAACGGTTATAATTACTTTTATTTAATATTATGGATTTCATATTCATATAAAAAGTTAATACATGTGTGTAATGTAACAACTGTAAAATAATACATCTAAATTTAAAAATAGGAAAATACCGTAAATTGTTCATTTACAGCACTTTAAAAAAAGACCCCCTCTAAACAATGTCCTTAAATTATTTTGAGGAGTATAGTCAGCAAATTGTTGGTTGTATTGATTCAGATGATTTATATATTTAACAATACGGTAGAATGAAACCGTGTATCAAAACTATATCCAGGGGTACAGGTCATATAATAATGTATATGTGCCGATTTAAGTAAAGGTTTATTCGGGTTCTGAAAATACCCGTGACTGAATATGTGTCAAATGAATTATGAGTTGGTAACTCCTAATTCGACATTCCAGATTCGGGGTTTGGCCTGACCGGTTACAGCCGTTTATATTGTGTCTAAGATTCTCAGTTAAGTATATAAGTTATATATGAACCTCGTCGTCAGTAGGTTTAGAAACGGTGTACATTATTATGTAAAATTTGGCTGTTGTTGGCAGTAACAATCTAAGCTCTCCCATTCAGCGAACATCCACTTATCTAAGATATCAGAGTTGCAGTCTCTGACCGCATCATTGACTGCTGAAGGAGATTATTAGCCGTAATTAGTCCTATTGAAGTATCTAATTATGTAATGAACTGTCGATGATGGCCGCTCAACTATTCCAGTACCGCCATTTTACGTTTAATAACGTATCTAATTATGCAATGAACTGTCGATGATGGCCTCTCTACTATTCCAGGATCGCCATTTTACTTTTATAACAGCAGATACTGAAGTATGTTATTATGTAAATGAAATGTCGACGATACCGCTGAAACTTTCTTGGCGCATTACACAGACCAAATACTCATGATGGCGCATTACACAAACCAAGATAATTCTGCCAATCTTTGGTCGGTGTAGCACCGCTAAATGTTAAAATTCCTCTAAATGTTAGAACTTCCGCTAATGTTAAATTTCGTACGCTAAATGTTAAACCTTCAGCTAAATGTTAACATTTACTAAATGCGGAATGTTATAACATTTAATATATACAGTAGGGTTTAGTGCATTCCGTCAACCGCTAAATGTTAAAAATTGTCTGAAGAATGTAATGGTATGAACAGTGCTGCTTTAATCGATTCATTTGCCTGTTATAATGATACAATTACGAAAGAAACATTATTAAAATGCTGAACTGTGTCCGACTGTTCAACGCAGAACTGGGTCCGAATGTTGAACGCGAAACTGGGTCAGAATGTTGAACGCAGGACTGGCTTTGAATGTTGAACGCGGAGCTGGGTCCGAATGTTCAGCACCGACTGGATTCGAACGTTGAACGCAGAACTGGGTCTGAATGTTCAACGAAGAACTGGGTCAGAATGTTAATCGCAGAACTGGATCAGAATGTCTAACGAAGAACTGGCTTTGAATGTTGAACT
>JAWPHD010000657.1:355000-418356 GCA_037043455.1 Cyrtodaria siliqua | reverse complement strand
TAACATTTGCAGTTGTAACAAAAGGGTGAAAGCATAAGGTTTTGCACAGGAGGTAGCCTAATAAATTGGCTCCTATGCAGTTTGTTTTTTATTATTCTGACGTTCTATGTAACTGCATATACGCCTAATTTCCTTTGCAAAAAACCCGACTGGAAAAAACGCTCGAACACCCATGTGACTCTCGAACGAAATTGAGCAGCTTATCAGACTCCTGTGCGTAAACCATGATGATAATCTAACAAAATAATAAGTTATTTACCATTTACTTTCGGTTTAATTTTTTCCGAAGCATATTTTACATAATATATCGGTTTTTCGTAGATCGCTATACATGTGTATTGACAATATATTGACAAGTGCGCGTTTCTCCCAACGTTGCATGCGCATGCGCATATATACACATTTTCCACTGTGGACAACGTGTCACGAAACTACGTTGCGTATAATGTACCTAGTATAAAGTTTTCAAGTCTTAGGTTAACAAACGGTAATGGGCGAAGGCAGCCGGGATATTTATTATAAGTTACCCCTTCAGACATTCTCCTAAAAGAAAAATTATATATGGGTATAGAAACTATGGCCGATATAAAAATTATTGTTAGAATCTCATAAAAATTATAGTAAAATTTGCGGCAGGGTGTGACATTTTATTTATTTTTATCAGTTTTAATCCAAAGTTGCTGTCATTTAAAAAAAATTGTGGTCGAAAGGCAACTCGGGGAGGGAGGGGATATCTGGCGATTTTTTTATTGTGGCCTCATTTCAGGTTGTTTTTTTCTTGATATTTCCTCTGTGTATCTGAATTTAATCTAAATTGCTTTATATGTAAATGATAGCGTTCAAATTAAAATTTTAATATCCAATAATGGAAGATAAAATGAAAACAATTTCCCGCCCCCTGTCCTCCTTGTGAAACCAATGGAGGGCAGGACGGGGGCGCATAATTGATATAGTTGTATATTTGATAAAACAAAACAACACGGACATATGTAAAAAAACAAAAAAACATTCGGGTGGTGGTGGGATGGTTGTGGGGCGAAACATATTGATAAACTGATAAAACAAAACAACACAGATATATGCAAAAACAAACAAAAAAATTCGGGGTGGGGGTATGTGGGGGGGGGGGGGGGGGGGGGACAGAAATATGTAAATATTATAATATTTTTAAAAGAGCCGTAACTCCGCCGTTACTGTTCCGATCTGGTTGGTTTTCGAACTTGGCCAGTAGGGACAATAAAATTTACCAAAGCAATACAGAAATATAAAAAAATATATAGTTTAGAGTCTGGGGTGTGTGGGGGTGGGGCGGGGTGGTAGGGGGTGCGGGGGGCATAGCAATATGTGTAAGAATTGACCAAAACAACAAAGAAATATGAAGAAAAAAATAGAGATTCGAGTCGGTGGGGCTGGGGGAGGAGGGTGGTGGGGGCGGGGCAACATAGCTATATGTGTAAGAATTGACCAGAACAATACAGAAATATGAAGAAGAAAAAATAGTTGAGAGTCGGTGGGGGGGGGGGGCGGGGTGCCGAGGGGGTTGTGCGGGGGCGGAGACGGGAGTAGCGACGGAGCAACATAGATATATGTGTAAGAATTGACCTAAACAACACAGAAATATGTAAAAAAATAAACAAATTGAGTTTCGAGTGTGGGTGGGGGAGGCCCTGGGGTGTTGGAAGGCGGGCGCGGGGGTGGGGGCAACATAGATATATGTGTAAAAGTTGACCAAAACAACAGAAATATGTAAAAAAAAAAAAAAAAAAAAAAAATGTGGGAGGGGGAGTGGGGTGTGTGGCGGGGCGGGGATGAGGGAGCCCATGCCCAAATATGGGTGAAGTACAAATAAGATGCATAATGATATAAGATCCCAAACCAAAATTATAACTATATATACACCAGCTTACATGCAAACCTAGATCTGCCTTTATTGCACATTTTATGGGCCGTCACAATTTGGATTCCATGGGAGCCCAGAATTTGCGGAAGACAACATTACTTAAGCAACCCTTTACAACATCTATAAGGAAACCAATTCCCAAATTTAGTTGAGCTAGGATGGGACATTGTGCTTTATAAAAAGAAATCGTTGTGTGTTTGGTGGACCTGAACATGGTGATTTTGTTTACGAAAACCATCCACGCCCCACCCCCCACCCCACAGGGTTTATGGGATGACGAGTTGTCCGTTGTCCGTCGCCGTCCTCGTCCGCTAACTTTTGCCTTGTGAACACTCTTGCAACTTCATTATTATTATTCGGATCTTTACCAAACTGCTAATTTTTATATATTTTATATTATCTTTATTACGATTTAAGAATAAGGAAGAGTCTTGTAGAATAATAAACGACTAAAAGAAGTAATTTTAACAATACTATAAATATAACAAAAATATTACTTTTAAATCGGCATGAAATATGTGTAGTTTAAACACACTACACAATGTTTTACGATTGTAGCAAATAAACGGTTCTATTCTATTCTATCGACGGTGCATGGTAGGTTGCGTATGGTGAAGTAATATGCGCAAGGAACTCTGGGTAAGAATTTCAAACAAGATGGCGGTACCCTTCGACAATTCGGAAATGTGTCAATATATTCGTGATAAATTTGGATAATCTGAGATATTTCATCGTGGCAGGTAAATTTTGAAACACCAATCGACTCAAAAAAAAAATCTTCTTTCAACCTGTGCATATATAATATACAAACAATGCTGTTTAAAAGCGTGAAACCTTCCCAACAGATTCCGTTGGGAAAGTCCAGTCGTAAATGTGCAATAATCAATACACGTTGGTGCTCGCCAATACGAAAAATTTCAAAAGAGCATTAAACGTGTATTTTAACACACTACACAGGAGGGTGATAGTAGTGTAGTCACAGTTTATACAGAATTGTCACGTACATTAAAAGCTTTGTAGGAATACATATTAAAGTGGGGTTCTTTTGTGTGCTTTTTTTGGTTTTCTTTTTGTTGATTATTTTCGGATGTTAGTAAATCAGAAGTCAGAAACAATATCTCACTTTTCATTGAATAATTCAATAATAACTTATTAATTCTTTACTTATCATATATATCTTCAACACAGAACCCACATAAATGTCCTAATATACCAGCTTTTACTATAATTATGATTTGAAACTGTTGATGCCTATAAGTAACGCTAAATTCCTCCGGATGCTTATCTAAGAAGCGTAGTAGTTGATGTCCCAGTTTAGCGTAAACTATTCACAGGAAAATATTACAGAAATACGAAAAACTAAAGGTAAATATATAAAGATACAGGAAGAAAAAATATTTATTTTTATTTACAAACGAAACGTATTTTACAAAATAAACATTTTTCAAATTTGATATTTGCTTCATAATTGTTTTCATAAATAAAAGAATGATACTTTATGCATATTAGACTATATCTTGTTACAGCATACGTTACTGGAATACTTTTATAGTTCTTATTATATATGTATGAAAATTAGCGTGATTTAAAGGGGCTGATGCACTATTTTCAAACATGATTTATTTAAAAGGGCTCTGAAAAACTTGAAAAAAGTTGAAATAAACATCAAAATGCCATGGAAAATAAAGGAGATATGATCAATTGAAAATTTGCAAAGAACCTAAATGGAGGCGACCATCTTGGAACGATGATGTCCTCGCGGCTTTTTACTATAAATGGCATATAGACAAAACACATTTTAAAACAAAGAAAATCACTGCAAATTGATTGAAAAATACATATACAGATTTAAAATTATAAATGTTATGCTTATTTTTCATTTGCAGTGTTTTCTTTGCTTTAAAAGTACGGTAAAAAGGCGCGATGACGTCATCGTTTCAAGATGGCCGCCTCCATTAATGTTTTTTTGCACATTTTCAATTCGTCATATCTCCTTTATTTTTCTTGGCATTTTGATAATTATTTCAGCTTTTTTCAAGTTTTTAAAATAAACCTTGTTAACCCCTTTAATGTTGAAGATAAACATAAACAACATCCCGTTAAGTTCTGAAAAAAAAACGCACTCTGAATTTGATATAATAGCGAAAATATAATGTTTACGAGTACTGAAGGAGAAATTAGAACAGTATTTGTTTGTGTATAACTTATACTGCGGTGGAAGGAAAGCGTCGCAACAACATCACGAGGATCATGAGGAAAACACAGGCCATAACATTGGTATGATTATTACACAGGCCATAACATTGGTATGATTATTACACAGGCCATAACATTGGTATGATTATTACACAGGCCATAACATTGGTATGATTATTACACAGGCCATAACATTGGTATGATTATTACACAGGCCATAACATTGGTATGATTATTACACAGGCCATAACATTGGTATGATTATTACACAGGCCATAACATTGGTATGATTATTACACAGGCCATAACATTGGTATGATTATTACACAGGCCATAACATTGGTATGATTATTACACAGGCCATAACATTGGTATGATTATTACACAGGCCATAACATTGGTATGATTATTACACAGGCCATAACATTGGTATGATTATTACACAGGCCATAACATTGGTATGATTATTACACAGGCCATAACATTGGTATGATTATTACACAGGCCATAACATTGGTATGATTATTACACAGGCCATAACATTGGTATGATTATTACACAGGCCATAACATTGGTATGATTATTACACAGGCCATAACATTGGTATGATTATTACACAGGCCATAACATTGGTATGATTATTACACAGGCCATAACATTGGTATGATTATTACACAGGCCATAACATTGGTATGATTATTACACAGGCCATAACATTGGTATGATTATTACACAGGCCATAACATTGGTATGATTATTACCACAGGCCATAACATTGGTATGATTATTACCACAGGCCATAACTTTGGTATGATTATTACCACAGGCCATAACATTGGTATGATTATTACCACAGGCCATAACATTCGTATGATTATTACCAGAAACAAGAGCAGTTATTACATTCCAAAGGAGCTCTACAAATTCGCAGGTCGCAGGGGGAGATTACCGATAAATCTTAAAAGTACAGAGTTGTCCTCTGCCATTTTAGCAGTCCCATATAGAGCTATGTCATATGTATACTAACGTTTAAGCTTGTATCAAACTATTTCTTCTTGAATATTTAAGGTAAACTCTTTCAAATTTTATTTTAATCACGGCCAATTTATTTAACCTTTTTAAATTAAACAATTATCTGATTCAGTTTTAATTACGTTTTGCTGCATACGGTTAAGTAAATAATACATGGTTTTACAGAAGGTGTGTTTGCATAATTTTACCTCAGCTGTTTTCAGCACATGTGTGGGTTGAAGCAAAAGTCAACATAAGCAAAAGTCAACCTCAACTATGTTCTTTTGATAACGTCTCTAATAAATAATGTTAAAAAATCGAGCAAATATTTCATAAGTATGATCACCATCACACATTATTCAAGTAAATGTTAATATATAGCAGTAATCTATTAAACAGCAGTATATGGAGTTTAATTAACATTGTTGAAGTGATACGGGAAATAATTCCCGAGTGAGAAAGATTCTTGCGATATAGAAACGAGTGCGTTTTCGCACGAGTATAAAAATATCGCAAAAATATTTCTCACGAGTGAATTATTTTACGTATTACGACAAAAATGTTAATTAAACTATATAATATATATTCTGTGATGAATTTCTTTCCAATCGTCTTTTGACACAAGTATTCCTTCTTCTGTCACTCCTTTGGCGACAGCGCGGAGTAATATCATGACGTCAATTCAGGACGTAATATCGTGACGTCTATCGTTTAGTTCATAACATTTGCAAGGTGGGGGATCACGTGGTTTCAAATGACGTCATCGATGGAAAAACTACCCGCTTCGAAGTAAGATTTTCTTTATATTTTCCTTATAACTTCACGCATTTTCATGTAATATAGCCTAAAGTACCCGGAATTTTATGCACTTTATTCCGTAACTTTGATTGTAGATGAATGTTCCACAGATGTTTTGTTTAAGCCTCCACCAATTCCGAAATGTAATTTTTTGAATCGGTCTCGTACACTGGAATGAAGATGTTTTCATGGTTTTCGTCTTAAAATGGACTCATTTGCATTAGTTCTAGTCCCGCAACGTTACTTTATAAACAAAAAAGTCATATCTACCTCAATTTAAAAGTTACATGTGCTACAGTGAAATTAATTATGGAATTTCGAAAATGATCTCGAACACTGGCGGTGTGAAAAGAGATCTCGTGCACTTGTACGTTTCAGCGCTCGCGAGTTTCGTACTGCTCGACAGTTTACAGTATGAATGCGTTGTACTAATTATGATTTTCTGGTAATTTTCAGGTGGTAGTTCAAAAGGGTGTACCATCAGAATTGTTCAGGTATGAAAAGAGATCTCGTGCACTTGTATTTTTATACTTGTAAGATTCGCTCACGAGTTTTGTAATGCTAGGCGATTTATTATGTGTATGCGATGTACTTATGAATTTTGGTCATTTGTAGGTGTCAGTGAATTTTTGTAAAGCTACCAACCCAATACGGGTAACATTTTGGGTAAGGTTTTCCTCAGTATTTTACTTATTACTGCAGATAGATATAAGGGATGATTATATGTAAGGTAGGTCGGATGGCTTACATGTCACGAGAACGAACTCCGGGTGCGCCTCTAAATTGTAGGCTATAACAAGCGAAATCATTGCGACATATGTTTTGTATCATGTATATGTCCGTACGTTTTTCTTTGTCCCGTACTATGAACAAAACGAAATTATCATAACCAATCGGAGAGTGGGTGTGTCTAGGCAGCAGTGCGATAATTAACTGCACGATATTAGCCGTGCGACAATTAAGCTGTGCATCATACATGTATCAGTTTTACTGTTTTTGCAAACCCGACATTTCGGAAGCATCTTTTGGTGCAACAAGAAGTTTTCGTACACATACAATGTTGTGTTTTCCGAGTTACTTGTATGTTTCTATTTTATTTCAGGTATTAAGAAGATTTTTCCTGAACGAGGCACTCTTTCGGCAGCATGAGTCGAATACTCACAGACACTCAGGGCAGTTTCTTCAGAAAACTCTTTATTACGTGAAGAAGTAACTTGAAGCGTCACACACGCGTCATGCCGACTTTAATAAACACATGAGACATGCATCTGGGATATTAGTATTTACATGTTCAACATGAGAAATCAATACAGAATTTGAAGAGCATGAATACAGCTGCAGAAATCTAACATGTTTATGGAAAATTAGGTTTTAAACTATTGTGACAGGTGAATTCACTCAAAAACTTAAATGGTGAATTGGTTGCATTCTTCATGTGACATTTTAGAGAGCATGTTTCCTCTATATAATTTATTTAACGTTTTAGTTTTACCACTTCTAACATTTCAATATTATAATAGTTTACAAATGAAATCATAAAATGTCAAGACATGTGTTAGTGTGTATTCCATTCGTTTTGGAAAAAAATGTTTTTCAAAATAATAATGCTATTATAATATTTTGGGTTGACTTACAAACATTAAGGGTGGCCACTGCTGAGGTTTGGGATTTTTGTACTTCCGGAAATTTACATTTGTTATATTTCAAAAATTATAATATAACTGGAAAAAATAATTATACAGTAACAAACAAATGCCCAATAGAGATATTTTAGTGCAAAAAAAATGAACATTTTTTAGAATTTTTTTTTGACCTCACATTTTGTGCCCAAAATTGACAAATTTTAACATAAGCCAAAATGGGGGGTAGGGGTACAAAAGATGGTATTTCTCAAAAACCGTTTAAGATATTCACTTAATTTAAACTTTATTACAAAGACATGTGTTAGGATATACAGAGACAGCAATAAAAAGTATTGTTCCTATTATTTGTTACAGACCTATGCCGTGTATGTCAGAGCTCGTCGAAATCTAAAAAAGCACATTTTTTTCTCAGTTTTTATTGAATATCTTTCTTATATGCACACCGACCCCCAATTTTTATTTTTTCATTCTAAAACTCAGGTCTTGTTTATATTGTCGACAAAATATCTCAAAAAGTTTACTGTTCCTTTATCATGAAAAATTGATTGATCACAAATTTAAAAATGCAATTTATAGTAAACTGGGTGGGGTAATGACAAGGGATGTAATAATTTTTCAGATGGTGATAAAAATACCACAACCCTTAATTTTTCGTCCTAAAGTATGAACTATTACATTAAAAAAGACGGAAAATCGATACCTGTTCTGCAAACCACACTACACACATATAAGTTTCCATACACAATTTGCAGCTGATTCAGAATTTAAAACCACACTGTGAGAGTGTATTACTAAAGATTAATTTTGCGAAAAAGTTAAATCACCGACCCATCATTATTTTTCCAGAAACTAACTAGTAATATGTTAGTCTTCATAAAAAACAGGGAAATTCAAAATTCTTACTGTTCTGATATTCACCAGAGAGCACCCTTAAGTGTTTGTTTATCGTTTTGAAAATACTTTGATAATATTAGGTCAAGCGACTGAAAGACTTTTATGAAAAAATATGAAGCATATTGTAAGCGTGTGATTTATGTTTTTTAAGTTGCATATTTAATGATCTCATTATTAGATCACTAGAAGCTGAGATGGGCTATTGTGATCAAATTTTGTTCGTCCTGCAACATATTCTTATGATCTCGTTCACAACTTAATTTTGTATTGGATCTCAATGAAACGTGTTCAGAATGTTCGAAAGGCATTCAGATACAACCATCATTGTCCCTGAATGTATATATTTCAGAACCGAATCATATCTCCATTTTTCATGAGAGGATTTAGAAATTTGTATGTCTACATTTCTAAATAATTCATACAATTCGTCGTATAATCGGATCTTTAAAAGATCTACATTTTGAAAACCAGTGAGATCGATGTTTTTTTCAAATAATAAGAGATAGAGCCTTTGCATTTTTGACAGACCGTAGCCAGCCCCGAAATTACCCGAGACAAATCCCTACCTAGCGGGGTCTGAGGACACGTACTCCGGAAAAAAACCTGTTGATTTCCTACGTTTTAGTGCATTCCCGTGCGAAATTTTCAGTTTTATGTTGAACAAATACATTTTAGTGATTTTATTTAATTGATTTTCAATTTGAATGCCTACTTCAATGTTTGCTAACTTCTCAAAATTCTACCGAGACCTCAGACTAGCTACGTGACTGTTTGAAGAAAAATATATACATTTGATATTTGTGAAGCTTGGTCAAGATTCAATGATAACGAATCATTTATAAATTTTCAACAGAGATGAGTGCACATATAAACAGAAGAAAGTTAATGCCTTCCAATGTCATCGATTTAGGTCCATTTGGGTCTCTTGGATGGGCTATTTTTCTTTGTTAAACTTATGTTCGATACTTATTTGCTTTCACTAAGTAAAGTGATTTTATTATGTATTTCGCTGTAAATAAGTTAATCGTTACATTTCGTTTCAAAAATGTTTCAACTACTTTTTATTGTTCATGTGTTGTATTACGCAGTTTATTATGATTGTAGTCCAGTACACTGAAATGAATAAACATATTGTTAAGCTTTAACTCCAAATGAATTTGTTTTCTTTTTGACTTTACATTAATTTTGTCTGATGCATTCAACATTGCATAATTACACAAATACGTTGAACTTCAAATATTTCTATTATAAGAACATTTGAGGTATAGAATTCTTCACTGAAAGTCTAAATGATGTTTTTTTCTGATCTTTTCTGGTGACAAACACTGCACATTTACATACTGATAATGCCCCCTGGCCAAACCGGCGTTTATGTAAGGTAAGCAACCTCTGATGAGAAACCAGGGGCGTAGCCAGGCATACTCCTGTACGCCCGGGCGTACTCTAAAAAGTCGAATGTGAAAAAAATAAAAGTGCTTATTTTTAAAATCAGCAATAAAAATTGAAGGTGGGTAGGGGGTGAGGCACTATTTTAAAAACACAATGAATGGAGGCGAGAAATGATAGGAGGCGAAACCCACCAAAAGCTCGCTCAAATGAAGCCACAAACCTCCGAAATTGCACTCAAATTCAAAATTTTCCCTGGGGATACCCCCAGGACCCCCACCAGAAGGAGGGGGACACCCTCTCCCGCACCCTCCACCAGGGCGTATTCTCCAAAAGGTTCTGGCTACGGTCCTGGAAACCAAGGGGACATACCCACAACGACCACACCTAAACTATTGTCTAGAGGAGCAATTTATTTAAGGTTTTAGTACACGTGTCACGGTCGTCAAATGGTTTAAAACGCTCGTTTTATGAGAAAACTTGCAGTAGGTCACACATTTCTGCGGTCAGTGGTTTCACCAAGGTGCTGTTTGGTGCCAGTAAATGGGCTGATGAGCAACTGGGGTCCTCTCGACCAATAAAGGTGGCCTCCATGTATAGCTTATTAATCGTTAGGAATGACGTAAAAACGGAAAAAAATCAGATGAGATAACACGCTTGACAATTTCTTTTTATTCAGTGAACGTTTTTATTCTGCGATATTCATTTCAAACATTTTGCATTGTGTCTTATGGGCATTGCTGTCATGGGAAAAAAACACATACATTCCGAGCATACGCATCGCCATGAGCATCAGAACTCATGGACAATTAATACATATTAGAATATTTAGACAAATGCACGTTGCAGTTTTGACTACTTCAAAATGTCCAGCTTCTAACAAAGTCTTGTTGTAAACAATTTATTTTCATAACGTCTTTATCATTTAAAAACTAGGACACCGCAGTGAAGTGGAATTGTATTGCTATTAATAGTCGAAGTCTATTATTTTCTTTTAGATGTCATCCGGATCCTTTCTCTAGTATCCAATGTATGGTTACTGTAACATTTCAAAAAATATGTTTAATTCTTCATGATATCGTTGCCATACATTGTATGTCTTTAACGTGTTGTTTATCTACACAATATCTGTTTTATTTCCTGGCAATCCCAATAGGAAATCACCTCCATTATCCTACCCGAATTCTCATGTTGGTACTCTATATGAACTACCACTGGCACCTGAAATGATCAGTAATGCATAAGTACATCGTATAAACAATATACACTGTAAAACAAACACACAAGTGTACGAGATCTCTTTTCACTAAGCCAGTGTTCGAGATCATTTTCGAAATTACATAATTAATTTCACTGTAGCACATGTAACTTTAAAATTGTGGTAGATATGACTTTTTTGTTTATAAAGCAAAGTTGCGGGACTAGAACTGATGCAAATGAGTCCATTTTAAGACGAAAATCATGAAAACATCTTCATTCCAGTGTACGAGACCGACTCAAAAAAATACATTTCGGAATTGGTGGAGGCTTAAACAAAAAATCTGTGGAACATTCATCTACAATCAAATTTACGGAATAAAGTGCATAAAATTCCGGGTACTTTAGGCTATATTACAGGAAAATGCGTGAAGTAATAAGGAAAATATAAAGAAAATCTTACTTCGAAGCGGGTTGTTTTTCCATCGATGACGTCATTTGAAACCACGTGATCCCCCACCTTGATTTGGCTACTGTGCTATCTTGCACACTAGGCGAGATAGCATAAGCGAGATAGCACAGTAGAGGAAGGGATATGTTATAGATTTTCTCAAACTGGTAACTTTCTATAATTCTTCACAGCATATATAATATGCAGGGTTATTGGCTGGCCATCGACCAAGCAATTATGAGATTACATTGGGAAGTTATTCCACGGACATGCAGCTCGTTTCAATATTTTCTTAGACGCATACTTTTTCACGGAATGATACCGTTTTGTACACCACAATCTAGCTTCTGATTTTGTTGACATAAATTGTTAACATGCTATAATCTGGTCATAATTGACTATGTTTCATTGTATATGCCTCATGTATTTGTAACAACAACCTCTGAATACCGGTTTGAGCTTTACAACCATATATTATTTACCATTTTCTACATCTTCTCTGTTGTTCATTTTAGTGTTTATCTTTCATGAATTCATGTTACATTCTGTGAGAAGGCTATAAAATGTCGACCCGACTACAAATCAGTAGTGTTATTACTTACTGGTCCTTTGTGATCATCAAGCCCAGCGTTTGTGGCTTTAAAGTAGAATACGGCTTAAGCCAACGTTAGGGGAAGTAAGAGGTGTTGCACTTTTAAATTACCTCTCATGAACCGACTCGATAAAACCGAGCCTGCCACCTTTCGCTATTGCTTGTATTTGTTTCTTCCGAGCAATCCTCTTTTCAGTATTTGTTAAAAGGATAAACAGAGACTCGAGTTATAAGGTTGATAAGAAGGAAAAGCAAGATGTAAGATCTGAACCTTAGGTTTGTTTGTCAAACCTGATGAATATACATAGGGTTTCATTCACTCGCCTCATTGTTCGCATTCTTCTGTTGCAGCTCAGGCACAATGTCCCAGTGGGTGGATGGTCCATGATGATTCATGCTACCTGTTTAGTCATGATACAGAAACATGGGAAGATGCTAAGGTAACAATTTACTTTATGTATAGTTACTCAGTTCACAGCAACGTCTTAGAAAGTAATGAGAGATAGCAGTAACCTGTAAATCAACTCCAAGCTAGCCTTATAAGCACTCTCTAGGTCTCAAACCACACTTAGATTTTACTGTGTTGGCTATTGGGAATAAATTCCAATGAAACATTTACAGTCTAAAAGTACTTTTTGGTAAAACACAGATACTGCTGCTCATAAAAATCCACAAAAGCTGGTACATAGCCCACTTTATTTCTTTTTAAATGTGAGTGGTGTGGGCTTTCACTAAACAGTTTGCACCTAACTTCATACACATTTTGAGCACCCACAAATGTGTCACATTTTGCTATCAGTGTCGTCTAATCGCTGTTCATCCAATTTCACACTAGTGTTTTCTCACCTGCACCAGGAAAAGAAAATATCCATGGGCAATTATTAAAAATATCTCAAACCGAAGAACACCCCATACTTTTTTATGGTGTAAGAATCATCCTACAGTCACATGCCTACAATCGAATGCAAGGGAGCTAACTGTGTAGTGAGACCTCTACTGCTGTTAACTCGGTCCTGATATTTGATGTCCTTTGTGTGCTTTCATAGTATTTCAAATATATGGTTTGTATTTGCAATATCCTTTCTGGCATAAATACGCTCGTAAGGGTTGTTAAAACGTCACTCTAAACAACGACTTGAAGGTAAACTGTAAACACATTTTAATAGAAAAATAGTTCGCAATAATGTATAACTGGGTATAGAAATGCATATTGATATAGCAAAACGATAATCAGAACAGAGACAAACCAAATGTTTCGACCTGGTTGTTTGGGGAATATTACGTGATCACGCCTTAATTCCATTAATCGATGGAAAAACTTATATTAGCATGATTTTGTAACGGATATTGCGACAATAACACGCTTTTAAAAGAGAAATTACTGAAAAAATGTGATAACCTGTTTAAAATTACCAATTAAATGTTTTAATTTTACAATATGCAAATTTTTTAAGCCGAAATTAATGTTTTATTTCATACTCCAGCCAACCCCGTTTTCGCTTATTGGAGAATTGGTTGGATGGCATATGAAAGTTAATACTCGGACCACGTAAAGCGTTATCAGGGGAGACAAATCAGTGCTGTTCCTCACTGACGTCTTGATCTATTACATTGGCGTATAACCACGTCTGTATATCGCAGTTCCTCACTGACGACTTGGTCCATTAAATTGGCGTATAACCACATCTGTATATCACAGTTCCTCACTGACGACTTGGTCTATTAAATTATTAAATTGGCGTAAAACCACATATGTATATCACAGTTCCTCACTGGCGTCTTGAGTCTATTAAATTGGCATATAACCACATTTGTATATCACAGTTTCTCACTGACGACTTGGTCTATTAAATAGGCATATAACCACATCTGTATATCACAGTTCCTCACTGGCGTCTTGGTCTATTAAGTTGGCGTATAACCACATTTGTATATCACAGTTCCTCACTGTCGACTTGGTCTATTAAATTGGCGTATAACCACATCTGTATATCACAGTTCCTCACTGGCGTCTTGGTCTATTAAACTGGCATATAAACACATCTGTATATCACCGTTCCTCACTGGCGTCTTGGTCTATTAAATTGGCGTATAACCACATTTGTATATCATGCTAAAGAAACATATATTTTAAAAACGCTCATCTATATATAAGGTTTCAACACTCAACTCTGGCCTCTATATCACCCTCAACTCTGGCCTCTATATCACCCTCAACTCTGGCCTCTATATCACCCTCAACTCTGGCCTCTATATCACCCTTAACTCTGGCCTCTATATCACCCTCAACTCTGGCCTCTATATCACCCTTAACTCTGGCCTCTATATCACCCTTAACTCTGGCCTCTATATCACCCTTAACTCTGGCCTCTATATCACCCTTAACTCTGGCCTCTATATCACCCTTAACTCTGGCCTCTATATCACCCTTAACTCTGGCCTCTATATCACCCTTAACTCTGGCCTCTATATCACCCTTAACTCTGGCCTCTATATCACCCTTAACTCTGGCCTCTATATCACCCTTAACTCTGGCCTCTATATCACCCTCAACTCTGGCCTCTATATCACCCTTAACTTTGGCCTCTATATCACCCTTAACTCTGGCCTCTATATCACCCTTAACTCTGACCTGTATATCACCCTTAACTTTGGCCTCTATATCACCCTTAACTCTAGCCTCTATATCACCCTTAACTCTGGCATCTATATCACCCTTAACTCTGGCCTCTATATCACCCTTAACTCTAGCCTCTATATCACCCTTAACTCTAGCCTCTATATCACCCTTAACTCTGGCCTCTATATCACCCTTAACTATGACAGTGAGTCAGTACAATCGTCCTAGAATTATACAAGATTTGTCTTACGTTTTAGATTTCTTTACGATACTTATTTATGCCGAATGCCAAGCAACAGTATATATTGTAGATTGTATGAGCATTCTTTTTTTCAGTTAGAATGTAAGGATCTAAATGCTTATCTAGTAGAAATAGGCAGCGCAAGAGAAAACAGCTTTCTCGAGAATGGATCTAGAGGTAAGTAAGACAAATAAGAGAAGAAGACATTTTATAAGCCGACTGATTGCATTTACAGTATCAAATGTAAAATAGGATTCCCATACAAGTGCTACCAGCATTCCTGATGGCCTTTGAGCATTTATAATCGCTACATGGATGTCGTATTTTTCGCTGTGATAAAGCCCTGTAATTATGCGTTTGTTTATGTATTAATATGTGTGCCCTTTACGAAGGAGAAATTATGTCCGAATATACCGACGTTGGTCTCGAGTCCATGGCATTTTCACCCCATTACACATGACTGGTGATATGTCCGTGTCGGTATTCTAAGACACGGAATTCTCACCAAAATGTGAATGTTTTTATTTGTTCCGTAATGAAGAACAATGACACATGTGCATTAAAAAGTATATATATAATTTAGTGTATGTTGTTTTAAGATATAATTCTTAGATGTTTGGTTTAAACATATTTTATATCAAAGATAATATACACTATACACATTGTACATACAAAAATAAATGGATTGGAACGAAAACAAAATCTATATAGAGATCCTTTTGCAAACTAATTAATTTCAAGATATCAAAATAAAAGTATAATGGACAATGGCGTGTTATAAACAATGAAGTACAAAACTGTAGTCGAACATGTCATTAAACGTAACGTTCACTTTCAGCTAGCGTTTCATGGATTGGAGCCAACGATATTGAGATTGAAAACGAGTGGAAGTGGGCAGAGACACGTTCATCCTTAACGTATACAAACTGGAAGCCGAATGAGCCGAATAACATTCATTCAGACGAAAATTGTGCAGAAATCACGTCAGCCGCTGCACATGGTCTTTGGAACGATAGAGCGTGCCATACGTTTCAGAATTATATATGTGAAAAGGGGGCGTAAGTTGTTTTCTACAGTTTTTCCCAGTTAAAGATTTAAAGACAATCTAATGTCACAATAAAATGCCAAAGGTTTTATGAATATGATTTCTGAATACCATGTTTCTCCCAAAGACAAAAGGATGAAGGATGATATATCATTTAGGGGATCATTTAGGGGACAGTTTAATATAGTTGATACGTTTATATTGTTTCGGAATACTAGTAAATATACATTTCCAAAATATGTTTTCAGTATTTTGCATAAGCTATATATGAGTGAAATAAAAACAGAAGGCTGGCCAAATATTTGCTTTATATTAGTAGATATTCAGTCTTCATGCGAAGCAGTTTTCTAAAAAGTGCGAAACATAATTAGATGTTGATGTTATTCCGTCCTTAAAAATAGGGCACGTACAATGAACCATTCCGTTCCAAGTCTCGCGTTTATTTTCGTTGATATTCCAGGTGGCATTTTTTTTAATGTGTAAGACATTTATTGGATCTTGGATTTTTTTTAAATACTTTAACATCTCTAGGTTTAAAAAACAATAATAGTTTATTTTTGTGCACATTTATTATGTAACTTTCGAATTGAATTGCATTACTGTTTATTTATAGGGTCTCAAACACATGTATTTAAAGGCATCAAACACATTGTTCTAGGTTACTTCGAACAGCTCAAAAGACAAGGAAGGGATTCTTAGGAATCCGGGAACGTTGAATATTCTTATTAACGATATTACTATTTACGATTAATTACGGAACCGCCGGGTTTAAACCTCTAACGACTAGCGAAGCTAAGGGTTTTGTCTAATGACACATTGGGTGTTTTTGATAACGTATATGTTAAGTACAAGCGTAGCTCCTCTTAGGGATAAATAAATACGTTGAGAATACCGTGACAATTATGAAATAACATCACAGTCTATGTCCTCTCTTGTACACTATATGTCCTCTCTTGTGAACTTAGTGTCCTCTATTGTGAACTCTAAATGTCCTCCCTTGTCTAAATGTCCTCTATTGTGAACTAAACGTCATTTATTGTGAACTACATGCCCTCTATTGTGAACTAAATGTCCTCTCATTTGTACTAAATGTCCTCTCTTGTGAACTAAATGTCCTCTCTTGTAAACTAAATGCATTCTCTTGTGAACTAAATGCCCTCTCTTGTGAACTAAATGTCCTCTCTTGTAAACTAAATGCATTCTCTTGTGAACTAAATGCCCTCTCTTGTGAACTAAATGCCCTCTCTTTTCAACTAAACAACTTTGACAGATGTTTACCATATTGAGGTTACATGTATAAGGCAAAAATACGTAGGAGGACAAAATATATATTCAATATAAGTGGCAAATGATTATATTTAAGAAATAAAATATTTCCAGCGGGTTTATTTGCTTCTTTCATTACTTCTCATGAACAGACTCAATAAAACCGAGTCTGCTGCTTTATTCTGTTAATTGTGTTTGTTGCTCCCAAAGGATCACCTTTATCAGTATTTATTATATTGTCCCAGATCAAAACCGGGTGAGCGGGACTTGAAGACCGTCGATACCAAGGGCCGTAGGCCCGCGGTTTTGATGTGTTTCAAGTCCAAACATCCGGTTTTCATCTCGCACAATATAAACCCGCTGGAAATATTTTATTTTGCATCTGACATGGATTTTTACGTATTATATGCACACGTTTTCGAGATATTGAACATAATAAACACATTCTCAACATTCTCACAACTTACATTGTACGTCCATCTCTCAGCACCAAACGAATTAAATATACAGCTTTATGGTGTTTCGAACAAGTTCAATTTGCATTTTGAATGTAAAGTTGCCTTAACATAACGTAATCGTTGTTTTGTATGTTTTCCGACGTTGAAAATCGTTCAAAATAACGTTGACGTGACGTCAGAGGTTTATGTAGCATTTTAAAAAAATCCTCACTAGCCAATCATCATTGAGTATTTTCATAACTCATGTTAGATACAGCGGTTACCGTTATCATGAAAAAACAAATATTATCACGTTGAGTACATTGTTGCTTTGAAACAAAAGGGTGGTAAATGCAGCTAGTCTTGATCATCTTCAACGCTTGATTTTAATACAAACGTCACCTTAACAACATTTATGTATTTTTTTTATTAAAGTAAGTTTGACTATCCACATTTTTTTTCTTCAATGTATTAATGAAGTGTTCCTCCTTTTTTATTGATAAATTTATAAAATAGTGCATTGTTTCTTTGTCGTTCTGTCTGGTGTTCTGTGTCCGCCAATCAGAAACGGTACCAGAATCGCGGAAAATGGCTAGATGTTTGTCTTAAAAATAAGAAGGAATTGAAGATGATTTAGACTATTTTGCATGCTGTCGACCATATGTTTACTTTATATTTCAGAGAACAGGGTGAAATCGTTGGCTAGACGTGGATGGACGGACTTCTAAATGAATGGAAATTGTTTAATAATATTAAATGTTAATATTTAACATGGACATGTTAACACGTGATAAACAGATTATTATAAGCCTGTAAAGAATCGTTATTACTCGTATTGTACTTATACTTCCATTTAATGAGAAACGTGAATTTCTTTAGGTCTGTGTGACGCATTTTTTTGGAATTTTGTTTTTTAAATATTTGTTGAAACTATTGTTGATATTTTTTAAAAAGCTACCGTTCTCTCGCTTGCTTTTATTGATTCATGAGATAAAAACATGCATATAATATTTTCTCCTAAAGTTGAATAACCCCAACCATTAATGAGGGGCTATACACAGTGTTAAAAGTAAGAATTAAACGCGTAACTTGTCATAATTTTAGAGTTTTCTCCCTCAAATACATTGAGAACACCGTGACAATTATGAAATAACATCACAGTCTTTGTCCTCTCTTGTACACTATATGTCCTCACTTGTGAACTTAGTGTCCTCTATTGTGAACTTTAAATATCCTCTCTTGTCTAAATGTACTCTATTGTGAACTAAACGTCATCTATTGTGAACTACATGTCCTCTATTATGAACTAAACGTCATCTGTTGTTCAATTCTTGCTTATTTTAAACTAAAGTAACTGCCAATAAAACTATCGGGGTCACTCGCTTGTTTTAGTTGTCAATGCCACAAACTCTTGGTCTGGGTATTGAAACACCAGATAATGGTATAGGCCTGGTTACAGAATCACATTTAAACATTGCCGTCCAATCTTAACAAAAAACGTTTTGCAACCCAAAATGCGCATTAAAAACTAACCTCAGTTTCAACGAAAATAAAATCAGACAGACACTACAGTATATTTTGCACTGATCGTGTTCGACCATTTCCAAATTTCTCCTTTCAAACTCTTTTTGAAAATGCATCATCCATCATCCACCTCCAGAGAATTCCCAGGTACAGGCTAACCATTATTCTCAGTTTTCAAAAATGTAGTCTTTCAGGGTGTTTCACCGCTCAATAAATATCATCCAGAACAGACAAAGCAGACACACTCAATGCCTAATTTGCGACCGTATTTACTCCTAAAACCCCTCTACCCTTAACAGACGCCACACAGCACTTCAAGTTCTCTGGTCATGTTTTATTTCATGAACATGTTTATTTAAGAAATATAAAAAGATCGGACAGGGAAAGTAGCATTCCAGGAGGACAGTCAACCACAAAACACTACATTCCTGTAATATTTTCTGTTTAAACTAAGTGCAGGCTGGGATGAACCCTAAGCCTAACCCAGGGCCCTGGTGCAGGTATTAATATAGATATTTATGATATTTACTAATCCGAAAACAATAACAAAAAGGAAAAGAAGAAGTAAATATATTTTGAAGACGAATGTATTTTAATTATCACACCTAAATTATGGAGGTCCGTGTCTATTTTCTTTTAGAATTTACACTAGAATTTACCCTAGAAATCCTGCTATGAAAGCTATTCCTGGCGAAGTTCATCATGCGTTGGCAAGTACTTTGTTTCATTAAAGATGAATGGCCACCCTTTTTGAAGTATCATCAATTAACAAATTTAACTCTTAACCATCATATGAACATTTCTTAATAGTCCCGGAGGGAAACATACATTTAAAACCGCTATTAAGTTGTATGTAACACCAAGTATTATTTGCATGACGTAGATACGTTTACCACTGCGTGACAGCACGGGGAAATGTGGTAAATCTGAAATGTATATAGCTGCACAACTATTGCCAGATAATTGATAAGTACATTTACCTGTGGTTTAATTTACAGGTTCAAAGTTTCTACGTCATCAAATGAAATCTTATTCTCGCTTTTCACAGATATTGCAATGTGTGAGTTGTAAATATCTATCGCTGTGTATTGATTTCGCTTTAAATAAACATAAACATATTCATGAACAAAATATGGCTGGGAACTTTAACAGCGCTTTTGTCAGGGCTTGAAGTAGGGTTTGAGTTACTAAAGTATAGAAAGCATGAACGGACAGCATCTGGACAGGAGTGTGGTACCCGCAGTACATGGAAGCACTTCCCCTACCGTTCATGAAGAGTATCAATCAAACCGAGACTGCAATATCTTTTGTATTTATCGTGTTCGACGATATCCAAATTTCTCCTTTCATACTTGTACCTTCATTGTGGCTTTTCAGGCTATTATTTTTTTGTATTATATTTGCACGAGAATATTTGTGTTTTATTTATATTGCCTATTGATGCTGCCTTGTTGGATTAGATCATGGCGGGGATTTCTTTATTTACACTGTCCTGTTTTAATGGGATGACAGTAGGGTAAGTGTGAGGTTTGGTGCACCCTAGAACCGGTTTAAACCCCCAGTGGCCTACTTTGCCACTGACCGTTCCAAGGCCTATTGTCAACCCTTTTGTGTTTGTGATGTCGTTTACTTTTATTATTACGTTTGCCTTCTTGTTTGTCTGTTTCCATGTTTGTTTCTCTGTTTTGTGGTTGACTGTCCTCCTTGAATGCTACTTTCCCTGTCCGATCTTTTTATATTTCTTTGGGCATGATTTAGGAATACACAGACATTTTACAGTAGAGAATAGGTGAGTCATGAATTCCACCAACCATATTACGCTAAAATAAATCCAAATAACAAATAGCTTGCGCTGCTGGGTGGAAACATATAAAGCTAAACCACCTAAGAGTTCATGGATGATGGAAAAGAGTGGAAAAAAGGTGGCGTTGTTATGAATTTATCCAAGGGTGTCACAAATTTAACAAAATGTTCATGTTCCTGTTTGTCCCTGGCTTGTGAATTGTGATGGCATGTTGAACTACCAAGTCTAATTGTGATGGCATGTTGAACTATCAGGTCTAATTGTGATGGCATGTTGAACTACCAAGTCTAATTGTGAGAAAAGTAGAAACATGTGGATTTGTCATAGGCTGTGTATAATGAAGGAATTTTTAAACTGATAAGTACAAATAAGGGGATTTGTCAATGGCGTGTGTATCGTGCATGAAGGAATGCATGACCTGCCAAATCTAAACTAGTGCATTCGTGACGTGTTGTGCACAATGTGGGAATTAATGGTTGAACTGATAAGTGCATGGGGATTTCCCAGGACCGAATAGGGCCACTGATTATACAGAGGGATAAAACCACCCCAACCCCAACTCCCCATCCCAACGAATTCGTGTTCATTTTGTACGTTATGTCATGTTCATTAAAGATCTTCATCAGGACCCATTTATTGTGGCAGCTAGGTGCTACATGAGTGGTGGCAGAAAACAATGACCAAGACTCCAGCGAAAAATGGAGTGTTTACAACCGAATTTGCAGCAACTCTGCATGTGAGAAGGTATTCTTCAGGTAAGAGGGTCCAATTTTGCATATTTTATTAACTTGATGTAACTGGGGGTGGGCCTGGAATGGTCATTCCAATTGGCGACATATATCCTTTTGTGTCTGAGCATGGGGATTTGTCATAGGCTTTTAAATAATACGAATTATTTGAATGTCCAGTCCAAATATGTGGACTTGTCACAATACTATTTCAAAGGAGTTAAATAGAGGATCTTACATCATTGGTCATGTGTTATCGATACAAACTGTAATTATCGTACGACTGTTATTGGCCAATCAGACTACAGTAAGCGATTCACTCCGAAACGGTCACGTGAACGGGTAGTAAACACCAGGTATGCCTGTGCAGACCTCCTATGAATCCACGAATTTCGATAAGTGATGAAGTTTAGGTAAACCAATGGTACAGAAACGGAGAAAACCCCACTCGCTGAACGAGTCAAAAGGTAAAACAAATTCCGGAAAAAACGAGCGTAAAATCAGATTCAAACCTTATAGTAAGTACATATATATATATATATATATATTTAGACAGACAAACAGACAGACAGACATACATTTTATTCAAACTTAAGGCATGTATCCCAACAGTTCATGTGCTATATATTTAAATAGTACATACATATAAACATGTATAGGAAATGCATACAACATTTTCCAGTTAACGACAATTTGTATAATTTGTAATCATCTGTATATGTTAGTAGTTAAAAGTATTTGACAACTATTAAGTATATAATTGCCTCGTTTGTGATTTAAATTAATAAGCCCAAGCATTGATAAATACACATTCATGTTTTGTGAACAAAAATGAAGAAAAGTGATACTTATTTATAAAACATGCCGTCTCTTCTTTTACAACACTTTCTAATGAAAACTGACAGTTTCTTAAATAAATTGTCGTTTCCTGTTGTCATAAGTTCAATAAATTGTGGTATATTTCGTCGTTTCCATACATATGTGTTGACATATTATTTTCTAATATCATCATGATCATGATATAGTGCTATTACACTCTCATTCTTTCGTTCGTTTTATTATCGTCATAGAAGCCTGTGGATTTGCATATGGAGGCTTCTTTTTGAACTGCTTGTTGTCTAAATTGTTTAGGTAACCTTAATTTAGGTAACCTTAATTAAAATGCCATAATAGGGATGATAAACAATTAGGTTAGGGTAGACATAAATGACAAGTGTATACATATACACATACTGTATAAGATGTGTTTGTAAAGTCTGGCACACTTTTCGTGAACTCTCTTCACTGTCCCACGTGAAACTTAGATACCATCTACAAACTTACTATATATTTGTTATTTTTCCCGTGTGAGATGTACGTCTAGTTGCGCTTAATTTGTCCCATTTTCCAAATGTTTTGAAGAAACATAACCGAAAACAAAATTCGATTGAAAAAATTTACCCGCTTACAATATACAGTCTAATGCATAAAACGCCGCATAATATTTCTTCCCTATGTAATAGAATACGCCATTAGTACATAGTTTTATTTGGTCAATGAACAATTTTACACAACACATTTTAAATGTAAATTACCGAGGTTAATAACATCCTTGTTTGTATTTTTCTATGAAAACCTTTAAATCAATAGATGATAATTTGCACACAATTAAAGTAAATGTATTCTAGGTCACTGGGTTTTTAGGTTTCGTGAATTGGAAATCCCTAACAATCGCGGTGTTGGGAATGCTGAGTCAGCACTTTAAATGATCTAAATTACGATATCCAGACAATAAACAATTTTATCATGCAGATATGCACTTTTCTGCCTAATAACGGGGTGACCTATTAAATTTTGCTTTAATTAGGCACTGACCAATGGAGCAAATCAATGCGGAATCCCTCGGCGTTTATTGTAAGTAACGTTATCTGACGTCATGCACGTAACTTTGCCTGACGTCATAAATCAAACAAAAAACAACAACATGTTGACGTCCTCGATAAGCGTACCATTCTGAGAAGTAGATAATAATAGTAATTCATACAGAAAATATGGATAATCTACATGATCTACATGATAAGTAGAATATTATGTCAGTGCGTTTTACTATCAAGTTTATTAGACGAGGCTTAGAAAACGAAGAATGGCGAGGCTCTCCTTTTACTATCAAGTTTATTAGGCGAGGCTTAGAAAACGAAGAATGGCGAGGCAGAGAGCCTCGCCTCGCCTAATAAACTTGATAGTAAAAGGCACTGACAACATGTTTAAACAAATTATATGGTTTCAAATAATTGCTAGATGTATTCATGAAGATGTATTACCTGTATTACCCAACAGTCACTTAACCATGAAAAGTACAACATACGAAAACAATATAAACTGGAGGTTGTTTTTTAATAAATGTAATCGTATGTTGTATAAATGTTCAACAATAACTCGATGGATATATTTGAAGAATATATTTTGGTGGTATTGGATGGCATAGAGCCTGGAGGAACATACACAAAACTACATAAATACATAGACAGGACGAAAGCATTTATGAACACGGAAATCGAATAATAGCACAGTGGAGAAAAACATAATGTAAATAAACATACCGGCACAGCCTGGTTATGGCTCGCGCCAAACACCCGTCCATTCCTATTAAGGATCTTGGGCATAATGTGACTGAGGGAATACCCGTTTAATTGCCAATGTTTCCCGCCCTGGATAATGTTAATGCACAACTTATTTAATGCCACATGTAAACCATGCTTCACTCACACTCGCATGCAATCGTCCCTCAAAGTGTGTAGTAACATACATCACGCATTGCAAGCACAATATGACATGTACAATAATAAACTATGACATAGCACCAATTTCAATTCAACAACACGATCTTATTGCCAGTCTTTTACCCTCAACATTTTGGCCAGTATTTTACCCCCAACATTTTTAATCACGTGCTCCTCCAAATGTCACGTGCTCCTCAATATCCTGTATCAAAAAGCAAAAAACAGATATAGGCTGCGCGCTTAAGGCGCGCCGCCAATAACAACACTGTTTCGAACAGGCAACGCCTATGCAATACAGGTTTACATAAAAACAAAACATTTGTCTCCATCCACTATCGTAGTCAGTACAGTAATCTATAGACATACATAATTTAAAAAAGAAAGAGTTATCGGCAAATGTTTGGTGACGATCACTATACGTGTCGGCGATCGCAACACGACGACGATGTGTGCAACAAGGCTTGGTACTGATCATACAATGTTTGGATATTTATATACCCGTTGACGGGCATCCTTTGATTTACATATATAGTTTATATTACTACCATATCATCCCTTATTTGCAAATAGTTTTATCTTTATATCTTTACATTAATTTTTAATTACTACTTCATTTCTTCATATTTCATCAGTTTTGGCGCACAATATGACCTGTTTATCTGTCGAGGTAATATTGGAAACTTGTCCGGACAAAAGTATTAATATCTTTAAAGGGCCATAACTCCGTCAATATTTATTCGACCGGAACATTACAACAATATGAACAGCTAGGCTTGATACTGATAAATTAAACTTAGGTTGAAAACCTACAAGAGGCTCTGGAGAAATATTGCGTATTAAAGGGACAATGTCTGTAAGTAAGCAGATACTGAGCATAACCAAATAATTATTTTTTATCCAGTGGCATGTATACATGAAAACATGATCATATACCGAAATAAGTCTCTAGTAATACATTCGTGAGTTTAAAAAAAAGAAGCTTTATTTGTTGTTCGTTAACAATGCGGCCCCGCATATTTACATTTTCTGCTGATCACGTGACATCCATTAGCGCATTAGATTTTCTATGTAGTATATCTTGCATAATACTTCTGACTCGTTTTTATGAAGGAAAATGCATGACGTATGCGGAAAGAAAGGGGAATATTACCTTTCTTACCTTGCAGATCCTCGGAAAATAAAGGTAGATTGAGACGTTTCGAAGAAGAAAAGTATTTCTTATGAAGACCTTTTTTTTTCAAAACTTCTACATTTTCAGAAAATAGCGTGTACTTCAAGATTTTGAAATGAAAAGCGTATGTCATCAGGAGGGAGGAGGAGGAGGGAGGAGTAGGACGGAGGCGGAGGAGGGAGGAGGATTGAGGAGGAGGAAGAGTAAGAGGAGGAGGTGAAGCAATAACGGAAGCAGGGGTAAATCATAATGCAGCCATGTTGGGGTACTGTCAGGGTACTGTGAGGGTACTGTAAGTGTACTGTGAGGGTACAGTCAGGGTACTGTGAGGGTACTGTCACAGACACCATTAATGGGCCAGGGAAACATTGGGTTGCAATTCCTCCTCCTCTCTCCTCCCCTCGTCCTCCTTTGTAGTTTTTGTTGTTGTTGATGTGTTTAAATTACAGTCAATATACGGTTTTTATAAATGTCGTTTAATTTTGGGGGTGGGGATGGTGGTGGTGGTGGTGGTGATGGTGGTGGTGGCTCACGGGTTGCTGCAGAGGTGTTGCAGTGGTGCCTCTAAGGTGCTGTAAGGGTGCTTCTAAGGTGCTGTGAAGGTGTACTTATGGTGCTGTTTTTGTTTGAAGGCGGTGAACTTTACGTCTTACGCTCTCCATTTTGTCCAGATCAATCACAATTACTTTACATTGAATATCAGAAATATATTAACTATGGCTTCAGTTGAACGTTAACAAATCGGAGAACAGTTATTCGTTACTCGTTACCTATCGATTTTCAAAAATGAAGAGGCTATACAATATTTGGTACACTTTATATATGTTTACTACGTTGTGTGTTGTTATTGTTTCATCGATTAGACAAATGTCCGTATATTTTCAAATGTGTGTATTGTAGTGTACACCGATGCTATAAGTATTGTATAGTTCCAGCCGCTAGCATGGCAAACCTTTTTTTCCTGTAAATTATTACTCTACATGTGTACAGGTACGATGTGCATAACTCGACGTTTTTTGTCCCAAAATCATTAATCAAGTGATAGATCTAAATGAGAAAATGCATGAATCCTTTGACAGGTTTAAACATACGTACACATCTTTTTTATACATTACGAGAATGAACACGTATAGACTTGTTATCGATCGGTCACAATTCACCGTATATTGTGGAGAACAAATTACCTTCATCTGATCTTAATGTTAAACTGTTTTCTTTCCGCATAACATATCGTAAAGCATCGTATTTTATTAGGGAAAACTAGTCTACGGCCGACAGTACCTTTTTATCCCTGTTATGAATTTAATTATTGTCGTAACAAACATATTATGCTCAGCAACAAATTTGTAGCTGAATATGTGATCTTTCAGACAGTGTAAAATTCCATGCAATCCGATAACTATTTTAAAAGATATACGGGTTTAATTCACTCGTTTTCTCCGTCTGATATACAGATACACTGAATGATATATAGGGTCAAATAGAAACCACAGCGTCCGAACGCAATGGAAGTTCCTATAGCACACACAGACTTCTTACTGCGCTTAATGATTGAAGATGTTTTATTCTGATAAAAGAAACTGGGAGATTTTAGAAATACGCTCGTTCAGAAATTCGTCTGTCTGTTCATTCTAAACACAGTATTATTTCGCAAAACCTTGACACATCATGTCCTAAAAATAGAAAAAAACATTTCACAATCGGCAGAAACATGGCTATTTCAAAATATTGCATCTGAACCATTTCGCAATATTTCATCATCTGATGCGTTTTTCCTGCGCATGCGCGGTCGTGGGGTCCAACCGATGCATGTACTACTACTGCATATAGTCTTGATGGGTGACACTGGGGATCAGAAAGCGGAGTTCTCTATGAGACACAGCAACATTGATGGGCAACTACAAACATGAATCATATTAAAATACTCTGCCAGATTGCTATTTATTATATACTTTTGAACAGGCTCATAGTGTCACATAACTTAGCGTGATCACCGTATAAAAGAGTTTCGAGGATAACTGTACATAACGGGTTAAGGGTGTATGCAAGGTCAGTACGTATTTCGTTGTAGCCATGATAAGTGAAGAAAAAGTGTTGGTTATCTTCAATACTACCACTATGACAGTGATCACATAACGGGGATGCGATTATATTTTTCTGAAACAGATATAGTTTCAATGAACTATAATTGGTACGTAAACGGGTGTGTAGAAATGTTTCTTTTCTATATCCGACGTAAAAGTATTTGTGCGTTGTATGATATTGCGATTCAAATAACGTTTAAATAAATGAATGGAATCTGTGTCTCTAATATCTTGAGGTAAAGAGTTCCACTCGCGAACAGTAGTTGGTAGGAATGATTCTCTATAAAGTTTAGTTCGAGCATTTATAGTCTGAAGATTATTTTCGTTTCTTAGACGATATCGCGATGAGTCTTCTACTAATGGTGGTACCAGAGACAATAAATACGAAGGCGTTAGGGAGTAAACCATTTTATAAAACAGAATAAGTTGATGATTACGTCCCCGATTCTCTAGTTTCCAATCCTGTTTCTTTTTTAAACGATCAAGGGATACCAATTTGGTCGTACCTGTCGTTATTCTGGCTGCTTCGTTTTGAATATTGTCAAGCTGTATCTTTTCGTAATTGGTGCAGTTATCCCATAGTACATCCCCGTATTCCAGCAGTGGTCTTATAAAGCTTATATAGATAGTTTCAATAGATTTTCTATCGAGCTGGTGTTTTATTTTTTTTATAATATTAATTCTACTCCATGCTTTATTTGTTATATACTCTATTTGCGAGTGCCAGCTACAGTCATTTGAAAGAATAATACCTAGGTGTTTATGTCACTGAACTTCTGAAATGTTTTGGTTAACTATTTGTAGAGGTGGGTGCGTATGTTTACGAAGCTTGCGGGATAACAGAAGAGACTCTGTTTTGGACGGATTAAAAGTGACAAGCCATTTGTTTGCAATGTCAGAATTGAGGATATAAGCTGCACTGCATATCGTTATTTACTCTGTCCCGTTTATTGGGATGACAATAGGGTAAGAGTGAGGTTTGGTGCACTCTAGACCCTGGTTTAACCCCCAGCAGCAGGAGCCTTGTAACATGTTGGATGTTTACAATCACAGTAATGAGGAGTTTGTGTGGCATGTATAAGCCATATATGGGTCAAATTGTGGACTTCCGGAAGAAAACATGAAACATTGCATGGTTATACCTAAGAATATGTGCTTTAAATAAAATACAGGAGACAGGCGTGAGGACCCCTCTATACCAGTACAATGAGGCCCTAAAAGGGGTATCTGATGTTTTCCAGTTAAAAACAATATACTGCTTTTACAGGATCTCTTATCAAAGTAATGTATACTTTTTTTACATTTGTAACATTGTAAGTACCATTTAATTATCGTACTATCATTTCAACTATATATGTGTCACCATAGCAACAACAGTATGGCATTGGGACCCAAAGGGGATGATTTATTGCTTAAACACCATTGACAGACAAACACGTACGTTTTTAATTTATAAAAAAATAACTGCATCTTCGCAAATTATGTACTTATTTAATACAATACGTTGATATCTTCATAGAGGATGAATAAAATACAACTACAATGTTGCTGCTATAATGCCAATATAACATCACCTGGTCCGTATGAATGTGTAATAGCCATATTTCATGGTAACGGAACAGCATTGACATAGATGTGCATATATTACATTGATGTATTTACTAAGCTTTGAGTTTAAAGCTGTTTAAACAGGCTTCTAATTGATTCAGTAATACCACTTTAACAAGCATGTACCACTGAGGCTCTAAAGGGGGCATTTCCTATTAAACACATTATTAAAGGAGAACGCCTTTTTGCTTTATAAAATGATTCTTGTTCACAAATTATATCTTTCCACATATTAATGTTATGTTTTCATTACATTAGTATGTGGAACGATAAAAACCTTGATTCTCTTTAACAAAATATTAAAGATTTATCATATCAATTGTTAATACATGTATTCACTTTCGTGCCGCTAATCTGTTATGAATATTAACAGAATTATGCCCAGTTTTTAACTTAGTTTCCCCAAAAAACAAAACAAGGCCTCAATAATCAAGTGCACTGTCCTCCGTCTTGTTATATCTTTTGTTTTACTATTTTGTTATAAATATTTTTAGAACACTGTTTCAGTTGATACGATTTTACTTTGATGACTGCTTTGAGCAGTGGCGGTTGGCCTTCAAGCACCTACAACGACTAGAGCAGGATATTTTACACCAAATAAGTTCATGACATCCTTTTGATGCCTTTTGATACCTCAGCTAGTGTACTCCAAAAATGTGATCCAGTTGTTTCTGAACTCAACCTTAGTCTGAGGGCATTGGAGTTTCGGCGTAATTTAAGAGTATTTAGCCAACAATATGACGAGCCTGGTAATCCATCCTTCTGATATGTACCAGTTTCTTACGTAGAAGAGTGTATTATATCAATTTGAAGCAACAACTTTTCTTTCATACCGGTTATCCGTGTTTTACATGGGTGATGAAAAGCCCGATCTTACACATGGGGGAAGATAAAAGTCGCACGCTGATATCAACAACGACAGTTGCATGACGTCATTGTGTAACTAACATGATTTGAAAAAAGTTAGTAGTTGGCGATTTCAACGCACAGTTCAAGAACAAGAATCAATCATGTGTACCCGGTTCTGATAGGGAAATTCCGACCCTCGGTGTAACTGTTTTAATTGGAACCGAAACTTAATCGAATCTTGGCAGGGCCTCGGTTCCGATAAAAAACAGTTATTCCTCGTGTTGGATTTCCATATCTTCACCGGATATCCATGAACGATTCTTATAATCTCATTGCTGGTTTCTTGGTATTGTATTTTCGCGATCTGAATTAATTAATAGATTTGTTGTCCAAGACGTTCATTTTAACTATATTAATATGCTAAAAGTAATGTCGTAACTCTTCGTGACGAGAAATATGTTTGCTTGAGTTGTCAACTAATTTGCATAGTTTTATATTCACTGCCAATAGTTGAAGATAACCTCTACATGACTACACACATGACGTGATTCAATACATGAGTCAACATAAGATTAGAAATTCGTACAAGGATTTACTTTTTTGCACATTACTTCATCTGGGTTATATCATAGCTCCTGCCTACCAATTAAAACATGACGACATACCAGAGACGATCCGTACCCAAAATTTAGTAATGACAATCGGTTAATATTTTGTTTGTTTGTTTGTTTGAATGATGTTTACCGTCACAGCATATTTTAGGCCATATATGGCGTTCGATTTGTGTGTGGTAGAACCAGTATGGTATACCTCCCGTCATCGAATCGACACTTTCTAACTTTACAAGTCGAGCTTCCAGTTAATTCTATAGATGATACTATACATGATGTATACTATAGCCAATAATGACATACTATCACATAGCTTTGGCGTAAGAACGGGTATGGGGGTGGGGAGGTGGGTGAGGGACAGACCCCCATTGATATGAAAGAGGATGGAGTGTTCACTCAACCACTACCAATATCAAAGAGTATGTTCTTGTTCACTGACAGACAAAAAGACGTATCCACCCCCATCCCTCCCCACATAAATATGACAGGGGGTGGATGGTCAAGAGTACTGAGAGTGTATGACCCCCTCAAGTAGCTATTTCTTTTCCATTAATATGTGTGACAAACGAAAACAAATCGAAGAAAACTGATTCAAATATATGGCTTCTTTCGAGAATACAAGAATCTTAATCGTGTAACACTGTGAGCCCTGAGGTCACAGCACGAAGGGTGCAAACCTGACTTCAGGGTTACCATTTGAACACATGTGATAGAGGAACATCAGATAATCCTACATGCGAAGTATTAGCACTCTATAATGTGTGGTTTCATATAAGAATTCTCAAATGTTCCCGATGTAAGTCTATGGAAAACATGTGAACTCTTACTATACAAACCCTGGACCCAACCCCTCCTTACTCCCTCGCCCACTGTGTGTGGCCATTTTTGACCACTTCATTTGAAAAAGCTTGATAGTTTATTACCTGGCTATCACTTCTAAACAATATCTGTCGAAACTGTGTTTGCAGTTTCGGAGAAGATTTATTATTATTATCTACTATTCTTACTAACAGAGGCCATCTTGGCATTCATGTTGACCCAATTTTAACAAACTTGAATGACACTAATATAAGGATTGTTCATGGTCAAAATTAGCCGAGCCGTTACCGAAAAGTATTTTAAAGCAAATATTAAGGAAGGCAGGCGGTCGAATGGTAATCCCAATAGCTCATATTTGAACGCTGCTTAATGAAATAATGCCCCTTTTATGTGCCTTAAAATTATTATGCTTAACAAAGACGGTAAATAAATAAAAAATACTTTCAAATATTATATTGTGACATTTTTAAATTTGTTTTACTTACGTTTCGAAACTTTGTTTACGACACAAACATAGATTGATAACAGTTTTATAGTAACAATTGGGGTACCCCTGTTAGTGCCTCATTTCACCAGAAGACATTTGTCAACTGGCGTGTCTCCTGTTTTTTATTTAAAGGTAATACCTTAAGGTTCAAACATGCAAAGTTTCATGCTTTCTTCCGGAAGTCCACAATTATTTCTATACATACCACACTAGTTTGAATCTATGTTAAGGTCGGTTTGATTTAAAGGACATATTTTGGACCCTATGATAAAATCTACCTAATCCATTACGTGGTCCCACCTTAATTCCATTAAGCGATGAGAAAGCTTATATTAGCAGGATTTTATAACAGATATTTTTACAATATGCAAACTTGTTAACCCAAATTAAGGTTTATTTCATACCCCAGCCAACCCCGTTTTTGCTTCTTGGAGAAGGGGTTGAATGAGGTATGAAAGTTAACACTCGGACCACGTAATGGCATCAACGGACGGTAGCGTTTATGCTTACATCTTGCCTTGTCGTACCCTTCAAGGGTTGTTCTAGCGTCTGCCAAGTCATTGGATACTTGCATGATGGCTTTCAATTTGTTGTTTTTATTATATATACATTATCATATATGTGCTAACCTTATATTGCCTATTAATGCTGCCTTGTTTGTCTGAGAATATAACCTGGTGGTGATATATTTATTTACACTGTCCCGTTTTATTGGGATGGCAATCGGGTAAGAGTGAGCTTTTGGTGCACCTTAGAATCTGGTTTAAACCCCAAGCGGCCCTTTTTTGCCACTGACCGTTCTAAGGCTCTAGCCCTATTGTCAACCCTTTGATGTTTTTGATGTCATATTTTGCCTTTCATCTTAGTAGTTGTTGTTTGTTTCTGTTGTGTTTGTGGTTGACTGCGATCGTTGAATGCTATATTTCTTGTTCGATTTTATATCTGCTTTAGCTATTTCGGTCACATCACTCACAAGGAACTTTGAAAAATAAAAATAAGTTAAATCAATAAGAATTCAAACCTGGAACCACAGGTTACAAATTACAGTAACGATGCCTTTACTTTTACTGCCATAGTGCAGGACTATCGAATACTTTATAACTTAAGAACATATACCATGTATATTTTAAATAAAATTTCAATTTGAAAACGAACAAGCACGATTCTATACTACAAAAAATGCAATTAATTTTACACATGCAACACTTTAACATTAAAGGCTTTATAGGATTTCTAAAGGTATTTGTAATTTATATTTCAAAATATATACTGTAATGCATCATGTCACATGCTTTTCCTTTAGATATAAAATTCGTTAAAGTTTTAAAGGCGGCTTTGTTTAAAATAAATCTAGCTTTTTAACTGTTGGTTCGGGGATGACTTGCACGAATCGCGGTTCCTGCCATTAACAGGAGATACATCCCTCGTCCCCAACAACATACAGAAAGATGGCGATACAACCCTCGTCCTCAAGGAGGATGGCGATACATCCATCGTCCCCAACAACATATAGCAGGATGACGATACCATATAGGAGGATGGCGATACATACATCGTCCCAACAACATACAGAAGGATGGCGATACATCCCTCGTCCCCAACAACATACAGGAGGATGGCGATACATCCCTCGTCCCCAACAGCATACAGGAGGATGGCGATACATCCCTCGTCCCCAACAACATACAGGAGGATGGCGATACATCTTTCGTCCCCAACAACATACAGGAGGATGGCGATACATCCCTCGTCCCCAACAGCATACAGGAGGATGGCGATACATATATCGTCCCCAACAACATATAGGAGGATGGCGATATATACATCGTCTCCAATAACATACACGAGGATGGCGATACATATATCGGCCCCAACAACACACAGGAGGATGGCGATGCATACATCGTCCCAACAACATATAGGAGGATGGCGATACATACATCGTCCCCAACAACATACAGGAGGATGGCGATACATACATCGTCCCAACAACATACAGGAGGATGGCGATACATCCATCGTCCCCAACAACATATAGGAGGATGGCGATACCATATAGGAGGGTGGCGATACATACATCGTCCCCAACAACATACAGGAGGATGGCGATACATCCCTCGTCCCCAACAACATACAGGAGGATTGCAATACACACACCCTACCCATCAACATACAGGAGGATGGCGATACATCACTCGTCCAAAACAATATACAGGAGGATGGCGATACATCCATCGTCCCCAACAACATACAGGAGGATGGCGATACATACATCGTCCCCAACAACATACAGGAGGATGGCGATACATCCCTCGTCCCCAACAACATACAGAAGGATGGCGATACATCCCTCGTCCCCGACAACATACAGGAGGATGGCGATACATCCCTCGTCCCCAACAATATACAGGAGGATGGCGATACATCCATCGTCCCCAACAACATACAGGAGGATGGCGATACATCCATCGTCCCCAACAACATATAGGAGGATGGCGATACATCCCTCGTCCCCAACAACATACAGGAGGATGACGATACATACATCGTCCCCAACAACATACACGAGGATGGCGATACATCCCTCGTCCCCAATAACATACAGGAGGAGGGCGATACATACACCGTCTCCAACAACATACAGGAGGATGGCGATACATACATCGTCCCCAACAACATACACGAGGATGGCGATACATCCCTCGTCCCCAACAACATACAGGAGGCTGGTGATACATCCATCGTCCCCAACAACTTCAGGAGGATGGCGATACATCCCTTGTCCCAAACAACATACAGGAGGATGGCGATACATACATCGTCCCAAACAACATACAGGAGGATGGCGATACATCCATTGTCCCAACAACATACAGGAGGATGGCGATACATACTTCGTCCCCAACAAGATACAGGAGGATGGCGATACAGACATCGTCCTCAACAACATACAGGAGGATGGCGATACATCCCTCGTCCCCAACAACATACAGGAGGATGGCGATACATCCATCGTCCCCAACAACATACAGGAGGATGGCTATACATACATCGTCCCCAACAACACACAGGAGGATGGCGATACATACATCGTCCCCAACAACATACAGGGGGATGGCGATACATCCCTCGTCCCCAACAACATACAGGAGGACGGCGATACATACATCGTTCCAAACAACATCCAGGAGGATGGCGTCCCCAACAACATACAGGAGGATGGCGATACATACATCGTCCCAACAACATACAGGAGGATGGCGATACATCCCTCGTCCCCAACAACATACAGGAGGATGGCGATACATACATCGTCCCCAACAACATACAGGAGGATGGCTATACATAAATCGTCCTCAACAACATACAGGAGGATGACGATACATACATCGTCCCCAACAACATACAGGAGGATGGCGATACATACATCGTCCCCAACAACATATAGGAGGATGACGATACATACATCGTCCCAACAACATACAGAAGGATGGCGATACATCCCTCGTCCCCAACAACATATAGGAGGATTGCGATACATAAATCGGCCCCAGCAACATACAGGAGGATGGCGATACGTACATCGTCCCCAACAACATATAGAAGGATGACGATACATACATCGTCCCAACAACATACAGAAGGATGGCGATACATCCATCGTTCCCAACAACATATAGGAGGATTGCGATACATAAATCGGCCCCAACAACATACAGGAGGATGGCGATACATAAATCGTCCCCAACAACATATCGGAGGATGGCGATACATAAATCGTCCCCAACAACATATCGGAGGATGGCGATACATCCCTCGTCCCCAACAACATATCGGAAGATGGCGATACATCCCTCGTCCCCAACAATATATCGAGGATGGCGATACATACATCGTCACTAACAACATATAGGAGGATGACGATACATCCCTCGTCCCCAACAACATATAGGAGGATGGCGATACATCCCTCGTCCCCAACAACATATAGGAGGATGGCGATACATATATCGTCCCCAACAACATATAGGAGGATGGCGATACATACATCGTCCCCAACAACATATAGGAGGATGGCGATACATACATCGTCCCCAACAACATATCGAGGATGGCGATACATACATCGTCACTAACAACATATCGAGGATGGCGATACATACATCGTCACTAACAACATATCGAGGATGGCGATACATACATCGTCCCCAACAACATATCGAGGATGGCGATACATACATCGTCACTAACAACATATCGAGGATGGCGATACATACATCGTCACTAACAACATATAGGAGGATGGCGATACATACATCGTCACTAACAACATATCGAGGATGGCGATACATACATCGTCACTAACAACATATCGAGGATGGCGATACATACATCGTCACTAACAACATATAGGAGGATGGCGATACATCACTCGTCTCCAACAACATGTAATGTTTAGGAGTAATGATGAAAGCTGAAATTCAGACACGAAAACAGCCGAGATGAGATGTGGGCGCACTTTTGTCCACCATTTAATTAAAAATAGGTCTCATTACGTGGTCCCGCTATAATTCCATCAACCTTTGCGAAATCTTATATTAGCAGGATTTTATAACAGATATTTCGACAATAAAACACGTTTAAAACTTTTTATTATTGAAACGAAGGCCATAACCTGTTTAAAATTACCTATTAAATGTTTTAATTTTACAACATGCAAACTTTTTAAGCTGAAATTAAGGTTTTATTTGATAACCCAGCCAACCCCATTTTCGCTTCTTGGAGAAGGGGTTGGATGGGGTATGACAGTTAATACTCTGACCACGTAATAACTTAGAACGGAGTCTAATTAAATGCGAGAATCAAGTTATATCCTTACTGTTTAAACATAGACATAGAAGCAGAAGTTGGGGTGGGGTGAGGGGGAGGCAATATACTTCGGCAGGATAGGACGGTGGCAGAGTATACTTTTGCCACCTCCCACCAACCCAAACAATATGTTTTCCAAATAACGTGTTGAATTCCCGAAAATCAAAAATGTGCTTGTGTCTGGTAATTGTATTTTCACCGAGCATACCATTAGCCATTTGACATTGAAAGGTAGCTGCATGTATTTTGTTTATTAAAAAGTGAGATACGCAATCAAGTATATGCGCTTGTCCCCCCACACCCCTCCAAGTATATGCGCGTGTCCCCAACACCCCTCCAAGTATATGCGCTTGTCCCCCACACCCCTCCAAGTATATGCGCTTGTCCCCCACACCCCTCTAAGTATATGTGCTTGTCCCCCACACCCCTCCATGTATATGCGCTTGTCCCCCACACCCCTCCAAGTATATGTGCTTGTCTCCCACACCCCTCCAAGTATATGCGCTTGTCCCCCACACCCCTCCAAGTATATGCGCTTGTCCCCCACACCCCTCCAAGTATATGCGCTTGTCCCCACACCCCTCCAAGTGTATGTGCTTGTCCCCCACACCCCTCCAAGTATATGCGCTTGTCCCCCACACCCCTCTAAGTATATGTGCTTGTCCCCCACACCCCTCCAAGTATAAGCGCTTGTCCCCCACACCCCTCCAAGTATATGCGCTTGTCCCCCACACCCCTCCAAGTATATGCGCTTGTCCCCCACACCCCTCCAAGTATATGCGCTTGTCCCCCACACCCCTCCAAGTATATGCGGGTGTCCCCCACACCCCTCCATGTATATGCGCTTGTCCCCCACACCCCTCCAAGTATATGTGCTTGTCCCCCACACCCCTCCAAGTATATGCGCTTGTCACCCACACCACTCCAAGTATATGCGCTTGTCCTCCACACCCCTCCATGTATATGCGCTTGTCCCCCACACCCCTCCAAGTATATGTGCTTGTCCCCCACACCCCTCCAAGTATATGCGTTTGTCCCCCACACCCCTCCAAGTATATGCGCTTGTCCTCCACACCCCTCCAAGTATATGCGCTTGTCCCCACACCCCTCCAAGTGTATGTGCTTGTCCCCCACACCCCTCCAAGTATATGCGCTTGTCCCCCACACCCCTCTAAGTATATGTGCTTGTCCCCCACACCCCTCCAAGTATATGCGCTTGTCCCCCACACCCCTCCAAATATATGCGCTTGTCCCCCACACCCCTCCAAGTTAATAAAGCTGAGGTTTTAAGTTTATTTCAACCTTCGTGTTTGAAAGAAAACTTTACAGCTATCTTATATCAGATTTATTTCATTTCTATCAATACGTCTGCTTATTATCTAACCAAAATAACACCGAGGCAATGAACTGCCTCAGTGTGCCTCAGTGTAGCTACGGGCCTTATAAACGAGGTACCGACTACGGAAAACATTATTGAAAAATATTGAGTACGTATTGAGTACGTACAAAATTATGAGGCGCCGTATTGCTTTTTAATACAATTCAGTGATATCACCTATTTGAATGAGTGATATCACTGATTCGAATAGGTGATATCACTGATTCAAATTTAAATGAGTGATATCACCTGTTCGAATCAGTGATATCACCTATTTGAATGAGTGATATCACTGATTCGAATAGGTGATATCACCGATTCAAAACGAAAGGGTGATATCACCTATTGAATGGGTGATATCAACTATTTGAATAAGTGATATCACTAATTCGAATAGGTGATATCACTCTTTCAAAACAAATGGGTGATATCACCTATTCGAATCAGTGATATCACTCATTCAAATATGGGATATCACTCATTCAATAGGTGATATCACCCTTTCGTTTTGAATCAGTGATATCACCTATTCGAATCAGTGATATCACCAATTCGTTTTTACAACAAGAAAAATACAGACTTTCCCCAAGAATATTATCACGCAGAACGTTTAACGTCACTGGTATTATATAGTGTTGCTAACGGTTAGTTGTAATAATTAAATAGTAACACTGTCCACTGTGTTTCTCAGTGTAATTGGTGAAGGGTGTGTTTATTTACAACTTGAATTACTGTATCAAATAATCGAAAACGCATTGAAAATGAAATTATATTTTGCGGGGTTGGTGTGGTGGTGGGGTGGGGAGTGGGTGTGTGGTTGGGGGCAGCAGTACCAAATTTTCTGGATCGATACCTGTAGGGGTAGGTTTGGTAGGGTGTATAACCCTTCTGCTGTGTGGGGGAGGGGGGAAAAGTCCGCATCTATTGCTGCAAGAGCTGATGCGACCATAACATGATAGCCGGCCATTATATGGCGATGGCGAAACAACCTGCAAAATGTTGCAACAGACGACGATTTTAAAGGTCTGTCTATTTAGTTACGTGGACCCTGGATGGGATCAGTCATTTATACAGAGTTTATTTCTGAATTGGTAATCGGTGATATCACTGATTCGAATAGGTGATATCACTCATTCAAAATGAATGGGTGATATCACCTATTGAATGGATGATATCACCTATTCGAATCAGTGATATCACCTATTCGAATTGGTGATATCACCTATTCGTTTTGAATAAGTGATATCACTGATTCGAATGAGTGATATCACTGATTCGAATAGATGATATCACCCATTCAATAGGTGATATCACGCATTCAGAATGAATCGGTGATATCACCTATTTGAATGCGTGATATCACCTATTCGAATCAGTGATATCACCGATTCGAATAGGGGATATCACCAAATGGTATTAAAAAGTAATACGGCGCCCCATAGAAAATGCTTACAACAGTACGTTTGCAAATTATTTAAATAAGTGTTGAGAACGTTGTACATAGCTTAACTTACTTTGGAAGACCAACTATAAGTATGTCGTGGGTTATCATGTTAAATACTGATACCTGTACAAAGTAACGTAAAAAGTAGAAACTGAAACCAAGCTATGAATGATTCTTATCACCATTAGATGCCGATCATTACTTACTCAAGAATCAAATGAAAATAAGAACACACGAAATTAACCCAATCGCGTCACTTAGGTTCGAACCTATCATCTTTGCATTATTTAGAGTCGAACGCAGCGTTACCGTGTTGACTGGGTAAAGTACGGTAGAATGGTTTTCTTAAATGGTATATTTGTGTTTTGTGTGACATGTATTAATCCAATCCGACTTTTAAGAGTCGAACGTACAAAACGTTAAGTAATAGTTGTAGCATGGTCGGTGACATTTTCTTTGATGAATGGAGAGCATTAAATCGTTTAATTTAGGGTAACTAAAGGGGCGTCACAGTGTTACTAAGTACACAATGCTACAAAACATATATAGTCTGTCTCAGCTCGTTGATTATTTAAACACCTCCATGGGCTACGCCCATCTCGGTGTTTAAATAGCCAACTTGATGCGACCAGACTCTATTACTTAACGTTTTGTACGTTCGACTCTTAATAGTCGGATTGGACTAATACATGCCAAACAAACACAAATATACCATTTAATTAAGAAAATCATTCTACCGTACTTTACCCAGTCAACACGGTAACGCTGCTCTCTGCATAACCACCTGCATCAACAACAATTATTTGTATAAACGAAAACGGTGTCCGTGAGCACTGGATTATAGTTTATAGGTTTAAAAAGGTAAACCCATTCACAGCTGTACAGTTAAACCCACCTATTGTTGTATAAAAATCCCGGTCAAAATAAACATAATGAAATATGAGACAGGTAAAACGATATAACCCAGAGATGAAAGAATGGTTTTTCCATAACCTAAACAGTTTCCAGAAACTGGTTTAAGTTATTGCTAGTTCTACTACTATTGCTAGTATTTGTGTTGACATAGTCACTTATTCAAAGAAACTTTTAAAATTGCAAGTTCGAGGCCATCCTACAAATCTACATATTAAACTAAATGCAAAGCTAAAAACCCTTGAGCAATTCAAATACAACATACTTTAAATCATGGTTTCTCGAGCTAATGTTTAAAGACAGTGTAGATTTTCGAATTAATGTATTAAAGGTGCTGAATGCGATCTGGAAGAGTGATTGGTGTCAGTCCAAATACAAATGGAAAACCCTCATACTGTGTTTCAGTTTCATATGAAATGTAAACCTCATGTGCATTAAAATAAACCATGTGTTACACGCGGTTTAATTATTGCTTTTGAAATTGTTTTTGTCTGGAAAAATCGACGACATAATTGGCTTTGTAACTAAATCATAAATATAAATTCAAATGGAGTTTATATTACTAACAGCTGTGCATATAATTTCACCCATTGTTTTATGAAAATCCCGGTCAAAAATAAACATAATATGAGACATATGAGACAGGTAAAGCTATGAGACATATGAGACAGATAACGCTATGAGACATATGAGACAGATAACGCGGTATAACTCAGAGAAGATAGACAGCTAACGCGGTACAACCCAGAGATGATAAAACGGGGTTTTCCATAACCTAAAAGGTTTTCAGAAAACAGAAAACCCTCACTGGTTTAGGTTATTGCTAGTTCTAAGTATTGGTGTTGACATATTCGCAAATTTAACGAAACTGTTAACACTGGAAGTTCGAGGCCATCCTACATATATTAAACTAAATGCAACGCTGCAAAACATTGCAACATCATCCTTTAAATCATGGTTTCTCGAGCTAATGTTTAAAGACAGTGTAGATTGTCGAATTAATGCATTAAAGCTGTGAATGCGATCTGGAAGAGTGATTGGTGTCAGTCCAAATACAAATGGAAACCTGTATTTCAGTTTCATATGAAATGTACATGTGCATTAAAATAAGCGGCTCTTAAATTATTGCTTACGAAAATAATGGGTCTGGAAAATCGACGACACAGTTGGTTTTGTTTCTAAAATCATCAATATAAATTCAAATTTATTAATAACACGTGTGCATATAATTAAATTAAAGAGTATTTCGATCATTAAACAAGTATTGGTATGAGCCGTTAAGCATCATATGAATTAATTTTAATTATTTATACAAGAAAAACTAGATGAGTCGTCAAGTTTTCCAGACCAAGCTATTTCATTAACAATAATTCAGTCGGGCGGAACATGGGGATGTGTTTAGTACATATATGCATATTGAATATGCAGCTGCAACACCTTATGACGGTTTTATTTTTTCATATCCTTGATATATCTTCATATCTTCATATCTTTGAATTGACACCCATTTTCTTTTAGATCGCCTTCAGTTCAATAGGTTCTCGATTTAATGTCTGAACATATTATCTAAACATAAACTGTCGCAAGTTTTACGTCACTTACGATTGGTTGTCGATTTAATGTATAAACATAGATACTGTTGTAGATTTATAGTCTAAACATATGTCGTCGATTTAATGCCTAAGTGTATGTTGTTGATTTATTGTCAAACGATAGGCTGTCGGTTTAAATATAGTTTTGGTTCTGTATTATCAAAAAACAGTAATTTATTCTGGCGTAGCGCAGTCGGTAGCGCGGCGGATTTGTAACCGGAGGCCCCGGGTTCAATCCTCCGTGGTGCCACTGAGTTCCGTCGGTGTGTTCTTGGACAAGACACTTTACCTTAGCCTCGTCCGTCGGATGGGGACGTAAACCGGGCGGTCCCGTGTATCGGTCTTTCTTCCGAGCACGTTAAGAACCATAGGAATCTATTCGATATTCGATATTCGGATTCCGATGTACCCTTCCCCTCTCTCTGGGGCGGCTCTAAATAATCTATACTGTGTTGATGAGCCGTTAAACAACATCCAATTCCAATTCAATATCAAGTTATAAAGAAGGGAACTATGTTCCTGCGCGAAATTACACACCACTCAGTACTTGAGAAACGGCCTCATCTTGTTGATCCTAACAATTTGTTATAACTTTCGATAATATTGATCGGTTATTGAAATTGGCGACACAATTTCGATTGAAACAAACCAGTGACAATTTTAATGTTGGTGACGTGTAAGGATATTGTATTGATGGCGAGCTTCATTTTAATAGTTATTCCTATAGCAAGAAAAAATATTCATTAAACGCCACAGTGTCCATTGTATTTGTACGTCGGTAATGTAATTTAGTTATTTCTTGCAGAAGGCCAGAAGTGTAACTCATAAAATGACGTTACAGTTAGGTTTACGCACATTTGAAAAGTTTCAATTTCTTATCGATGGTCAAATCTTTTTTTGAACATATCTGGTATAAATACATGCTTATATCAACCAATAGTGTAATAAGGTTTAAACAACTCTTCTACGAAATACAGTGTATTTGACTAAAATAAGATACGACGAGATATTAATAAGTGACCTATCAAAAAATACCAGATAACCTGAACTAGTGTCAATAGTATAAATAGGTATAATTCATTTTCTGAGAAAAGTGATAATGCATTTTTTTTGAGAATCATCTAACCGCATGTAAATAAACTACCTTACCAGCGCCCAATCTGTTAATCATTTCAAAACATCCATATACATGTATTTTGTAACTGTTGCTTATGCTGTTCATAAAGGAATTTGAATTAAATATTTACAATTGATTAATCAATCCCCATATTAGTAAAAGTCTTGCAACTCTATTTGAAAACATTTCCAGTTCTAAATAGTGAATATACATGTACTAAAAATCACTTTAAATTTATAAATTATGTATATATGTTCACTGTTGAGGGCCTCATGGAAGATTGACTAGTTTCAAATGAGTTCTCTCGTTAAATAAAGGCTTTATTATTATTATTATCATTATTATTATTATTATTATTATTATTATTATTATTATTATTATTATTCAATAGTATATCATCACTTATAGCATGCATATTTCTCACCCCACACACAACTCAGTATCCCAATTTCTCTTCCCTCTCCTCACTCCACCCACTGCTGTACCGTTCTACTCTTACCTCATTACCCATGATTATGCTAAAACTTGATCGTACCATTGTACCCTGGTACCCGTCAATGGAAAAACATGTAACTGCAATTTTTCCTCATTTTGTTACCATGCAAAATGTAACCTGAGTGAAATAAAGTATATGTTGCTGTTATTGGGTATTAAGAGACTTAAAATAACAAATTTCTTCAAGCTTTCCTTAATGTTTTACACATTCAGTATTAAATGAAAACTAGATCTATACTTTTTAACTGTTGCCGTAACTAGCAGCTTTAAAGCATTAAGTACACTAAATATACACGATGTTTTTGTTTATAAAAATGTATTTTTCCAGGAATTATTTGCCACTACTTTTCCAGGAATTATTTGCCTACTATTTCCTGAATGATGTATTTAAAAACGTTGATGTAATATTGCATCATTTACGTACACGATTGTAACATTAGAATAGCATCACGCTACCTACACATTATCTCGCAATCGGAACTGCCTCAACCATTTTTTTTTATTTATTTTTTCCAAAAAATAATTATTTCCGATGATCTACGAAAATGAGCGAGTTTGCACGATTGATTATCTCGGTCACTTAATTGGTACGGAGGATTGGCCAATTTTTTACTTTTATAAAGGATCGGTCATTTCTTATACAAATAAATACTCGGTACTTATTTATGTGGATACGTCGCACCCACACTCACTCCTTAATTCGTGCAACCATAGTTTTAAGCTATCCATGTCGGATACACCGCGTTCACCATAGGTCATCATTAAATATAATGAAAGGAAAAAGAAACGCGACACGGGAATTTGCGCTATATATTGTATGTACAATATGCTGTTGTTAATCGAATGGTTCATGGCTACACTGAACACAATTTCTAAGTATCAACTTTTGTATCTTAACTAATTTTCTTATTTTAAATATATTTTAGAATAGATATATGATAAGTATTTTGTTTTGACCCATAGTTTGTAAAACATTTATTTTTTGTTTAAATGGTTACATCTTTCGAGAGTTACCCTTCCTTTATATGAAAACCTGAAATGTACTGATAAAACACATAACATGAGTCAAAGATCGCTTAAAGATATAAAATTCTTAAAATTGGTATGAAATAATAGAAAAAAACATAAAAAATTGACCCATTTATAGCAGATTTTCCGTCTATAAAAAATGAAATATGGATAATCTTGAATTACCTCCCTTTAAATTGAATATTGTTTGAAATTCAAGTAACTGTAATTCAGCGTTAATATTAAATATTTCGAACGCATTTGTAGAGTTAATGCTAGTAAAACATGATGTCAAAATAATTTTAACTGGCATATTTTAGAATTAGGAACATCGAAAGCTTCACTAATTCGAAGTACTTAATAAAATCCTATATACCCAGTTGCATAAGTGTTATAACTTATTTCTAAGAAAACACATTGACTTAACAGTTTTAAAATATGTTCATTGCAATCAGATCAGACGATTTACACACGTTATTTTGCAGTTTAACCGTATCTCTAATCAAGCTCAAAATACACAAAACAATGAGAAATAATATTGACATATTCTTAGGTTGGTACTTAGCAATTTGGTTTAGTGTTCATAAGATCTTTCCTTTCGGAAAACAGACTAAAACAACACGTAACACAGCAAATAGTACTGCAAAGTTTCATTATTGACCGAGTACGCGTTTTGCGCAAACTTAGGATGCAAAATGTTGCAAACTCTTTAAATACAGTACTGAACTGGCTCAATTTTTCAAAGAGGAACTTCAACATTGATGAATTTCTTGTTACAACGTGTACTGTGAATAAAACGTCTACATTATCACAGTTGTGTGCTTTCTCTAACTAACTGCAACTTTGTTTTTTATAAAACATCTTGGGATTTCCTTGGACTATATATGTAATTAAGTGTGCAGTATAAACAATATATAGCGGAAAGTCCCGTGTGACGTTTCTTTTTTCCTTTCAGTATACATTGTGAAAATGCACCTGAATCCACAAAAGTCTATGTAAGAAAACAACAATTGTCGAGGGTGGTGTGTGCCCGGGGGAATGCAGAACCCCTATCTCACACACCCTAATCTCAATCCTAGATCCGCATCTGATTTTAAGTTGATTAAAAGCTGCTGTTTTTTCGAAGTAGTCGTATTAATTCGTATTAATTATTACTGCCACTTAATCCTAAAGGCACACAGGCAATCTTGTTTTTGTTTTTTTAATTCGCAACCTTTATTAACGACACATTGCAAAACACTGAATACTCTGGTTAAATGTTAATTCGCGTTTTACTATTATTTTTTGTAATTACGTAAAACAGACGTACGGGCAAAACAAAAACCCACACAATTAATATTAATCATTCACTTGTTCAATGTCGTCATCGTTTTATGAGCTTTTTTTGCTGTATTTATTTCGTCATATGTTCACACAATATGTATACACATTACAAATAGTAAGGACCTGAAAATAAACTATAATTCATCACCTTTTGATTGTTTTATACAAGGACGGTTTGTAGATAAAGAATCAAGTGGTGTACTTGAATTCAATAATAATTGTTAACTTGAGTTTTGTGAAGCATACTTTTATATTTTACTATGTAATCTCAGACCACATTTAATAAAACTCAGAATATCAGCACATTCGTTAAGAATACAGACATAGATATACCCTTGTATTAGAAAACCTAGAAATAAAAGATACTGCCAATGCTTTCATAGTATTTTTTTTGAAGTTGACTACCATTATATTTGATTTGTTTTTTTAACACAAAAAAATCGTTATATAATCTGCTATATAAATACAGTATGTTCTTGCTCATCTCATCACTGATAATTTACAGTATGTTCTTGCTCATTCATCTCATCACTGATAATTATCAGTGATGAGATGAGCAAGAATATACTGTATTTATATAGCAGGTTATAGTAACAAACTACATGAATATTATACAATTATGGACTTTTCAGCTGTTATACATGATGTGATATGCACCAAAAAAAATCATTATTGACCGAGGCGATAGCCGAGGTCAATAATGATTTTTTTGGTACATATCAACATCATGTATAACAGCTGAAAAGTCCATAACTGTTTTATTATATAACCCTCAATTTACAATTATATAAAACAGGTCAATATCAAAAAAACAATTATATAAAACAGGTCAATATCAAAAAAACAGGTCAATATCAAAAAAAACAGGTCAATATCGCTAGATATATTTTTCTAAAAAATTACTTTTTAGCCAATGAAAACGCGTCTATTTATAGGTTATATAATAATAGTATTTATCTTTCCATCACATGCAACAACTCATTCATTTACTTAGGTATCTTATCCATTCAGCCTTACATTCGTATATTATATATGTCACGACATGTTTAAATAAGTAAACAATAACAGTCATGCAGTATGATTAAGCAATTGTAAATAAGTAACATATCCCGTTGGGAGAGATCTTTCTACTAAGCAGTGTAGGACCATAATTTTCCCAGATCACATTTTTCACATGTGTGAAGAATAGGATCCTATTCGTCACAGATGTGAAGAATGGGATCTCATTTTTCACACAACACAGTCACATATTTCACATTTCCTGTGAAATTTGTGATCGACTGAAGGTTTTTGATGTGACATGAAATCGCATTCTTCACATTTCAATATTAATGTGCAATTTTACTAAAAATGTGCATTTTTACATCTGAATCGCATTTTTCACATATTGCTGGGTCATGAACTCCCAAATGTATTTACCGTAAGTCGTATGCTATTAGGTTCGTTTCCATAGAAAACTGATCCATCAAAAAGGGTTAACGTATATTAACTTGCGAAACCTTTTTGGGAGTTGTTGCGGTAGCGCAGTTGGTAGCGTGGTCGAATTTGTTGTTGCTAGGCGCTGTCGCCGTAGCGGTGTGGGTTCGATCCCGGCTATGCCAAACTAAATTGTAATTTATGTTCACTATGGTATGGTACAAGTCCGTGTGATAGCATTTCGTGTGTGGGCTGTAACATTGTAATGAAATGAGGAATTTTAAAATAACTTGGCACAAATATTCACATATGAAGGCGATGTTCAGAGCGCATGCTTCGACCGCCTCGGGTCAATGTCAAGGTCACATATTGATGTTAAAAGACATTTGATTATATTTCGTGTCCGCTCCATATCTCCTAAATCCCTGAAAGGATTTTCATGAAACTCGGGCATGTATGTCCATCATTTCATCGCGGCGTGGCCGAGCGGTTAGCGCGTTGGACTTGCGATCGGAGGGTCGTACGTTTGAACCCCACTCGGAACACGTCCATGATAAAACTGGTCGGAAACAAAGGAAATAATTAAATAATTATTCTATACATATATAGTAAACAATTATCACTATAACAGAGACCGAAAACCCTGTTGTAGGAGCCAAAATCCATAATCAATGAATACGGGTCTCATTCCGTACTCAAGAGCACCATGTGTAAGAATGGTCGTAGGCAAAACATGTTATCCTCTATAAATATAGACAATTATTATTATCGAGAAAACGTGCATAACCCATATTCCAGGTGCGTCGGCTCAATGTCACGGTCACGGTTGAAGGTCAAATATCCTAGCCCAGGATTTGGCTAATATTTCGTGTCCGCTCCTAAACCCCTTGAAGAATTTTCATAAAACTAGGTTCAAATCTTCACCTCATCGAGGCGACGTGCTGAACCCAAGTTACAGGTGAGTAAGCTCAAGTTAAAGGTTGCGGTTGCAGGTCAAAGATTCGAGCCCAGGATTTCGTCTCCGATCCATATCTCCTAAACCACTTGCTTGTAGGATTTTCATGAAACTTGGTTCAAATCTTCACCTCATCATGCATGAGGAAGGTATGGAGCAGACACGTGAAACGGACCAACAGGACAGACTCACGGAATCGAGCAATCCTACATGTTTTACCGCATAGTTTAGCCAAGATGTCCCTATTTAAAGCGGTCACATTGGCCAACAAGGAAAGAGATGTTGCTATACATGTATCAAGTACAATATATTTTTTGTGAACATACATGTCCCTACTGGTCGTGGACAACATGTATCGTATCGTTCCATTGTCCAAAGTCACCGCGACCTTGACATTTGACTTTAAAATCAATACGCGTGACCAACGCGCATACCAAATTAAGGATTCCTCAAGTTAATATACATGTTCTACAAACCGACGCCATGTGCAAAGCCATATACTCCGCTTCTTCAAAGGGGGCCATTCTTTGATAAATCAAGGGCATACAACTCTTGATCCGACCGTTTAATCGGGCTCAAAATCGACCTTTATCGAGATCTTTATGCCACAAATATTACATATATTTCCATGTATGGACAGGATCGATTAAGAAATGAGCATGCTAGATTGTAAACATTCTTAAAAATAGCAATTTTTGATAAATTAATGGCACGTAAATCTTGACCCAGTGGTCCAATCTGGCTGAAAACAGAATTTATAAAGATCTGACAGTCATAGACAAGGAGTCCAAGAATGATTAGGATTGGTGACACATGTAGTTACTACCGTGTGTAACATGTCAACATACGACATTGTTTGTTTTGTTTGTTTTCCAAGTTTAACGCCAGTTTTCAACAGTATTTCAGTCATGTACAGGCGGATAGTTTACCTGACCATATGTCCTGGGAAGGAAGGTACTAGACTCCCATCCCATCCTACGTAAGAAACAGTCAACTTTCTCACTTAAAGAGTCAGGTCGTTAGCGCCGCTAGTGGGGCTCTAACCCATGACCCTCCATTGGTGATAAGATTGTTGACATACGTTTACTGAATCAAGGGCAGGCAACTCTTCACAACAGTCTAATAAATGGTTTAAACTCGAAGCTGACCGAAATCGTATAATGGCCAAACATATTCTGTCCAAACATGATTAGGATTTGGCGCTAGATGGAAAACATGATAAAGCAAGAAATATCACTGTAAGTGATAAATGCCCCCGAAGTGTCCTTTGACCTTGACCTTGGATCCATGGACCTGGATTTTGTGCACGTCACGTCGTTTAATTGTGATGAGCACTTGTGCCAAGTTATTTGAAAATCCGTCCAGGCATGCAAAAGTTATTGATCGAACACGATTTGACCTTTGACTTCTAAGTGTGACCTTGACCTTGGGGCCACAGACCTGGATTTTGTGCGCGACACATCGTCTTGGGGTGAGCACTCGTGCCAAGTTATTTGAAAATCCGTCCATGAATGCCAGAGTTATTGACCGGACACAATTTGACTTTTGACCTCCAAGTGTGACCTTGACCTTGAAGACCTGGGTTTTACGCGCGACACATCGTCTTGTTATGGTGATCACTTGTGCCAAGTTAATAAAAAATCCATGCAGGGGTTTTGAAGGTACGGTCCGGACACAAACTGCGGAATGACGGACGGACAGAATCCGGACGGACGGATGGACAAACGGACGGTGCGATTACGGTTATGGAGACAGACAGACGGACGGACGGACGGACGGACAGACGGACGGACGGACGGACGGACGGACAGACGTCGAAGGCAAAACAATAATAATTATATATCTGCCCCTCAAGATGATGATGATGATGATGATGATGATGATGATGATGATGATGATGATGATGATGATGATGATGATGATGATGATGAAGAAGATGAGGATGATGATGATGATGCCATAAATACGTTGCAACACTAACAGGCACGGACAGAATCTGTGAAAAATGTGATTTTCTTGTTAACCCCCTTTTTGGACAAACACATATGTCACATTTGAAAATGTGAAGAATAGGATCTTATTCTTCACAAGTGTGTGAAAAATGTGATCTGGGAAAATTATGGTCCTACAAGCAGGTATGTATACATAATTAAGTTCAAGCAAATTCTCTGTGTTACTTTAGTATTTATTTATACGTATTCGTAGTTCAAATGCTTTGTATACGAACACGGATAACTTTCTGATTTCAGACTCGCATATTAAAATACTACTTTTGGAAACACACAAGGTTCTTAAAATGTACACTACTTATAAATAGCACATGCGAGTTTGAAATCAGAATGTAGAAGAGTACAAGAGTTTGCCCTCCTTGACTATTTTCTGTGAATCGTTTATTGACGTGTGCGTCAACTTATCGTAATTTCCTAACAATTTCAAACCAACCTCGTAACCTGTGACGCACAAGTCTATATACGCTTCATAGAAAATAGTCGAGGAAGGCAAACTCTCGTACACCGTGATTTTATGTTTCGCCTGAAAACCAGAAAATGAGAAAGTAGATACTTATACTGTATCGATAAGATCCGCAATGTCAAACGCAATACCGAGAAGGAAACACTTTTTGAGATGGTCACAACATAGATGCGAAATTTATGTTACACATAAGAGTTATATAGGAAAATGCATAAAATTGCCATCTCCCCTGAAACTGCTGTCAGTATTTCACTGAAACTGAACAAAGATATTTGTAGGATGGTGCCCTTTCAGATTTGTGCTGTTAGTTGCTTTCATACAGCATAATTAAACGTATGGTCCTTTAATTTGTTCAAATGGTGACCTTGGGATCAAATCACAGAGTTGTATAGGAAAACCCTTAAACAAATCGTCTTCTCTGAAACTGCATAAGCCAGAGGTTTTAATATTTTGCAGTTACCATAAGCTTATGGTCGTCTACCAAGTGCATTTAAATGGCGACGCTGGGATCAAAGTTGGCCCCGCCCCTGGGGGTCACATGTTTTATGTAGACTTATATATATAGGTATATAGGGAACAACTTTTTAAAAAAAGGGAAAACAAGTTTTCTCCGAAATCACAAGGTAAATAGCTCTCATATACTGCATGCAGAACAAGTTTATGCTCCTTTACAAATTTTGTTCAAATGGTGACCCTGTCGAAAAATCTGGAACGTCCTGAGCGCCATTGATTTATAGGAAAAACTTAAAAGAAAATCATTTACTCTGAAACTGCATGAGATAAGTCTGATATTTTGCATGTACCATAATCGAATGGTCCTCAAGTTTGTTAAATTCGAACTTGAATAAAATGGTAATACAAAATTACTTTATTTTTACTTTCTATTCAGTGCAACCTAATATTTCATCATGCAGTATATAAAGTGTGAGGAATTAGCGTTAATCAATACCATTGTTAACCAATTAGCGTTAATCAATATCATTGTTAACCAAGACAAAAGACTCTCCCTTAGCCAACCCTGATTTTCTTGCCCAAAATATTTTACCAGGCTATAATGTTGGCAAAGTGAGAACACACCTGCAGGGCCTAAATGCATCAACCTTTTGAGCACAAGAATCAGACTCAGACTCAAAATCTCATTTTTTGCAAACCCTATCAACACAAACTTATGGGTAAGAATTGTGATGTTCAGACATTTTCTGTTAAATTACCTTTAAAATTACTCGTTTCTGTAAGTAAATGTAGTAATTTGCTTGTAAAATTGTTTTTATTTGGAATTAATTAATTAAGATTTTGAGTCGAGTCCGATTCTTGTGCTCAAAAGTTTGATGAATATTAGGCCTGGATAAGAATAACGAGCGTTTACATTTTATATTCATGTTTGGTCATGCAGAACATTAAGGGCATTCATACAGTTGAAAGATATTGATTTCATACTTTAACCCATTTAATAAGATATACCATTATCGACGTTATATATAGCTTGTTTCAAAAAACGTGCACAGCTTGTTTCATAAAATGTGCACAATTCATGCGCTCCGTGTTAAACCCGCCACTTTGATTGATACATATAGCTGAGCGGTAACCCAAACACGGTATTACCCACAGTTAATAGAATTTTCCTTTAGACATGAAGTTTCCAGAAACTGGCAACAAAAGACCACTGTTTTGATTTTCCGCATTTGTCTATGTTTTTGCTAACTCGGAAGTTATTTGCTCTAAACTAATATAATGTTTTATTTATTTTTCTTATTTTTCACTCACTCTATAGAAATCTTTACAAATGTACTATCGTTTTGAAAATATTGCTGAAACCCTAAAATAAATGGGGTGCGCGAAACGGAAAGTAGTGCAGATCAAATGCAAACGCTTCAAACATGTTTTTTTTATTATTTTTTGCTCGATCTGGTGTTAAACCATCTTTAACACTATATACACTGGCCTATTAGTACGGACACTCTTTGGTAACATAAAAGTTACACACGGCAATTTTGATCTTTTAAAACTCGCGGCGTCTCGTCAGCTTTCCTACCTAACTTTCGCCTCTCACTGCTGCGGGTTCGAATCCCACTGGGAGCTCGACTTGTAAGTGAGGAAGTGTCGATTTTTACGGATGGCGGGATGTGTACAGTACTGGTTCTGCCCAGGAAAAGTGGGTGGTCTGCCTCCGCCACAAAAAATCGACCGTCAGGTATAACCTTGCATGTGTTAAAAATGACGTAAACACTATACAAACAAACAAACATAACTTGCATTGATTCAGTCATTAATATTAATTATAAGAAACATATACAGCAAATAGTTTTTTTCCATATTACTAAATGTTGATTATACCGCACCAATAATACAGTTAAACATATGACAGAATAAGAAGAAAAAAAATGAAAACCAAGAATTTTACAATTTGCTCCTCGTTTACTTATCTTGTGTCATTTTTACTTTAAAACTGCTTGCATATAATTAAATAAAAATTTCAGATTTCAATTTTCTTCATTATTTTACCCTTTTTTTAAATATATTATTGGTGCAGTATTATCAAAAGTCAATAATATGTAAAAACAATTTGCTTTGAACTATTCTATCAATTAATATTGATGATTGAACAAATGCAAGTTAAGAGAAAAACTAACGGGACGCCGCGAGTTTTTAAAATATCAAGATTGCCGTGTGTCTCTTTAAAGTCAAAATGATACTGAATTAATAAATCGTGGCACTAATTTGAATGCTTGATACAAAATTAAAGATTGTCCCTTTACTAATATAAATACGGATACAGAATAGCAAAGCAAGTGTGAACGCAATAAGTAATAGATAGAGTATGGTTTTATTGAGTTGGTTCATTTAAACATCGAGATGGGCGTAGCCCATCGAGGTGTATAAATTAACCAACGAGATGAAACCATACTCTATTTGTTTTGTAGCATGTCCATTTCAGCTCTATTTCAGTTATTCTAACAGTTATTCTCACTGTTATTCTCACAGTTATTCTGACAGGTCTTATTTTGAATTAAACGATTTTACACATGTGTCTGAACAAAGAGAATTGTCTGTGACCATGCTACAAAACAAGCATTGCTTATACTTCACGATACAAACGTCTTGACGCTTTGTGCAGAAAAAATATGAAACGTGTTTGTATTTTTTTTTTATTATTATTATTATTATTATTATTATTAAAGTATTTTTGACCACTCACATTTAGTTCGTCGATTTAATGATGGATTTTTCCTCTTTTTTTATTGATTAATTTAATGTCTTTCCGTCGTTCTGTATATCTTCGATACATATCGGTATCGATATCAGAATCTCGTCATGGTTCAAACCTTTTTTAGAAGAACTGTTCTAGACGTTTGTCTTGAAAACAAGCAAGATGATCTAGTCTATCCATACGTTTACGTTGTCTGGTATGTATTATCGACGTAGTCGTATGAATTAATCCTTGTAATATATTTGTTACAGCCAATCAATTTCTTGTATGTGCTAACCGTTATCATATCATTTAAGTGCACACAAATATATTTCTTTCTCATCTATACCACATAAAAACTACTCATAAGTTTCTTTGCCTTTTTATGATTTTTCAATTTTTGCTTTTACAAGTGATTTAACAAGGTTACGTCTTTGCTTTTACTTATTATACCTGTTGTTTTGTCGTGTTCCATTTTTAGAGAATGTTTTAGCCTCGCCTTGACCCAGATACAATTTCAAACGGTTATGAATCGTTTATCTTAAATTTTTTCGTTATATACTGAAAGGAAAAAGAAACGCATACTGGCTATTTCCGCTATATATTGTTTGTTTAATATGCTACTGCTAATCGAACGGTACAGGGCGACATTATACCTGTCCTTTCGGAAAGAATGTTTAAACAGCACAGAACACACCAATGGTTACCCCTTTAAAGTTTCATTATCGACAGAATACGCATTTGGCTCAAGCAGGTGAACAAACTCAGGCTTTAAACGTTGTAATCTCAACATTAAACACAATACTGAAATGGCTTGCCTTTTTCAAGCGAAACTTTAACATTTATGAATTTCGTGTAACAAAGTATACTTTGATCAAAAGGTCTACTACATGACAGAGTTGTCCTTTCTGTAATTAGTTGTAGCCCCGTTTTGTACAAAACACGTTGAGATATATCTGGAATATTACGCGGAATTAAGGGTGTATAATAGTGTAGTATAGGCAATTTTTTGATTATGCGTTTCTTTTTCTTTTCAGTATATTAAATACATTGACTGTGTAAACAGTATTAGTATACGATGTGAGTAACATATACATAGATCTTAAAGAATTTGTTTGTATGGTGTTTATGTCATTTTCAATACATGTAAGGTTATATAAAATTATGACGGTCGATTTTTTTTGTGCTGGAGGCAGACCACCCACTTTTCCTTTCCTGGGTAGAACCAGTACTGTACACCTCCCGACATCCGTAAGAATCGACACTTCCTCACTTACAAGTCGAGCTCGAAGTGGTATTCGAACCTGCGGCGGTGAGAGGCGAAGGTTTACAACGCAACGAGTATTCGGCCACGGAGACGCTTTATCTTAAAGAAACTCAATAAATAACGGCAAAACTCTATCCAGGTGTTCTGGTTATAGTGACGTATAGTTTCATAGTTTATTAAAGTCTCGTCATGTGCATCTGCTGTAAGTTTCAAGTGATTGTCTTTAACAGTTACTGAGATATGAGATGTAGGACAACGGGAGGTACGGGGCGTATGGACAGACGAACGGACGGACATGAGCAAATCCATATGCACTCCTCTCACTCAATAATGGGGCATACTAATCATTCTGAGTAAGTTTGGTGAGAATCGATGCGGAATTGTGTCCCCTGGCCTGTTGACAAGCAAATAATTGACTGAACATCGGGTTAAAATGGGAGCTCTATGAGAAGCGAATGTCGATACCTCGCCCCCGCCTCCCCACTCTCCCCACACACCCCAACCAAATCGGGGAGGTACGTGCGTTTCGCATAGAGCTCCTTTTTCAACACTGGATCTCTATGCGAAACGTTCGTTCGCATAGAAGAGGTACATGGAAGGTCTATGCGAAACACTCGTTCGCATAGAAAGACTCTTCGCATAGAGCTACACTGCTGTCTTAGGCAAAATCACACATTCAAATACTCTCTTTGGACTGGTGGTTTGGCCAAGTGCATTACTATTTAATAATGTTGATCCTGTCGAAACAAGTATAGATATGATTTGAACTTTGGCTATCAGAAATTAGTTCTCAAGATCACATGCATATGTAATCAATATACCATCGATTTTCATAACTTGAAAGATGGTTGGGGTGGGGGAGGGGGAGGGGGAAAGGTTCTAAAGAGGAGGCGAAAAATGCACATCTACACTGAGACACATCTTCGGTAAGATGTTGGGGCGGGGTGGGTGGTAAGAGGTGATCTGAAATCAGCATTATTTCATTTTTGTTTGTGTTTTGGTGGTGGGGAGTTACAGATATTGCACAGGTGACAGACACAGTGTGAGCCCAGTAGTTCAGTCACGTTTAAACGAATACTTTCAGACAAGACAAAACCAAAAATAAACGTATGCCATAGACGAGTAAGACTTACAGATATATTGTTAAAGTTGCGCAAACTAGCTTTGTTATAACAATCACGTAGTGTTTTTCAACGTCTAAACAATTAGGTTTAGTCGTGAAGTTAGAAGTCGTGAAGTTAAATGTCATTAAGTCATGAAGTTAGAAGTCTTGAAGTTAGAAGTCATTAAGTCATGAGGTTAGAAGTCATGAGGTTAGAAGTCATTAAATTATGAAGTTTGAAGTCTTGAAGTTAAAAGTCATAATGTCATGCATTTTGGAGTCATGAAGTTAAAAGTCATATAGTCATGAAGTTTGAAGTCATGAAGTTAAAAGTCATAAAGTCATGAGTTAGAAGTCATTAAGTCATGAAGTTAAATGTCATAAGGTAATGAGGTTAGAAGTCATGAAGTTAGAAGTCATGAAGTTAGAAGTCATAAAGTTAGAAGTCGTGAAGTTAGAAGTCATAAAGTTAGAAGTCATTAAGTCATGAAGTTAGAAGTCACGATAAACTAATTCTTTGTGCTAAATCAAGAAATTTCTCATACATAAAACAAGAATTATGTATTACAATTTATATATACAACAATTTTTGGATTATGGTGACACTATTTGGGGAAATTGCTCTAGCAACAATATTAAAAGAATCCAAAAAATCCAAACGAGAGCTGCTCGGATCATCCCTTATAAGCCATATGATGCGTCTTCAAACCCCTTATTTAACGAGCTTAAATGGTTAAATGTCCATGATCGAACAATTTTTTCAAGCAGTGCAGGTTTACAAATGCGTTAATAATCTTGAAGCAGACTATCTTACATCTTTGTTTCAAAGGTTCATTCATCTTATAAATTAAGGACTTGTTCAAATGGTGATCACATAGGCTAAGTATATTCGTTATTCTGGTGCTGCCATATGGAACTTGATCGCATCTCCAGTGCGACAAGCCAAACATATCAAAGAATTTTAAAAGAAATAGTATTCTTATCTTTTAGGTAATACTAGTTAATTTTAATTTGCTGGCATTTAGGTAAGTACTTTAAAATAACTTTAAAATATTTCTATTTAGGGACTTTTGATTTTATACAGTAAACTCTTCAGAATTGTATAATATTGTATGTATATAATCATGTGTGTGTTACATGTTTCTTCATATGATGGCCTCAAGGGAGAACAACTGTTGTAAATTGATTGAGTTACCATCATTAAATAAAGCATTTATTATTATTATTATGATTATTATTATTATTATGATTATTATTATTATTATTATTATGATTATTATTATTATTATTATTATTATGATTATTATTATTATTATTATTATTATTATTATTATTATTATTATTATTATTATTATGAAGTTAGAAGTCATTAAGTCATAAAGTTAGAAGTCGTGAAGTTATAAAGTTAGAAGTCGTGAAGTTATAAAGTTAGAAGTCGTGAAGTTATAAAGTTAGAAGTCGTGAAGTTATAAAGTTAGAAGTCGTGAAGTTAGAAGTAATGAAGTTAAAAGTCATAATAAATACTGAAAAGTGGGTCCCTTGGAAATTAGAAGTCATGAAGTTAACATTTATGAGTTAGAAGTCATTAAGTCATGAAGTTAGAAGTAATGAAGTTAAAAGTCATTAAGTCATGAAGTTAGGAGTCAAGAAGTTAGAAGTCATGAAGTTAGAAGTCAAGAAGTCATGAAGTTAGAAGTCATGAAGTTGGATGTCATGATGTCAGAAATCGCGCCAGGGCTTCCATATATTTCAGCTCGTTTGTTTTATACACAATATCAGCATCTGCTTCACAATTAGATCCGTGATACACTATGTATCACACGATTTATTAGGCTGATGCAACAATGTATGTTTAAGGAAAAACAAAAATCTACGTGTCAAAACGCTCGTTGAAAGTACAATCCGGACGTGCACGAATTTTGAACAAAATACATTTTTAACATTTGTTTACATTGCGGACGTTTACAATAATTTAAATTGTGTTCCAAGATAACCTACAAATGAACATGAGGTTAGAAAGTTAATTTTGAATCATAAAAAAACATATATAAAAAAAAAAGAAAATAAAAAAAAAACACTGTAAACAAAAATATATAAAAAATAAGAAAATAAAAAACACAGACTACAAACAAAAAATATACCTAGTTATTTCAGGCCCGTAACTACGCTGAGGCACACCGAGGCAGTTGCCTCGGTAGAATTTTGGGAATGTTCCAATCACTGAAGTAGAAATTCTAATGGAATATCAAATAAATGTGTCTAATTTAAAATATCTGACATGTGAATGCACTAAAATACAGGAATCACATGTAGAAATCAACAGTTTTCCCGGAGTACATGCCCTTAGACCTAGGAAGGGCTTTCAGGACTGGCTACGGGCCTGCAAAATCAAATAAATAAGAGAACGATGGTATTAATAAAAAAAAAAAAAAATATGCATTTTTTGTTTATTGTTCCGTACATGTATAATCTAAAAGTGTCATGTTTTCAAAGAATGACATATTTTATATTCTTTCTTTCTTTCTTTGCTTTTTTTTTTTTTTTTTTTTTTTTTTACTTAAAAACTTGTTTTCACTGTTCTAAGTTATTAGAACAGAAAGGAGTCCATTGTTTTCACATTCCGTGAAATTTCGCATATGTCATGCATGGCCTATCATTTAGATGTGTCATTGGGCTTAAGTTTTACCCACTTCAATAAATAGTTCCGTTGAACAACATCTTGGAAATGCGGTAAGCGTTCAGCAGAACTCGGCCACAATAATATCCAAATAACATCACCATTAACTAATATTTAATTATGTTTCAAATGAAAAATGAAAATCTAGTATTCCCTATGTACGCAATACGGAAGTTTCTGTTTCTAAAAATAGACTGGGAAACCCGATTCGATATAACTATCAACAAATCAACAATTAAGGTGTAGTTCCTGTTCGAGTTAAAGTTGAATCAGAGGCCTCTTATAGCTACAATGATACGCAACAAAAACCCCATTTTCCTCTTAAACGTTGGTATATAAACGAGAATTAATAACAAACCGCAAATATGATAATTGTGTCGACACTCATTTTTCCTCTTATTGAGAACAAGGTATGTTACTACAACAAACTTGGACAAAGTCATATGGGTAAGTAGTGTCCCTTTAATTAATAAGTAGTTATTGATCATCAGTAGCTAATAAGTAGCTCCTCAGAGCCGCCCCATAGAACGGCTCATCAACACATTATAGTTTATTTAGAGCCGCCCCTGAGAAAGAAAGGGAAGGTTACATAATTATGAATCCGGGAAAATGTACTACTCTTACTAAGGAAAATAGTCTATTGTTTTTAACGTGCTCGGAGTATAATCTGCGAAACACGGGACCGCCCGGTTTACGTCCCCATCCGACGGACGTGGCTAATAGTCTATCCATTTATTAACTTAATTAGTTAAAGACACTAACCTGCCAAATAAGGGGGAAATTACAATAAAAAATGTTTATCAAAACTCTATCCAGGTGTTCAGGTATTTGTTGCGATTAAAGGTATCCAAGGGTTTTTAAAATACCCGTGTATGAAATGAATTATGAATTACTCTTTTTTGGGGGGTTTATCTTGGCTGGTTAAAGCCTTTTATATTGTGTCTATAGAGTTTGGATTCTTAAAATATATAAGTTATAGAATTATATACCTCGTGGTCAGTAGGTTTAGAAACTGTTTACTTCTGTTGTAAAATGTGGCTGTTGTTGGCGTGATAGGGACTTTAACGTTTTGTACAATAGACAACAGTAATCTTGTACAGTAGACAACAGTAATCATGTACAGTAGACAACAGTAATCATGTACAGTAGACAACAGTAATCATAATAAAAAAAATGTTATTATTTTATTCTTATTATTTTACTCACCACGTTCAACCGTCCGATGTTGTTCACAATGTAGGAACCCTAAACATGAAAACGGTCACAAACGTGAAAACTGTCATAAATGTAATAACATGTTGCTGTATATGTGAAAGTTACCATAAATGTACAAAAAAGAAATTGCTATAAATGTGAGAACGGCCTGGTGACAAAGGTAATACAATTTTACTATATACGTGAAAACATTTTACTACAACAAACGTGAAAAAAATAATAACGTTAAACGTGAACACTTGTTCCTTTCTCCATTTCTCGTTATGTGTCTGTTAAATGTCAAAATCCCTTTTCACGTTTAGGTTCCTACGCACGCAATGCTAACGCAGTCCGCATTATGCTGTTCTTCCGACTGACGTTTTTTTTTTTATTCTAGAGAAACGTGTGACAGTAGCTGACATATTTAAAACATATATATCCATCAAACAATGCTATTTGAAATTACCTACTCAGCTTTCGGGTTTTAAAAGTATTCATTAGGAAAACACACGCAATGCCTATATTTGGAGTTTACAGTATTTAATTCAGACATATTTCGCTTTTAAAAAAAGGAAATCTCTATGCTGTGTCAGTAAGATGTAAAAAAAGAAGTTTAAAGGGACATATGGCAATCGTGATTTCCTCAAGTTTTCTACATAAATTGCATTTGTTTAAACATTAATATCAATTATAAGAGTAGTATAAAACAGTGAAGTAATAAGAGATTATTAGTTCACTGATTATTAGTTCACTGTATAAGGCAAATAGATGTTGCATATTAATAACTGTTGATATTACTGAACCAATAATATATTTAAACCTATGGTAGAATAACGAAGAAAAATTAAAAATCTAAATTTTATTTAATTATATGCAAGCAGTTTTAAAGTAAAAATGATACTGAACTATTACATCGTGATGCTAATGTTAATGTTCGACAAGGTCTTCAAGATTGTGTCCCTTTAAACGTTTTATATAAAATAAAAATAAATATATATAAAAAAAAAAAGAAGAAAAAAGAAGATTTCTGGAAATTTCCCGGTGAAAGAAAACCTAATTAAAAATACCAATCCACTTCATATTGTAACAAGAAAAATATAACGCATGCGTTATATGTAGACGATTTTTAATAATGGGTTATTTGCGGGGGCTTTGTTCAAGTCACATACCTGTAGTCGTCGATATGGAGATGACAGGAAGGTAAAGTGAAAAATTAAAAGATACTGTATGAATACAGATAAGTTTTTATTTGGTCTTAGGTATACATTCTTAGGTATACATTATTATACATGTTAAAGGGAACATATTCAAGTATTTTCAATTAAACGATTTACACCTGAGCTATTACAAAGGGAATTTCAGTGACCATGCTGCAATGTAATATAAAAGTCATATTTACTTAATTTTTACAAGTGATTATATCATATGGGCCCTATTTATGTTCATGTTTTAGTTGTATTCAGGCTCAAAACAGCTTCGGAGTTGCCGTTAAGGAAATCAACTTTGCATTTTAAATGAATTACAAGTGATCTTATAGAAAATATTTAATTTATTTACTTCTTTACTTCATTATAATACTCAAATATAAATGGGTGCCGAAACGTCTAGGGTAAAAATTAAAATAGATGCCGAAATGGTTTGATGCCGAAACGTCTAGGTGCCGATTCGTCAGGTGTCGAAATGGTTTGGTGCCAAAACGTTCTGAATCGATCTTGATCACACAGACGCAAAAACTTGAGAATTGTCTGCATTTATTAATAAGCATTTTTCATGCACTGATCATTGGGACCTTGCTTTAATTAGAATAGAATTGAATTGAATTTTGTTTAACGGCTCATCAACACAGTATATGTTATTTAGAGCCGCCCAAGAGAGAGGGGAAGGATACATAGGAATCTGGGAACCTGCCCTACTCTTATTATCGAATAGATTCCTATGGTTCTTTAACGTGCTCGGATAGACCTATACACGAGACCGCCCGGTTTACGTCCCCATCCGACGGACGAGGCTAAGGGAAAGTGTCTTGCCCAAGAACACACCGACGGAACTCTGTGGCACCACGGAGGATTAAACCCGGTTACAAATCCGGCCTCCGGTTACAAATCCGCCGCGCTACCGACTGCGCCACGCCAGCCCTCTGCTTTAATTAGACTAATATATTATATACAAAGTATTTTTTATTAATTCGCAATGATTGCTCAGGTGTTCTTAAACAAGTATGACACTGCAGTATTTTACATTATCTCTACAATTAGTATAACTTACACGGTAAGTGAAACAATGTATGATTTACTTTGCGAGCATTTCTCCTTAAAATTAGGTATTTAACAGTTCTAAAATAAAAAACAAAAATAATATAAAAAAAACAGGATCGTCCCTTGAGAATGTTTTATAAGTAAACTGCCGTTTTAAACTTTTAAAATATTTTTTTTTCCAAAAGGCATCATAAATGATCATCATTTTTGTTTTGTGTACATTTTTGAATCTCATCAACATATTTGTTTATGTTAATTGAAACCGCCCCATAGAGAGGGGCAGAATACACTGGAGTACGGGTGCCCTATTCTGCTCTAACTATCAAACCGATTCTTGCGGATCTTTAACCCTTATCCCGCTGCATATATATAATGGACTGTTCTTTCTTTGAATTACGACCATTCCATTTATGTGACAAAGGAACGTTTTGGGGAAAATGACTGATCAGCAGACGGACGTTATAAACCCTTACTCGCAGACTGATCTGGGGTTTACAATAGACGCAAAGGCTATCATAGTCGTGTTTAGCGGGTTAAGGGTTAAGTATTCGGAGGATAGACTACGATGCACG